>JAODAL010000187.1:0-381382 GCA_025379985.1 Phyllomedusa bahiana
ATGCATCCCTTATTGTAGTTTGGCTGTTGTTTGGGGTTTTGTTGTCTGTTGAAGTACCTATGCCCCAGTCTCAAGTCTTTTGCAGACTCTGACAGGTTTTCTTCTAGGATTTCCATGTATATAGCTCCATCCATTTTCCCATCAACTCTGAGCAGTTTCCCACCAGTCCTTGCTGAAGCAAAGCGTCCCCTAGCATGATGCTGTCATCACCATGCTTCAAGGTGGGAATGGTATGTTCAGAGTGATGTGCAGTGTTGACGTTTCTCCACACAGAGGACCACATTTATGAACCTGTTTAGGTCTAAAACTCACTTCTTTGCCCATAGGTTACTATGGGCAAAAGAGTGAGTTTTAGACCTAAACAGTTTTATACATGTGGCCCAGAGTGTTTAGCATTTTGGTCTCATCTGATCAGAGCACCTTCTTCCACATGCCTGCTGTGTCCCCTACATAGCTTTTTGCAAACTAGAAATGACACTTCTTATGGCTTGCCTTCAAAAAGCGGTTTCTTCTTGTCACTCTTCCATAAAGGCCAGATTTGTGGACTATATGACTAATAGTTGTCCTGAGGACAGATTCTCCCACCTGAGCTGCAGATCTCTGACGTAACTCCAGAGTTACCTCAGACCTCTTGGCTGCTTTTCTATTTGGTGCTCTCCTTGTCTGGACTATCAGTTTAGATAAATGACCATGTCTTGGTAGGTTAGCAGTTGTGCCACGTTCCTTCCATTTGTTGATGTTCAGAGCTTTGGCTATAGTTTTAAAACCTAACCCTGCAATACACTTTGCCATTACATTATCCCCATACTGTTTGGTGTCTTCCTTGGTTTTCATGATACTGTTTGTTTACTAATGTTCCCTAATACATCTCTAAGACCTTTACAAAACAGCTGTGGTTATACTAAGAATAAGTATATTTATTTATATTTACTAACTAATTGATATGTCAATGCAATTGGTCACACTGGATTTTATTTAGGGGTATCAGAGTACAGGGATCTGAATACATATGGATGCCATACTTTTCACTTTTTTTATTTGTAAAAATTTGGAAAAACGCATATCCTTTTCTTTTCACTTCTCAAAGCTGTGATTGAAACATTTAAAAATGAGGAACAGTTCAAGCGGTATGAACATTTTTATCTTTCCAGTTATGCATTTATCTATCCATCAATCTATCCCTATTCAGTCTACGGAAATGTGCATAGGCAGCTGGTATGAGTTCCATCCCTATGTGTTTTGCAACCTACAGTGCTGTTCATCCTGAGCTTGCTCATTTATGAACAGAATGCTGGAACACCTTGATTTCCGGTAGAAGGGCCTGCACAAGATATGGCCCGCAGACTGCAAAGGCCTCTAAAGAGTGATAGCTTGTGTAAATCCCACTCCAAAATGAATAGTACCGCCTGGTTTGGGGGCATTCTCAAGCAGTCCAGGGGTGTTCTTGGGTGGTCCAGAGGAAGTCCCGGGTGTCTACAGCCCTCAAACTCTGCCAGGTTGTGCCAGTCTGGGTTGGAGAATTGGCCACACATCACAGATTTGCCTACAGCAAATCTGATGTACATTTTACAAGTGGTTACACTGTAGAAATCCAACAGTGACACAAGGATTTCTGATGTGATTGTGCTGTTGATCTAGTGCAGATCTACATGAGGATTAGCCCCATTGACATTCAACAAAGCTAATCCTTAGGTTTTTTCCACGTGGAATCTAGGAAAAAAAGCAGCATGCGACTTATATTCACCTACATTTTTCCACTGCGTGTGAACGGGATTATAGGAACCTCATTTATTTGTATTAGGTTCAGAATGTTACTGAATTTTATGGAGATTTAGCAGGAATTTTCATCAAATCCTGACATGTGAACTGGAACCAATTGTGAAGAGCGTGCTATTACTGTGTTCAAAGGGGTGTCTTATATGTTAAATAAAAATGTCTAATGGTCAAAGCAATAGTAAAAATGTAACTCATTCCTGAATGCGCTGCTGCTACTCCGGTGTCACTCACTGGGACCCCACTATTTTGAGAACCCTGAGGCTAGTGATTGACTGCAGTGTCATGTGAAAGATGGACTTAAAGGGGTTGTCTCACTACATTGATTCATCTTACCTCTGTCCTGTTTTCTTGGTTTCATTTTGAATTCAGGCGCGTGTTTACTGGCTTCTAATAGACTACAGTAGAAGCCAGGTCTGTAGCTATAGCAACCAGCGCTGACAGCCTATCATGAGAGATCAAACAGGTCTGTAGCTATAGAAACCAGCGCTGACAGCCTATCATGAGAGATTGAATGTCTGTAGCTATAGCAACCAGCGCTGG
The DNA here is from genome assembly GCA_025379985.1 of Phyllomedusa bahiana. Taxonomy (NCBI): domain Eukaryota; kingdom Metazoa; phylum Chordata; class Amphibia; order Anura; family Hylidae; genus Phyllomedusa; species Phyllomedusa bahiana. The sequence continues at coordinate 2,317 of JAODAL010000187.1, forward strand.
AAGCCTATCATGAGTGATTGAACAGGTCTGTAGCTATACAAGAGGGGATATCTAGGAATAGGTAGGACACTGTTAATGGACACATATTGCGAAGTGACTTGTGTTTGCAAAATCTTTAACATAAAAAGCAATCCTTGTAGTGAGACAACCCCTTTAACATCATTGCGGCACTGGATCGGCTGTGGCTTCAATGGTGAGATGTTTGTTTTGTTTTCATCTTTACATTTTTTAACACTATTGATCCATACATTAACCCCTTTAACTATATGTATTATGGTGAAACAACATATCACCTATTTTTTCATTAAAGCAAACTTACAGCACCATATCTGGATGGTCCAAAAAAAAAAAAAAACTGTTTATAGTAAAGGTAATGAGGACCTCTGGTCATTCCTGACATCCCTGTTTTAGTAAATACTAGTGTTCCCTGTGATAAAACAATCTTGGGGCATCTTCTCTTAGGTCTTTATGTTGTGTGGTTCCCAGAAATTCATTTCCAATCTGTCAAATGGGTGTTACCAGTTGGGGGTGAGTTCCCCCAAAGTCTGACATTGTCCAATCAGTGCTGATAGAGCCAGTATTGCAGGATCACAACCCATTGAAAACTGGAATGGTAACACCTGTCTGACTGGTTCAGTAATACATGCCTAGAGGAAATAAGAAAGAGTTAACACAGAGCATAACACAGAGTTAGAAGAGAAGATGCTCCAGAATAGACCTATCAGAGGATGTCACATGTCCTCTTTAATAACTCTTGTGAAATGGGACACATACAAGCTCAGCAGGGAGTGCATACTTTTCCCACAAACTCAGAAGAGAGTGCAAGCTTTTCCCACAAGCTCACCAAGGAGTTGACGCTTTGCCTACAAGCTCAACAGGGAGTGCACATTTTGCCTGCAAGCTCAGCAAGGAGTGTACACTTTGCCCACATGCTCAGCTGGGAGTGCATGCTTTGTCCACAAGCTCACCAAGGACTTGATGCTTTGCCCACAAGCTCAGAAGGGAGTGCATGCTTTTCCTGTAAGTTCACCAAGGAGTTGATGCTTTGCCTACAAGCTCAACAGCGAGTGCACGCTTTGCTTAAAAGCTCATAAGGGTTTGCATGCTTTACCTATAAGCTCAGCAGGGAGTGTACACTTTGTCCGCATGCAGCTGGGAGTGAATGCTTTGTCCACAAGCTCACCAAGGAGTTGATGCTGTGCCCACAAGCTCACCAAGGAGTTGATGCTGTGCCCACAAGCTCACCAAGGAGTTGATGCTGTGCCCACAAGCTCACCAAGGAGTTGATGCTGTGCCCACAAGCTCACCAAGGAGTTGATGCTGTGCCCACAAGCTCACAAAGGAGTTGATGCTGTGCCTACAAGCTCAGCAAGGAGTGTACACTTTGCCCACATGCTCAGCTGGGAGTGCATGCTTTGTCCACAAGCTCACCAAGGAGTTGATGCTTTGCCTACAAGCTCAACAGCGAGTGCACGCTTTGCTTAAAAGCTCATAAGGGTTTGCATGCTTTACCTACAAGCTCAGCAGGGAGTGCACGCTTTGCCTACAAGCTCAGCAGGTAATGCACATTTTGCCTACAAGCTCAGCAAGGAGTGTACACTTTGTCCGCATGCAGCTGGGAGTGAATGCTTTGTCCACAAGCTCACCAAGGAGTTGATGCTGTGCCCACAAGCTCACCAAGGAGTTGATGCTGTGCCCACAAGCTCAGCAGGGAGTCCATGCTTTTCCCATAAGTTCACCAAGGAAGTTTGCCTAAATAAGCGGTATTTTTGCCTAGCTCAATGGACGCTGCTTTGCTACAAGCTCAACAGCGAGTGCATGTTTTGCCTACTAGCTCAGCATGGAGCGCATGCTTTGCCTACAAGCACAACAGGGAGTGCATGCTTTGCCTATAAGCTCAGCAGGGAGTGCATGCTTTGCCTATAAGCTCAGCAGGGAGTGCATGCTTTGCCTACAAGCTCAGCAGGGAGTGCATGCTTTGCCTATATGCTCAGCAGGGAGTGCATGCTTTGCCTATAAGCTCAGCAGGGAGTGCATGCTTTGCCTACTAGCTCAGCAGGGAGCGCACACTTTGCCTACAAGCTCAGCAGCGAGATCAGGATTGTGTTATCTTTTAATGTTATGAAAGTTTAGAAACTCATGGAAATGTGAAATAGTGGAGGTTGAATATACACAAGTTAAATACATATGTAATAGTAGTAGATAGCACAAGTATTTCCTAAAACAGACATGTCAGGCGATGTCACAGGTCCTCTTTACAGCACTTTTTTTCTTTAGTGCATCTGGTAGTATTCTACAATTCTAATAATACTTCTGGTTACATAACACACATTATATATATGGTAAACCCTCATTTGATCAGTAAGTCTAAGAGTTCTAGTACAAGTTCTTCACTCCGTTGCCACAACACTGGCAGCTATAAGTGTATGTACGGTGGCATGCTCCAGGCCTTACAGAAATTCCTGAGACAGACCGCATGTAACAGCCTTATCGATTTCAAAGTGATGCTCTAAAATAGCTTTGTGTTTGCAACTGCTTTTAGACATTATGGCTATGTCTGTGACGGAAAAATCCCAGCTTGTGAACTGATTAAAGGGGTCACCCGCTCCATGCGGCACAGGCACAAGGCAACACAAAGCAACTTATCATCTGTTACAAGAAATAGATCAGGGTCTGTACAAAAGTTCTGCACAAGAATAAAGATTTCAAAGACAAAATGTTACATTGTGGTGAATTGTGTCTCTTGTTACAAAAATATATGTTACATAATAATTAGAATTTGCAAAATCTGGAATTGTTACCTGAAACAACTGCCATTAAATGATAACAAGAAAAGGAAAAAATGGAAGAATGGGATGGGAATTTAGAGATGAGAAAAGAATGAAGTCATTAACTTGTAAACCTTGAGGGTGAAGGTCGTATGAATATATAAATCGTTGTAATCTTTGGGAAAGTTATTGATCCTAAATGATGACGGTAAATTAAAGGAAGATACAAGGGTTATCTCACAGTACAAAGCTTAGAAGTGCTGCTTATGAGATGAGCTCTAATATCATTTAGGTTGTGTTCACACCAGCCGCATGGTTTCCACTATAACAGGCACCAAGCTGCTGAGGAAAAGAGGTCCTGTGAAGGACCTAATGGATCTCATTGCCTACTGTTGAGGTTCTTCAATGTTTCCGTCATGTTGATGTTAAAGGGGTTGTCTCACTACAAGGATTGCTTTTTATGTTAAGGATTTTGCAAAAACAAGTCACTTTGCAATATATGTCCATTAACATTGTCCTACCTATTCCTAGATATTTTGTAGATAATCCTCTTGTATGGGCTGCATCAGCTTCTCAGGTTGCTATAGCCACAGACCTGTTTACTCTCTCCTGATAGGCTGCCAGCACTGGTCGCTATAGCTACAGACCTAGCTTCTACTGCTGCCTAGTAGAAGCCAGTAAACATGCCCCTGAATTCAAAATGAAACCAAGAAAACAGGACTGAGGTAAGATGAATCCATGTACTGAGACAACCCCTTCAAGACTCCCGCGACAAGCTACATTATTCGTCCGGTCAAACGTGATAGATACCATGACCGACGTTCAGAATGCAAATAGTAACATAGTCTTATACATATGTATGTAAAGGTCTAAGGACGTTCTCAGAATTGAACATGTGTCAGATAAAGTAATGATGGGAATGGTGACTTTGTACAGCGCTGTGGAGTATGTTGGTGCTGTATAAGCAACAGGAAATAAATCAGTGAGGAAGATATTTTCCAGACTTTTTGTCAGTAATTGCATTATAAAACACAGCAGTCAAGAAGTCCTGTAAGGCCTGATAACAGAGAGCATCAGCCTGCTCTCAGCTGCACAGATGAAGATAAAGGGCTACATGTATGAACGGAGCTGCACCAGAATTCTGGCCTCAAAAAGCTGAAGTAGACCAGTTCTATAGATGTATGAACAGGCGTATTTCAAACTTTGGTGCGATAAGTGACTCGGTGCCGCGCCAAAGACACTTTTTAGCGCACCAAACTTTTGAGGCATTCTGGGGGAGTCACACCACATTAGTAGAAGTAGACACATTTATTATTCTTTGACGCCAAATAGTTGGAAAAGCCAGACCAAGTTAAAGGGAACCTGTCACATAGATTATGCCCCCCTTGCTGAGGGCAGCACAAGGTAGTGTCAGACCTGCTATTTCCAGCGCTGTGTCCCTTATTCTGTAAGATGCAGCAGTTTTAGAGCATTTACCCCTCAAATCTTATCCATGAGCAGATGTTAGCTCCGCCCACCAAAGACTAGCTCCTCCCACTGACAGTTATTCACATGTTTCTACCTATTCAAAGTAATAGGTTTGTCAGTTGAGATGGGCGGGGCTAGCATCAGATGGGCGGGGTTTGAAAAAAACTGACACTCTGAAGGACTCTTCGAATGACTCTTCTGGCTGAAAACTTCAGATTTGAGCATTAAATACATGAAAACTACAGCATCTTACAGAATAAGGGGCACAGTGCTGGTAACAGTATGTCTGACACTACCTTGTTCTGTCCTCAGCCAGGGGGGCAAAAACTATGTTACAGGTTCTCTTTAAAGGTGGTGCCTGAGCCTGAGTTGTCGTATTGGCTCTACACTGCCCTGTATGTATGACCTGCAGAAGAACAGCCAGACCAGGGTAAAGGTGGTGCCTGAACCAGACTTGTCATATTGGCTCTACACTGCCCTGTATGTATGACCTGAAGAAGAGCAGCCAGACCAGGGTAAAGGTGGTGCCTGAGCCAGACTTGTGGTATTGGCTCTACACTGCCCTGTATGTATGATCTGCAAAAGAACAGCCAGACCAGGGTAAAGGTGGTGCCTGAGCCAGACTTGTGGTATTGGCTCTACACTGCCCTGTATGTATGAACTGCAGAAGAACAGCCAGACCAGGGTAAAGGTGGTGCCTGAGCCAGACTTGTAGTATTGGCTCTACACTGCCTGTATGTATGACCTGCAGAAGAACAGCCAGACCAGGGTAAAGGAGGTGCCTGAGCCAGATTGTGTATTAGCTCTACACTGCCCTGTATGTATGGCCTGCAGAAGAACAGCCAGACCAGGGTAAAGGTGATGCCTGAGCCTGAGTTGTCGTATTGGCTCTACACTGCCCTGTATGTATGACCTGAAGAAGAACAGCCAGACCAGGGTATAATAATAATAATAATCTTTATTTATATAGCGGCAACATATTCCGCAGCACTTTACAATTTGGAGGGTAAACGTACAGACATTACACATTAAAAGTACTTACAGATGAGACACAAGGTGTGAGGGCCCTGCTCGCAAGAGCTTACAATCTATTAGGGTGTACGGGAGAGATGAAGGGCAAGAAGTGCTAGATTTACAATGGTCCAGCCATGTGACATAAATATGGGGTTGTTTTACATAGAATTCGGATGAACCTGCCACCCTCTATATACATCTATATACAGTTAAGTGCCGAAAATGAGATGAGTGCGCTAGGGAGTGTGGGGGGAGGGGTGGTGTTAGCATTAGGGATTCTGGTAGGCCAGAGTGAGAAGATGTATTCTCAGGGCCCTTTTAAAGCTATGAGAGTTCTGAGTGTGCCTGATCGCCCGTGGTAGGATGTTCCAGAGAACTGGTGCCGCACGTGTGAAGTCTTGGAGACGGGCATGGGAGGTTCGGATGATTGATGAGTGTAACCTGATATCATCAGCAGAGCGGAGAGAGCGGGTAGGGTGGTAGACAGAGATGAGGGAGGAGATGTAGGGAGGAGCAGCGTTGTGGAGAGCTTTATGAGTGAGAGTGATGAGTTTATGTTGTATCCTGTACTGGATAGGCAACCAGTGCAGTGACTGACACAGGGTAGAGGCATCAGTATAGCGGCTGGAAAGAAAGACAAGCCTGGCTGCTGCATTCAGGACAGACTGGAGAGGGGAGAGTTTGCACAGAGGGAGACCGATAAGCAAGGAGTTACAGTAGTCGAGACGAGAATGAATAAGAGCAACAATGAGAGTTTGAGTTGTTTCCACAGTGAGAAAAGGACGGATTCTGGAGATGTTCTTGAGGTGCAGGTGACAGGAGCGGGCAAGGGATTGGATATATGGGACGAAAGACAGATCGAAATCTAGTATAACCCCAAGACAGCGGGCCTGCTGCCTAGGAGTTATGGTGGTGCCACACACTGAGACAGAAAGGGCAGGGTAAGGTCTGTTAGTAGATGGTGGGATGACTAGAAGTTCAGTTTTAGTGAGGTTTAGTTTAAGATACAGGGAGGACATGATGTCAGAGACAGCAGACAGGCAGTCCCTGGTGTTTTGTAGCAGAGCAGGAGTGATGTCTCGGGAGGAGGTGTATAATTGGGTGTCATCAGCGTAGAGATGGTACTGGAAGCCAAATCTGCTGATGGTTTGTCCAATGGGGGCTGTATAGATTGAGAAGAGGAGAGGACCAAGAACGGATCCCTGAGGAACCCCGACAGCAAGAGGAAGAGGAGAGGAGGTAGAACCTGCAAATGAGACACTGAAGGAGCGGTTAGAAAGGTAAGATGAGAACCAAGAGAGAGCGGTGTCCTGGAGGCCAATGGTGCTGAGCATGCTGAGGAGAAGTTGGTGATCAACAGTGTCAAACGCTGCAGAGAGATCCAGAAGAAGCAACAATGAGTAGTTACCCTGCGATTTTGCTGTTAGGAGATCATTGGAGACTTTAGTTAGAGCAGTTTCCGTGGAGTGTAAGGTGCGGAAACCTGATTGCAGAGGGTCAAGAAGAGAGTTAGCGGAGAGATAGCGGTTTAGACGAGTAGACCAAGCCTTCCAGGAGTTTGGAGATGAAGGGCAGGTAAGAGACTGGTCGGTAGTTATCAGCGCAGAATGGGTCCAGAGAGGGCTTTTTCAGTAAGGGGGTTATAATAGCATGTTTAAAGGAAGATCCCAGAGGAGAGAGAGAGAGGTTACAGATTGCAGTTATGTGAGAGATGATAGCTGGAGAAATAGACTGGACAAGGTGGGAGGGAATGGGGTCACTAGAGCAGGTGGTGGGGCGCGCAGACAGCAGAAGCCTGGACACTTCTTCTTCTGTCGTCGGGTCAAGAGCTGAGAGTAGGCTGGGGGATGTGTGGGGAGGGACCAGATGGCTGCTGCTTGGGGTGTGAGATGAGATGTTTTGCCGGATTTTGTCAATTTTCTCTTTGAAGTGAGTGGCCAGGTCTTCAGCACAGAGGTCAGAGACCGGGGCCTGAGCTTTAGGCCTAAGAAGGGAGTGGATGGTGTCAAACAGGCGTTTAGGGTTGTTGTGTAAGGTTGCGATGAGGGAGGTGAAATATTTTTGTTTGCCGCTGTGAAGGGCAGTTTGATAAGTCCTGAGCATAAATTTGTAGTGGAGAAAGTCTGCAGGTAGCTTCGACTTCCTCCACAGACGCTCCGCACATCTGGAACATCGCTGCAGATGGCGAGTCTGAGGCGTGTGCCATGGCTGTGGGTGTCTGACTCTGGTGGTGCGGTGTGTGAGCGGTGCCAATGTGTCCAGGGTGGTGGAAAGAGTTTCATTATATTGTTTGGACGCCAGGTCAGGGCAGGAGAGGGAGGAGATTGGGAGCAGTGAGGACTGTATGGTGTCTATGAATTCCTGAGCGTTCATGGAGCAGATATTTCTGAACGGGAGACGGGCAGGTGTGTCCAGAGATTGGTGAGAATTAGTAATAGTGAAGGAATTAAGATTGTGATCAGAGAGAGTGTAAGGAGAATTATTAAAGTTAGAGATTGAGGAACGGTTACAGAAAACCAGATCCAGAGAGTTCCCATCCTTGTGGGTGGGAGAGTTAGTAAACTGCGAGAGGCCAAGAGAAGAGGTTAGTGAAAGGATCTGAGAGGCAGAGGGAGACATGGAGTCTGAGCCTGAGTTGTCGTATTGGCACTAGACTTCGCCTGTATGTATGACCTGCAGAAGAACAGCTTCATACATTCTGGCGCAGTCTATACTACCTTAAAGCGATTTAGAACTGTTCTATCGGCGCCATAATTCATACATGTTGCCCAAAGTTTGTATTTTTGTTTATATATTTTGTGCCCAGACTGCACATCTATTTTTTATATTTATTATAATATTGACTGATGCAATGAAAAAAAGGCCTAAAATTTACACACAAAAAAATTCTCTGAAATCTATTGTATGTATTGTAATGATCATTTCTATATGTTTTGTTCCTACATATCAAGAACAAATGGGTCCAAAAATAATAGCTTTTAAAGTAGACTTTAGGTTCAGTGATGCTAAGCACACAATATCTGACACAATAGTTATACAGATATATATTGAATAATGGCAAAGAACTTGCAAGGATCCAGTGTCAAGATATAAGTGTCCAGTGACAGCAGGCCCATTATGCTGACCGTCACGGCAGACTTTGGCTGTGCATAGGTCCTCCCAGGAAAGTGCTGCAGCTCACTACGGCTGAGCAGATACACATCTGTAAGTTTAATTAAGAACTACGGGGCCAGTGTGTTTTGATGACAGGTGCTGGCAGACCTGTGTGACTCCAAGACTCATGAGATTTTAATGACTTGAACCACTACAGGAGGCTAACTCTGCACTATGGAAGCTAATAGAAATACAGAATGTTGATGACAGATAGATACCAACCAGTCCATCAAGAATGTCTGTCTACTTACATTCTTCTTAAAGGGATACGACAATCCAAAAACTTTTACCATACTTTCAAGCTTAGTTTAGTGAGTTTTTTTTTTTTTTTAAATTGTAAGGGTTGCCCAACATTCTGGTCTGAGGGCCACATCGTCATATTGTACGTGTCCCAGAGGCCACAGTAAATCTTTAAGGGAAATTCCCCATCTGAGACCTTTATAGCACTTCAACAGTAGATACCTCAAATGAGTCCCCTGCTCAGTACTCCAGAAAGAGGGTATGAGGCGCCTATGTACATCGTAGTTTTTTGGGGGATACAGAAGTGGATGTTTCATAACTATAACTAGAGAGAACAAAACACATGCATGGCCTCTTCTCCAAATTATCTCCTCCTCTTTGGAGTCACAAACTTATCAGACCTTTTTCTGGAATATCTTGTGGATCTGTTATGAATGTGTCAGAAATAAATATTTATTTTCAATGCCATTGCCAGTCATACCGTGTCCAACACAACAGTGCCAGCCATGCAGTGCCCAAAATAACAGTACCAACAGTTGAGTGCATCTGTCAAAAGATGAATATTACTTTCTGAAGTATGAAGACAGAGACAAAAAGGTGCATGAAATAATTTTGGAACTGAATGTAAATGGGGGATGGATTAGTATAACCGTTGACTAATCTAAGAGCCATGTCTTGTTTTAAGAATTTCAAAAAGTTTATAGGCAGAGAAGCTAGCTACTTCCTTCCTTGTTGATTTCACCATAGAACCAAACAAACTAGCTAGGATTTTTATGTTGAAAAATGTAAAGTTATTTGACATATATTAGGTTACAGGCATTGGTCTGTCTAAACCTTTTCTAATGGGCAAGTGAACAATTGATCTTTTAGCCGATCATGCATCACAAATGTTACAGATTCAATTATAGTTTTCTTAACACAGGGAGTGGGACTGGCTGGTACTTTCACTGTATTGTAATTGATTCCTGGAAAGAAAGAGGTTTGGGGCCTTTTTGTGTGACCCAGTGACAAATAAATCAGCCCCATAAGAGTTCATTTGGCTGACTTTGAGATGCAGGTGTCAGACAGCTACTTCCTGTCTCAGAAAAAGATGGCTGGAGAATTGGGTAGAACAAAGACTGCACATAAAGGGTCCACTGGATGGTTAAGTTTTTACATTTTTTGGTGAACATACTGTTCCTCAGAGACAAGAAGTCCGCATGGATGGCGGAAAAGATCCAGCACCGTTGGATAAATAAAATAATCTTCTTTATTGTATCAAATCATTAAAATCCAGACACGACAGACAGAGTCAACGCGTTTCGGGTAAGCACCCTTAATCATGACTAATACTAATACTGTTCCTCACACATTGTAACCAAGCGGTACAATGGCCAAAAAAGAAAGCATTTCAAATTTGTGTCCTGATGCCTGAGAGAAGTGAAAATAAAAAAAATGCACTCAGTTAAATATATTTTAGAATTTCTTTTTCATCATATAACTAAGGATCTAAGATTTTTATGTGTATTGTATGTACTATTGGTGTACTGGAATCTCCCTCTGAAGCCTAAGGGTATGTTCACACGGCGTTTTGGGTCCATGTGTACATACGCTTTTAGATACGTGTTTGGGTCTGTCTAGATGGACCCAATCATGCATCTGACAATGAGCAGTGTGTTTTACATTGCTCGTAATGTAAAACACGTATCAGCGTTCACATGAGTGATCTCCGACGCGTTTTACATTGCGTCTTTCAGATCCGTCTTTCGGATCCATCCATTCCAAAGACGGAGCAGGCGCCCTATAATAAAGTATGGAGTGTGATCCTGCTGCGTGTTGGGTCCGTGTTGGATCTGATCGACGCATCCAACACGGATCCAAAATCGTATCCAAAAACTCCGTGTCAACATACCCTAAGGCTAGGCCTACACGGCATTGGACAAAAAAACTAAACCAAATCCTAAAACCGTTCATAAAACTGAGTTTTTTGTCCAGTGCAAGTCAAAAACAGCTTTAAAAAAAAAAGACTGTTTTTGGTGCGTTCTGCATTTTGTGTCGTGTTTTGCGCTCTTTGGCGTGTTGTTTGACGCATTTTTGGCTGCTTTTTTTTGCAGAAATGCACAGCATTATAATTGTTATAATAACAGTTACATAGACAGTTACATAGACTCCAACAGTAAATTTTTCGCTCTGCTCTGTGTTTTTTTTGCAACATGTTTGAAAAAACGACCAGCAGCAAAAATGAGCAGAAAAAAAAAAATTCTGTGGAGACTCCAGAACGTTTTTACTTTTAAAGTCTATGAGATTTGTTTTCAGTTGCTTTTCAGCATTTTTAGAAAACGCTGATAAAACATCGAGTTTTGGGTGCTGTGTAGACAAAGCCATGTCACCCTGACAGCACACATTTGATAACATTAGCTTATTGAAAGAGTAAACTGTGACCCAGTGAACTCTGCAAAGCTATTTTCAACTTTCTCATCTCCTGCAGGGGACGGTGTCTGTGATTCTAGAGTCCTGAAACTCTATATAGAGTATATTCAGGCTTGGCCAGCAAACAAGCATTCACCACCCAGTCGTGATGCTGCAGGTTTAGCGTTGGATGACATAGGAAAATATGTTCCGATGACAAATTAAAGTGATAGAGTGATTGTGGCCGGCTATTCTACATTTTTTCCTTAAAACAAAACTCCCCCATTAGCATTTACTACAAGCCAGAATGTAGCTCAATACTGGTGGCAATTTGACAACATGCAATTTCATGCTCGTTGAATTGATCTGTGTCCTATATTCACTGACAGCATTATGACGGTTTATCATCATGACCATAAAGCTGCATATATTTAGGCAAAAGAGCTTCTGGTAGTTTACATCCTCCTACATCTGCTAGGGCCAAAAGAGGACATTTCACCCTAAAGCAAAAGTCAACAGTCTTTAAATAGTTTTCGGGTTGTTACAACCCCTGGGTGACGACCAACATTGTCGCTACTTGGGTGAACTCACATGAGGGAAAGATGTTGCAGTAATGTATGGAACTATCTCATTCTTCTGAACAGGGCTTAGTGAAATCCTTGCGCTTGCCACCAAAAACAACTCAATTTTAATGAATGGAACAGATTTTTTCAGGAAAATCTCCAGCAAAAAATGTGAATTCATACTTACAGGTTCTAAAGAGGGTTTCTAACCATTCCTAGCACCTTTGAGTGGCAATATGCTACACAATACAGGAATAGAGGTGACCATAAAGGTGACTATAATTGATTTTGCAATGTGCTCCCAAAAAACAAATGTAAGGGTTTGTTTAGATAGAATGGTTAGGTCATGTAGGAGCATACCCTCCAAAAAAGCTTAAACCCTCCCAAAAGTGCCCATTTTGGTGCAATGTTGCATACGCCTACCCCCTTCAAGCTCATATCACAAGATTTATTACAAAGGAACTCCTGAAATTTCTGTTTTATTTAAGACTTCTGATCTCTGTACAACAATCCCGAACCATTTTCTCTTATAGTTATAAGAGTGTTGGGTTGTCCTTTTGTTATCACTTCTATAAATAAATTACTGAATCAGTCAGATGGGCGTTACTAATTGGGGGTGTGTCCCTGCACAGTCTGACGTTGCCCAATCAGTGCTGACAGATTAGTGGAATGGTAACGCCCATCTGACTGATTCAGTAATACATTTCAAGAAGGAATAACAGAGGAACAGCACAACCCAGAGACGTAAGAGATAATAAGAGATGCTCTAGGATTGTGATTTCACAGCCCACACAAATATTTATTAAAATAGACCCATCAGGAGATGTCATAGGTCTTTAAAACGCTATTTTCAAATGTTCCTCTAAAATTAAGAGCGCTTTAAAATGAAAAGAATCGATATTAAAGGGATTGTACCACAATAGACATTATAGCCCATTGCATTGCTGATACCAAAATAGCAAACTTTGCAAATATATGGACAGTGTTTATACAACACTCCTACCTACATAGCCTGGTTGATGTATCTTATGTGCTTTGTTGCTAATAGTTACGGCCATCTGATGCTTTTTCCCTTACCTGGTCGAGCATGCCCAGTTCATACTACTGAGAGCCTCCACATAGCTACTAACTCCCCCAGGAGAATGACTTAGAAGTAAGGGGGTGGTGTGAATTGTAGTTGTGGTGAGTTGAGAAAAAGTCATGTCTCGCTCACTAACCAAAAATGCTGATGAAATAAAGAGTGGCGGGTTGGTACGTAGGGGCACATTTATTATTTAAGGTAACTAATCCCCGTCCACATACCATTTGTGCTATCCGTCAGGATACCATCAAAATTCAGCCTGACGGATACTGCAGCAGACCTGGTTGACTGGGCTGTTGACTTCATTAGGACCAATTAGGACGACGTTTGCCCAATTTAGCGACCCTGTCTGGTTTCTGCACTGCACACAAAACCATGGTTGATGGCACTAGTGTATCCAGTGCAGAAATGGACATTTTCATTACTTAGGACAAATGTAGTCTAAGGACTACGTTTGCCCTATAGAAGTCAATGGCCACATTTCCGCCATGCCGCAGTATCTATTGCTATGAATTTTTAAAGTATCCCAACAGATACTATAAATAGGCACAAAAACAGCATGTGAATGGGGCCTATATAATATGTAATATTTTGTGTGCAACCTTAATGATGGTACAACTCCTTTAAGTTGTAGACTTTTAGCACTTGTCCAGTGTCAATAGCCAGACATGGAAACCTGCTGCAATGATTACTGCACAGTGGAAGGTATTGTCAAGAGGTTAAACTATTGCCACGTAGCACAAAACTGACCCCATATAAAACTATAGGATCTGTTTTGAGACCACGAGGGGCTGACATATGTGAACAACTTAATGGGTAGAAATTTCAACCTTTTTTTTTTTTTTTTTTTAAGCACCTTACTAAGACAAATGTGATGTCAATAGTTGGAATGGATTTCAAGTGACCTATATGACAGCCGCCTGCTACATGTCTAAATACTCCAGCCGGTTATCTCTAAGTGTCTGTGTGGCAGCTAACTACAGTTTGTATTTAGAGGTGTGACTCTGCAAAGTACATCATGTACTGTGGGGCAATGCATTGGATTCTAAGAAATTCAGTCTGTTTGTCCCTTGTTTTTCAGGCCAGGAGAAAGGTACGGAAAATATTTTCGAAAAACGGACTAAAAGCTGAATTGGAATCATGTGCTAAATAGTCTGTAAAATACAAAGAGTACTTTAAACCTTGTCCCTAGCAGGTAAACTGTTGGCAAGTACTATGAAATGCCTATGACTGTGCTGCAGGATTGTAACCTCGCTTCTCGTGCCTTGATCATGTGATTACAAATGGCAAAGAGCCACATAAGCCATCATACTATATGAGCTGTCAGAGTAATTGTCTTTTTCTTTCTCATACTAATATGTACATTTTTGTCCGCCTAATCTTTCAGCGTTCACTCGATCAAGGACATACGGAAAGGTTGCTGTCAATGTCAAAAGTTATTGGTATAAGACAATTAGCAAGAGAAGAAGCCATTTAAAGATTGCAGTGCTCGGACATGGGGAAAGGACAGAAACACAAGGCCGTCTTTCAGCTTCCTCTGGTTAGCACTAAGCTGACAGCAAACATGATATATAAGGTTTACCTGCAGTTCTATGTAAGACTATAGACAACATGTCCATGATGTTATGATGACCCACACCAACTCAGTTCTGTACATCTGTTCTACAGAAGTCGTTGTTGAGCTCTTGGATTCGAGTTGATGTCAAATCGACTCTTAGTAAGTTGGTGGTTACTGCATTTTTGCGCTTTTATTTGCTAATTCAATGTTCTGCAGTGCTCCAGGTTTGGCACTGCTCTCAGTGGGGTGTCACTTCCCATACGACATCACTTCCAGTTAACATAACATAGGGAATGTGTTGGGAGTTATGTTACAGTAAGGGCATGTCCCCACTGCACGGGTTTTCGGACAGTTTGCCGTTTTGCAGACCGTCTGAAAAAAACGGCTGAAAATGAGCAGAATGGGGCTCTATGGGAAAACCGTGCAGCAGTCCCCGCTGCACGGGTTTTCCGCTCGTCGTCCCCCCAGCGGCCGTGTGCACTGCACACAAACCGGACAAATACCGGTCGGATAAACCGACCGGTATCTGTCCCTTGCCATGTAAACGCGCCCTTACTGGAAAATGCCACCATACTGGGAACACTGCCAAACCAGGGACCCCATGGAACAGTAAATTAACCTTTAAAAGCCCATAAAAGATCCAATCCCAATTTAGGGTTGGAGTTGCAGTTAGATGTCTGGGTTTGGAGAAAAAAAACTTGGGTTTGGGATGTCGTAAACATGAATTTTTTCATAAATACAGGCAGAAAAATACTTCAAAAAATGGGGATCTTTTACAAAGGCATGTTAAGACGTTGAAATCCAAAATTTCATGAAACCTTTCAATCTTACAACATGTTATTTAACTTCAGCTCTTGTAGGTACCTTGGTTATACTGAATTTTTTCGACCCTCCCAGTTTTTAGTTCCAACTTATTTCCTCAATCTGTTCTCACCCACTAGACTGAAAAGTGAATCCTCTTAAAATGATCTTCTAACTACCTAGAAGAGATTAACCCTTTTTTGTTTTTGTGCGACTGGATATTATTAGAGTTGCCGTTAGTATTATTTTGTTTTATTTTAATGATCCTTTTGGGTCACACGTTATCTGTTTATAAGCTGTAAACCTGAGACTAAAGCTTCTAACTCAGATGCTTATTAATTTTGACTTTATCTCATTGTCATGACTCTTACTGTATTTATAATATATTATATTGTTAAAATTAAGAAAAAACAATAAAATATGTTTAAAAAAAAAAACTTGGTCGAGCAAGTGTCTAACTGAGCAGTGACTGATTAAATCATCACTAACAGAGATTTTATTCAAGGTACCAACAGGTCCCATCCCCTACTATGTGCAAATAATGTGATCTTTTTATGCAGCAGTGTGGTCTTTGGGCCCCCTGGGAGACCAGCGCCTACATGGCAATGTTACCGCTACACTGCCTACTGCTTCACCCCTGTCTGTCCTATAATCAGTGAAGGCCTATAGTACTATGAACCATTTCCTTGGTCTAATCTTCTTAGAGCAGAAGTGTTAATAATATAGTTTCCAAACAACTCCATTTGGTTACATTAAAGAGAACATATAAGACAGTGACATAGCTATATAGTACTTGGGTAAATATAGTAGTATCATTCCTTGCATAGCCAACATTAAAACACTCAGTTCCAGTAAGAACAAAGTACAAAACACACTAACCTTAGCCGCAGGGAAAACAGATACCAAGAACCATGTATCCATGTGCTACAAATCTATAAAAATGTGTTGCTCTTTTATAGTCCGTATTATGTTAAAATAAATGTTGTAATCATAACGCACACAGATTGGCCATCTATCTAGAGGATTACCCTATGCAGTCTTCTATGATTGCTGCTAAATAAATGTAATATAACACATGCATGGACTCTTCCGGCACAGTAGGCTTTTGCTACTAGAAACCTTTACCTCGGAAAACTTATTTCTCTGGAATGCAGACGCGAAATAGCTTTTACTAATAATTACAGGACTCAATCCAATGTATCTGGTTTACTAACTCCTAGAAATGAAAACACTCGCAATTACAGACGGGGCAATCACAAATGTCTCAGCCTTCTCTTTAAATATAATTTTCCACTACAATGTTTCCTGCCTTTTGGTAGTTGATGGATTTATGAAATGAGATGTACCTGGATCCCATCACATGTAATCAAATCCTAGAGAAAAAGCCTCTAATATCTTCCATTGCAACCTAAAGAACATTGTATATATGGCCGAGAATCCACAGCAACCAATGAGATGTCCGAGGTGATCAACGTCTAGCACATTAGAGTAACAGAAGCCTATATCTGTTCAGCTGACACGACTGAGAGCAAGTATGCCCTTTCCTCCATATTAATAAATAATGCTCATTGTCTGAAGTTGTCTGTTGCTGGACTACATATCCCAGGTTACCTTGTCAATCTTCAGCTTATAAAAAAACAGAGCTTTATGCATATCGTCAAGGCCATATGCTGTGGTAAGAGGGTCTCATAGAAAAAATCAAAATGTAGCTTCTCTTGGTACCTAACAATACATCCCCACCCCAACATGAAGGCCCAAGCAACTGTTCATTTGCCCATTCCACTCATCTGGCTTTTTTTGCTAACAGTGCCAATAAATCAGGTGGTTCAGGAAAAAGAATAGGGTCCACCACCACTGCATGCTTATAGCATCGCTGGTTCCCTATGTGGCATTTATAAAGATGATAAAAGTGGTTGTCCCATTAGGAATATTGTTTATTTTTAAAACCAGTCATAAATTATAAACCTTTTCTCTGTATTTAAACTTTTTAAGAACTGCTTAAATCACTTGAGATTCTGGAAATACCGTGTTTCCCCGATAGTAAGACACCCCCGATAGTAAGACGTAGCGGGGAGTTTAATGTCAGACGTACCCCGAAAGTAAGACGTAGTAAACTACGTTGTCTGCGCTCGGGCGCTGAGATGGCCCGGGCGCCGACAGGGATGCTTCAGCTATATGCGGCTCCTCAGGGAGCACATATAGCTGAATGCCGAATACAGCGCACAGTGTCCGGGCACTGCGCTGGTCCGGGCACTGTGCGCGATTCCTTCACCTATATGCGACTCCTCCGGAGCGCATATAAGTAAAGGGATACCACTGCGGAGCATGGAGCGCTCGCTCTGTGCCCCGCAGTGGCCTCCGGGCGGCCGCAGACTGGCGGCTGTCCTGAGATCCCGGCACAGGCAGCGTGTGTCATCACGCTGCGTGCGCGGCCTGATGATGTCACCCGCCTGTGCCGAGAAGAAGATAGAGCAGAGCAGAGAGCGCGGGAGGCGGAGCAGCGGGGATCCAGGTAAGTGATTGATTGTTTTTTTATTTTGATATTATTACCTACAGCTGCCTATACCTGCCTTATACCTGCCTACAGCTGCCTATACCTGCCTACAGCCGGCCCTATACCTGCCTACAGCTGCCTATACCTGCCTACAGCTGCCTATACCTGCCTACAGCTGGCCCTATACCTGCCTACAGCCGGCCCTATACCTGCCTACAGCCGGCCCTATACCTGCCTACAGCTGGCCCTATACCTGCATACAGCTGCCTATACCTGCCTACAGCTGCCTATACCTGCCTACAGCCGGCCCTATACCTGCCTAGAGCTGCCTATACCTGCCTACAGCTGCCTATACCTGCCTATACCTGCCTACAGCCGGCCCTATACCCTGCCTACAGCCTGCCCTATACCTGCGTATGGGGCCCATATACCTGCCAATATAAGACATACCCCGAAAGTAAGACATAGTGGGACTTTTGGGGGTAAAAAGAATGTTAGACGCTGTCTTACTTTCGGGGAAACACGGTAGTAATAGTGCCAACTGTTGTTTCCTATCGATAGCTTTAGTGTGTCCATCTTAGTAAATGTTCGGAGGTGGACATGCATGCTTAACCTGCATTTCTCTCTTCTCCACCGAATATATTGAGGAATTCTCGGTGAGTCAGATACCTGTAAGGCTACAACTTTTTTGTGGTTAGTAAAGGAGGAGACTTCAATTGGGCTTACTTGGTATCTCCTCTGAAAATTTTGAGGCCGCCTACTCATTACACAAAGGATCCCTCAACATACCCAGCAGAGAAAAGAAAAGCAATCCAAGCATTAATGTCCACTTTTGCAAATTAACTGAAGTGGACATGGTAACGCTATTAAAAAAACAGCAGAAGTTGCTATACAAACCTTATTTCTGCAATATCTGATGATACAAGCATTTTTAATAAGTGTAAGTACAACACATTTTCACAATTTGGGTCTAGATTTAATCATAAACAATATTCTTTGTTAGAAAACCTTCTTAACGATGTGCCACCAATTGGTTGTTTCTCAATCTGTAATATAGACCTCACCAGTGTAGGACATCCCAGCAGCCAACAAGAAGTCTCCACCAGCAACACTGACAGCTTCTCTATTAAACTTTTGATTACCCCAAGTTGATGTGAAGCTCGTATTTATTTCTTCAGGGTTTGGTAGTGATGTCCTAAGTGCAGGAAATTCTGTTTTAGAATGCAATGTTCCTCAATAATCCTTATTTGTCCCACTTCATGACTATATCTACACTGCTCAAACACCTACAAGTGATGGATTTTCACTAGAACAGGAATTACAAACCCAAATTATATTATTGTTTGCAATTCAACAGCAGGCATTGAGTGTAATTTAGTAGAGCTGTAGAGTACTACTGCCAAATACGTTGTAACCAACAGCTACAAATCAAAGCAGTATTTTTCCAATACTTTATGCTTTATAGGATCATAAGTAATGTCGTTTAGAACACTAAGCTTAACTATACCTTCATTCCATATTTTACATTCAAGTTTTACTATTCTTGTAAAGTTTGACAACTTGAGTCAGCATTAGCTTTGTTTGTTATTTAGTGTGGTACAAATTACAATGCCAGGTGTCTCCTAAACTTGTCCTATAAAATCTAATAATCTCATAAACAGGAGACTTTTGGACCTCGCTAGGTTTTACCTGCTCACTTTTGAGCACTAAGAAGGACTAGCAATTTTCTGTATAAATTGTATAAGCAATCACACTTTGATTTCTGTACCTTCCCATTCCTTTTGTAGTACAGGAAGAGTCTGTGATTTGAAATGGCTTCTGGCACTGGGAAGCATCATTACAAGAGACAGCTCTGCATTGCACAATGTCCTCGCTAAAGTTGAGAAACATGAAACAATTCATACCATTTGAATTTCAATCAAATAGCTATTCGGGTGATATCATCTGAATATACATGGTTGTGACTGTTCTTTTTTTTTCATAAAGTTCAAGATTATGAGAAGAATGACTAGTTCAGATGTAAACCAAGAACCAAGAATTACAGACCGTGCTCCCTCAAGGTGACATACAGCCTAGAAAAAAAGTCTCTACTATTGCAAATGTATCTATGAAAAGGGTAGGTCATTATACAATTTCATAGTACAGTTGAAAAAGGACATATGTCCATCAATTTCCATAAACCAAGGGTAGAGATAAGATTGAAGGGAGGGGTATAGGTCATTTTACGACTTTGATTTCCCTAATGATACAGAAACATGGAACCCATAAGACATCTCACACATGTATGTTATATTGATAGGAGAATGGGCTACTAAAACTCTTTGTTAAAAATGGAGAGGCGGTCAAAACTATACTATTCATTTCAATGTGAGTTCGAAGAACAGTCAACCAGGAGAGTGTTCTGTCAATCCTATTACACATTTATGCAATACCCTATCAATACACTATAAATGTATTAGATGGGAAACCTTTTTAACCAATAAGTCTCAAGAGGAAATATTTCACTCCTGATTTCAAGTGGTGATCAGAATGGATTAACACTCAAACCAACAATTCTATATGTCTACATAGGTGTTAATGTTATTTTATTACAAAAAAATGTCTAAGCCTTTTTTGAAGCCCTCACTTGTTCATGCTGTAGCCTACTGAGGCGGCTGTTCCACTGTTCTTATAGTAAAGAAGGCTTGTTGCCTCTGGAAAGTTTTCTTTTCCAGACGGAGGAAGAGCCGTCTTGTCTTTTGAGGGGTTCTTACATGAAACATTTTTTTTGCGGGGACCATCTATGTAGTTATCTTCTCAATGTTAAATAATTTTTATTCTTTTAACCTTTCCTCATAACTAATATCCGGTTCGCCCTTTATCAATTTAGTTGCTCATCTTTGTACTTTCTCTAACTCCAGGGCCCATTCTCCTTTCCTATTAGTGGACAATGTGAACCTGGTAATTGTCCTCTCTGTGCAAAGGCAATGTAATTTTAGCAAATGCGTAAGGTGGGAAACCAGCCAGAAGGTCCCACAACCCTTTTCTTCTGCAAAATAAGAATTGGAAAAAGGCCCAAGAACTCTCCTTTGCCAGTAAAGTAATGGTTAGAAGAGATGGCTTGCGCAGCACCTGCTACATTGGGTTACCAGAAATTCAGAATACATCAATGCACATCTAAAAGGACAATATGAGAGTGGTGTTTGAGTTTTCTAGGAACCTGATGTATAAGACAAGAGGTTAATGCACAAATTGACAAACATGTTTAGCAGCCAAGAGACCACCTCCAAGTGCCAACTGTCTTGGTTTTATGGCCTCATAATAAGAATTTTTGTACGTTAATCACAATTAAACACAAGTGGCATTTGACCCTGGTGTTAGGCAGCCAGTGACAGAAAATTGTCTCATCTTATACCCCATAAGCGGTGAGCGCTAATTTCTTACAAAACAGGGAACGCATATGCTAATAAAAAGAGATTTTCTATGTTGGTAAGTCTTTGCATAAGATATTTGTCTTTTCCAATTATCTAAAGGATTAGTTATCTTTCTCATATAAATCATGTATGACCAGCAGGTATGAAGGCACAAAAATACTTTATAGAAAAAGAAGCATATAAAAATGAATAACCGTGCTACTAATAACAAATCTGTAAACGTATTACATATGTAGCAGTCGTTGACCGGCGCACTGTGATAGCTTGTTTTCCCTTATTGTAGCACATTGTGGTTACATTATCATACATTAACAGCCTCATGTATGATACTGTCTAGGTCTAAGACTTTCTTTTTTGCCCATAGCAACAAATCAGAGCTCCCCTTCTATTTTACACAGGTGTCAAACTCAAGGTCTGAGGGCCGTTTCTGACCCACCACGCTCTCTTATTTGGCTCCCGAGAGCTTAGACACAGCTGATGAGCAACTCACAGGGGGTGGCACAGCTCTGACAGTCCTACTAATGTACCTAGTCACCCTCCAATGGCCCTTCGAGGGCAACTACAATATTGTTGTGGGCCATGGTAAAAATGAGTTTGACACTATATTATAGTGCTCTGAAAAAATGAAAGGCGAACTCTGAAATGAGCAACAAAGAAAGTCTTAGAACAAGACAGTTTTCATACATGTCCCCGTAAATGTCAAGTTAACTTTTGCTACATCATGATAGGTGCGATTGGTAGCTGAGGTGACAAATAGGTGCACAGGGTACACTTGGCACAAAGTAATCAGGATCTGTTTAAATACTTTATACTCCTCTACAGCCAACCTTAGTTAATCTTGTTTATTTAGTGTGACTTTAGATATGATATTAAACTATGCATATAACGTCTTGTAAAGCTCTTGATAGGCTTTAATGTTTTATAATACTATCTCATACATGAAACACTCAGTTGTTAAGTAACCAGTCAGATAACCTCTCTTACACACTTAACAATTGAAAGGATATGTCTAGTACAAGTATAACAACCCAAGGCAATCTATGATCTTAACCAAGCAGGATAAAGGTGATTTAGGGGGCAACACTGCTCAAATGCTTCTTTTTGTTGAACCTTTAATAAGTCAATATCTACTGCCTAAGTCACTGACGCCAAAAATGTAAATGTGAATTGTATCTGAATGTCCCTGACTGAGCAAACAATACTATCGCTGAATGGATACTTTACATAGGATGACCACAATCTCACCAACTATACACTAGTGGCAGCACATGTCCTTCCACATGGTTTGCAAGGGAGAAAAACGGTCAAATGTGCTTCACTTTTTATTTCTCACATTACACCATGTATCTGATTATAGGTTTCCACAGCCCAAACACGAGGGAATTTGGACAATTGATTAGGCCTTTGAGGACTACAAAGACCAGATATTGTATAGACCACATGTGCTAAATTCAAGGCCCATAGGCTGCATCTGGCCTGCCACATAATTGTATGCGGCCCTCACTTGACACAGCGAGCAGGTATAACCAAGGTCTGGACATAGGACTGGCTCTCCACGTTTTTCAGCGGACACAGCCAGCAATTGGCAGAGAAGCGGATGCCATCTTGGATTTAGAGTTCCAGCGCGCACCTCCACCCAGCTCTGTTCAGCGATTAACTGTTGGTAGGACATTCATATCCAATTGTTGCCACTGTGATGTCTATCTGAACCTTAGTAAAGAAGTATCTAATTAGCAAGAAGAGTGTGGTTGATTACATTGGATCTTATAGCTTTGGATTGAAATTATCCGATGGACCAAGCACTATATCCTATATCGTGTGCTGAGCAACACTATAATTACTGGAATTGTTAATAGGACACATCAGACCATCCAGGCACCCTAGCCACCATCCAAGATTGGAAACTCTGTGCTAAAGATGTGAAAGGGGCTGGCTATTATAAAGCCTTAAAGGATATCTTGACCTTTTATTGTCCATGTGGTTCACCATCTCTAGTGGAACGATCTGAACTAATTTATCAGCAACCCCCTAAAAACAAGGAGCATGCACCATTGAAATGCTGTTTGGACACTTCCATTTAGTGCATATAGTTATTGAACAATACAGTATATTAAGGAGTAGTTACATGTATAAAATCTTATAGTTACAAATGGCCCTTGGAGGGCAACTATAATGCTGATGTGGTCCTGATGTGAAAATGAGTTCAAGACCACTGGTATGGACTAAATACAACAATCATTAAGTACCATCTCTCACAGCAGGATAACATGATCGCTCTTATGTTCTGGCAGGTCATATAAGGAATTCTTTAGGTCTATGAATAGCACCGATTTTATGGCTACATAGATCAAAGCTTCAGTTTAGTAAATAGGAAAATATAATTAAGATTTTCCCTTTGTGACGGATACACACAGTGGGGGACATGTATGAACATGGGCTTCCCCGTTCGCTATATTTTTAAACGGGCGCACTCCAATATCGGGCGCATTATCGGGCGCCCGCGACACTTTTTAATGTGCCTGAGATCGGGGGATGTGCTGGAGGAATGTTGCATTACAACCGTACGAAGTTACAGATTTGTAGCTTCAGTACAGCAAATCTAGGCACATTACTGCTGGAACAGGTATAGCACTTTCAAAGTGGTTTACCTGAGCCTGAATTGTCATTTTTGCGCTAGAAGGCACCTGATTTATGACCCAAAGTAGAACAAATTAATAGATTCAGGCGCATTCTACCCTACTATTGTGCGCAAAAAAAAATGGTGCCAAAAATCATACACGTCACCCAGTATTCTCTTCTTAATATTCATTAGTCAGGGCCAGAATTTAACCACCCTGCTGCTATATATTTAAGCTACAGATTTTCCCTGTGGAATGGTGCAGACACAGTGGATTACCATAAAAGGTTGAAATTTCATAATCGTCATCAACATACTATGGAAGTTTCTCCTCTGGACCTTGACCAGCCAGGGAGATTGTCTATGGACGCTCCTGACATGTCTGTTTTAGTAAATCCTTGTGTTCCCTGTACAGTAACAATTTGGGAGCATCTTCTCTTATAACTCTGTGTTTTGCTGTTCCTCAGTTATTCCCCCTAGAAATGGATTACTGAATCGGTCAGATGTGTGTTACCAATGGCCCCTGCACAAACTGACATTGTCCAATCAGTGTTAACACCCATCTGATGCTCCATGTCTCCACGGTCCGGGTTTTACAGACGTTTTTCAGTTTTGAAAGCTGTCTGTAAACCGGGTGTCAACCTTTTACATAGACTTCAATGGAAAATCTGTGCAGCAGTTCCCACTGCACGGATTTTCCACAGGATGGTTTTTTACACCGTCGGCGATCCGAAAAACATTGAGCATGTTCATTCTTCCTCCCGGGTTCTCGGACAGAACATGAACATGTCGGCACGAAGGTGGTGGGTTTGTTCCGCAAACCACGGACAAAAGCCGTTCCCCTGGGGCCGTGTACACGGAGCCTAAACGGAGCAAATACCAGTCGGGATTTCCTGTCACAACAAGGACCCGGAACAGAAGCCCAGTGAGCTCCAGAGCAGCAGCAGCAGGGAACATCTAGGTATAACTTTTTTCCTGTTTTTGCCAAAACTGGCCTCAACTTTATGGAACTTTTTTTTATAGTGGACATCCCACTATGTTGGAGGTTGTAGTGTGAGTTGCATTAAAACTTTGGTTGTAGATAAGAATATGGTTATTTCTGACCTCCATGGTAACAAGTTTTAAATGTGCTATCCACATTACTAAAACAAAAACTACACAGTCTGTAAATATAGAGATATGCAATCCATTGCCTATGTATCCTGATAGTGTGCTTGAGCCTTTACTTGGCTAATTGCATAAAATACCAAGTATTAAAGGAGTTTTTCCAGAGTTTTAAAAACCTCCCCACCACCTCCCATTGTACTTAAATAGAAAATGAACCCATAATTACCTCTCCCATTACCACCGTTCCAGCGCAGCCAGAGCTTCACTATTCTGCCCCTGGTCCCTCACTGTTCATGGATCACATGACAAAGCAGTCACTGACTTCTGTGGTCAGCTGATATAATTGCAGGCGTGTCACTGCTGAGGCCAGAGACTGGTTGAAGCATCATGTGATCCATGAACATGACAACATCAATGAGAGACCGGGGGTTGGAAAACTGGAGATCTAGCAGTGCTAGAACGATGGTAATGGGAGAGGTTAGTATGGGTTTATTTTATACTTTAGCACAGTTGTTAGGAGGTAGAGAGGCTTTTAAGTCTTGGAAAACTCCTTCAAGTACTACCATTTCCAAGGGGGAGTTAGGGCTTGTCCCCACAGTAAGGGTTTTTGGATGGTTTTTCAGATGGTTTGCGGTTTTAGAATCTGTCTGAAAACCTGCAAGCAATGTTCCCCCATAGACTTCGATAGAAAAGCCGTTCAGCAGTCCCAACTGAACTGTTTTTCCGCGGGGCGGTTTTTCACACCCCCGACGGTCCGAAAAGCGCAGAACATGTTCATTCTTCCAACCGGTTTCTAGACTGAAAATGAACATTGGCGTTAATGTAAACTGCTCAGAAAGTGAATGAGTGGGTTTTGGGCGTTTTTCATTTTTTGCAAAAAAAAAAAGGGAAGAATGATCCCTCCTACAGTGGGTGTGTTTTTGCAGGTCCCTTTGCACTTTTTTAACACAGGAAGGTTCTGCAAAGCACTTCAGTGTGAATGAGACTCTATAAATCCTCTTTTTAGCCTAAACTAACCAAATTTTTACGCTGTTAACATGCACATGTGCTTAGAGTGAAAGTGAAAAAGTTGGCCATTGTGCATCATTGTTAGGGCTTGTCCCCACGGCACGGGTTTTCACCCGATTTTACAGATGGTTTTCGGTTTTGAAAAAACGTCTGTAAACCGGGTGACAACTTTTTACATTGACCTTAATGGAAAATCCATGCAGCAGTCCTGAAAAACATAGAACATTCTTCTGCCCGGTTTTTGGGCGGAATATGAACATGTCTATACGAGGGGGGAGGGCTTTTCTCCGCAAACCGTGGAGATAAGTCGTCCCCCTGTAGTCGTGTGCATGGCCGCAGAGCAAATACTGGTCGGATAATCCAACTGGTATTTGCTCACTGCCGTGGGGACGGGTCCTTAAATTGTAGAGATAAAAAAAAATCACATGGTTTCTTGCACCAATCAGGAATACTTTTGCATTCAATACACTTTTCAGCTTGAAAAACAGTCCAAAAACTGCTGCGAAAACCGGGACAAAAACAGTTAAAAAACCACTGAAAAACAGACCGTTCTTTGTGACAAAAACAGTCCAAAAATAGGTTGTAATGAGCGGTTCTGGCATGTCCCCACGGCACAGGACAAATACCGGTCGGTTACAAAACTGCAAACCGTCTGAACAACCGGCCGCAAACCGATGCCGTGGGGACAAGGCCTTCCGCTGAGGTCAAAACAGAGCTGTTTTTGTCCTTCGCTGTGTAAACACACTCTTATCATCCTATCTTTTAGCTGTCAATACACATCCCCTACTTCCAGTCCTAAAAGACCCCTCTACTTTGCTGGAATAATAGGTGATGATAACATCAGACCTGTTCCACATGGCTAGTACCATGGTCTCTTCAGAGAGGTTCCAGTACCTATCTGAAAAAGTGTACTTCTCTAATGGGCAACAGAATAGACTTTTTTTCCCCCAACAAGCACATCCCCAACCACACTGCTGATTCGGTAAAACTAGTTATAATTTCACCAGGATTTGACTCAAACAAGCCTGTGCCAAACAAGCATAAACTGATATGCAATGTCACAGCACTAAATACAGCAAAAGAAAAGCAATTACAAAAATGATATACGTAATGTAATATACACAACATGAATGCTTCCTGTGGTTAGCCACACAATACATAGATTTAGTTCTTGCTTGCTATAAAGAACCTAAGGAGGCCCCAGCAGTCATCACTATGACTTTTCCCCCTTAAATGACATCTCCTTGAACTCCCAGCCCCAGGCAATGCCTTTCTAGTCAAATTAAAAACGGAAGAAAAAAAAAAATAGTACAAAATTCTATAGAGGCTCAGTTTGACGGAAAACCCATTAACACCGGTCACAAGACTGGCAAATACAACAGTGGTACTTGTTTCAAAGTGAGGCCAAGTGATTTTACGCAAGATCTGGTAATTCATTAATCGCTCTTACAATGAATAACCTGCAATAGTAACGAAACTGGCAGATCTGCTGAATGCTCGTAATCTAACTCTACGCAAACTGATAAAGTTACAAAATTCATATCAATGCCATAGAGCTGCACGCGGGTGACGTTGGTGGAAAGTCATTCATCTTTGTAAATCTACCCTGTGCCAAGAATGACAAATTCTTTGCTTTTTTTTTTTTCCAGCTGATTCATTCCCTTCCTTCGTTCGGAGACGAGGCAGCTGCAATCATATCGGCCTATTTCAATCATCAGTAAAACAATTTGCCTTTTCCCACTAATATACACTATGCATTTCATGAGCTCGGCATTACCGTTCTGTTATGTAAATGTGCTTCACCGGAGTCCCGGCTTCTGTAAAATGCTAACAGACTGAGCCATAGATATAAAGCAGGGGATTTAGGTTGCATTCCTAAGTGAGAATACTTGTGAGTAATGTTGACTCAGCACCCTGCCGAGAGACTGATTACCGGGTGACACCTACTGGTTGACAAAATAACAATGCTACAGGCATTTTTTGGGAAGGCCAAATCTTTTACTGGCCACAGGATATGTTTAACCCTATTCTCTTTGCTAGTAAAATCAATTCAAATACAATTCAAATAGATAAAAACCTTTATGATATAAATTATATTCTATTTTTTTTATTGTGGAACTCAAATGCAAACAGCAAAACAGGAAGCCGGTTAGGATGTTCTCCTATTCAGTATGATTGCAATGGGGAACAAAAAAAAAATATATTTTTTTTTGCCTACAAATTTTTACCTTATTCTGGGTATCTAAGTGCTACTGAGTCCGAATATCCCATCCATTTTGTTCTAGCAGCTCTAGTTTATGAGATGTTGATTACATGATTCCACATTGTTCTTGTGATTAATTTGTGAATAAATATGTTCTGTACTGGATTTTAATAAATGCACACACAAAGATTATTTTAAGTGTTGTTACATACCTCCTCCAGCACTCCGTGATTTTGTCTAAGGGTATGTTCACACGGGCAAATTTTGGCGCGCATTTCACATCGTATTTGCACTCTTATATGGGTGAGAGAACTATGGATTACACCTCTTCTCTCCGCTCGTACAATACAATCGTATTGTACGCGTGGGGAGATAAGTGACATGTCAATTACTTGCGCCGGATACGCGCCGCGAGTAAGTCATGTCAATGGGGCCGGTGGGCTGCCGCTCCTCCCTCCCCCCGCGCCGCGAGAGTACACGCTATTCAGCGCAACTCCCAAATCACCCAGCGTAATTGCAGCCATACTGTAAGCGCCGTAATTACGCCGTGTGAACATAGCCCAAGGAGCTTTTTACCCTGTTTATATAATGTAGGGCAGATGAATAGAATTGATTTGCTCCTGCACGTTCATGTTTTTGTTTGCACATGTTCATTAAATGTTCTCAGATTTATGTCTTTTCTGTTTCACATGAATTTACAACATTTCTTTAGTACAAGATTGAGTGACCACTGCTTTCAGCAGCATATACTGGGTAAGGTAGCAAAAAACGGTTCCAACTTTTAAGGCACCAAAATGAATGTTCTCCAGTGTTGTAATTCATATTTTTTAAAGGTATAGTGCAGTAAATTGTAGAAGCAATGATAAATCTTAAAAGTCAGTCTAGTAAGCATCCTTTCAAAGACAAAAATCTGTAACAAGTTCCCTTACCTACCATATGATATTCCTAATAGTGTTGCTGCTACCTCACCCCAAAGTAGTAAGGCTCCAATGCAGGGTCCATATTTACATCCCCTATAGCAACTTCTAATTAAAGTCTATGAAAACATGTTTTGTCAAACACTTATTATCCCTCGCTCCCTGATTATGAGCCATGCTAGTCCTGGGCACACCGGCATGTTAATAACTATGAAAAGAGCAGCAAGAAATAAGATTGATCATGAAAATGAAATGCAGTTCAATGTAATTGCTCCCAGAGAGAGGACACCTAAAGGCTTCTGGTATTTGCAGAATATGCAGATAGGGATATGTGTATATGGATTCATGTTCTAGCATAAAACAAGGCACCCAATGGTTCCTGCTTGCCCCTAAATGGGACGTTCATATCATGTAGTGCTGCAACTTCAGCTGACCCAGAGGACCACAAGTGCAGAATACAGAGACCGCTCGCTTACCCATTTCCATGTAGATGGGATCAACTGAACCATACTCAAAATAACATGTCACAGGAACCCTCGATCTGTGATACATGGGATTGACTGGAAGATCCAGCCAAACATCAGGAATAGTGTTGCTCAAATCTGTCCTTGTTTGACTCAAAACTGGTTTGACTAAACTTATGAAAAATTCAGTGTTTGGGTCATGCCCTAACTGACAGTGATGTTGGATCATGAGCATCATGGGACCGGAGGCAACAGGGGGTATAAATGAAGCCCTGCAGATCAGTTAAAAATCCCCTAATACTAGTTTAGTGTTAGGGTTAGTTCCAGAAAAAAATTTTTATAATGATTATTTTTGCAAAAAAATCTGTACAAACCAGCCTCGAATATGATGATGAGCCGAATCCAAAGCACAACATTTATCACGAGCATTTTGTATCTGTATTAGTGAAGTGAATGCAGTAATTGGTGGTCTAGTAGCCTCTATGTACAATACTGGTCTAGTAGCATCTCTGTCCAGTACAGAGCCTTCCTATACTGCTCATTACATGGTGCTAGGATCTGTGGCTCCTTTGGGCACCAGGTGAGGTCCCCATTTTCTTCTTTCTGGTACATGGTGTATAAAGTACAAGACCCAAACAAGCTCCTGATTTCCAGCTTCCAGTAGCTCTTTCTGATAAAGGCTTTATCTGTGTTATTTATCTGCTTGTTTGTTTTTAACCTTTATTTTTTATTACTTTTGGCTGATTATTTTAGGGGCTCCAAATCCAATTATCAATTTCACATAAAACTTAAGTTACAACAGCTGCATAACTCAAGTTACAATAGTTCCAACATAAAATGGTTGTCCCGGAACCAATTCATAATTAATATTGAGGGACCACTATGAAGCCAATGTTGGGATACATGTTGGGATACATTCATAAAAAAAATAAATGTGCCCAGTGAGAGTGCTAAACTTGCCGTGAGAAAAAAAAAGTCCTTGCGTCAGTGACACAGAGCTGATTGTAGCAATCTGGCTTTATGCATAACATTTACACAAAAGACTAAGTAAGATGTGCTGTGATGCAAAGGACTGCAAAGCGGGTGCCAGTTCTCCCTTGTTTCCTAAACCTAACCTGCAACAAAGCTAGCCTTTGTGTCCTGCTAAATTGGGTGTCCTTGCACAGTAGCAGGCACACGGGTTGTTAGAGACAATATACCTGTTGTCAATGTCATACCTGTAAGTCTGAGTCTTGTGACTTTATTACTTTTTTTTTCTTCTTGTAGTGCAGTCAGCCAAGGCAGCCTCCCTCACACCCACTGAAACGTCCTTAATTCCCTAGACTCTGGAAACAACCGGCCTCCTGCTAGCTACAGCTGGAACCACATAAAGCGAGCAGGAAGACGCTCTCCGACATGCGTTCCTCCGAGCATGTGACTGAACATAATGACAGGAGTAACCTGAGTGGGCAGCGGACGTACAGGAAAATCATTGGCAGCGTGATCCAAGCCCACTACTTTGTAATATAATTATCAGTACATTTGGAATTTCAGGGTTTGGCTTACAAAAGATTAAGATCCCATTTTACATGTCTGTTCATATTCACACATAATAGAATGCCAAGTTTAGGATACTGTGTAATCTACACCCTTCTATGCTGTACTGTAAGGAGTCCCAAGACCTTCTAAGAAGTGGGGGGAAAGACAAGCTATGTTATCCTCTAATATATGAACACTTGGAGGCATATGAATCAATCCATTATTTCACCAGGTTCCAGTCTACACCATTAAAGGGGTTGTCTCACTACAAGGATTGCTTTTTTATGTTAAAGATCTTGCAAAAACAATTCACTTTGCAATATGTGTCCAGTAACAGCTTCCTACCTATTCTGAGATATTCCCTCTTGTATGAGCTGCATCAGCTCGTCAGGTCTCTATAGCTACAAACCTGTATGATCTCTCCTGATAGGCTGCCAGCACTGGTTGCTATAGCTACAGACCTGGCTTCTACTGCAGCCTAGTGGAAACCAGTAAATACGCCCCTGAATTCAAAATGAAACCAAAAAACAGGACTGAGGTAAGAGGAATCAATGTAGTGAGACAACTCCTTTAAGCATAATGTAATGGTTTAGTCAAGTGAATACAAACATATTAATATGTTTCAGCATGATAAGGTTCTGTGTATATCTGCTCAGTGCTGAATATGTCATATGATGGACACTATCAGCGAAGGACGATCCCACAAACTTATTCCCCGTTGTTCCTGAAGCAAAAAAATCGGTGCAGAACTATTCTACCCATCGAATATGATGGAATCTGCAATGGAAGATCGTCACGGAGCATTCAAGACAGGTGTAAATGGAGCCATCATCATAGTTATATGGCTGGGAGGGCGTTAAGGTAAAAAAAAAGTCTAGTTTATACTTTTTGATCCAGAAGAAGAAATACCCCAATAAGGACCTGGCAAATTTTCCCCAAATGGACTCTTAAGCCTATGTGGTGGTCAGACTGGTTCAACATATCAAGTACCAAGTACCAAAATATACCGATGCCCATTACAGATTTGGGCCAATTTAAGGCAATTTCATCTGCTTTTCTAGGTCAGGCGTAAGAGGTCTTATGGGCATCCCATCTACAGTTGCACTGCAAATAGACATCTTTGATGTGATCTGGTAACTTATTCAAGACACACAGCTGCAGCACCTGTCCTAAGTAAGACATTTCTGCACAGTAAATCTTCCAGTAGTCATACCAGATTAGAGCAATACTCTCTGTAAAAAGTGTGAAAACCTCCACCACCACTATCTCCAACAAGAGCAAAAGTGTCTCTCTGCTGCCACCTATATGGGACTACATTTTGAGTCCATATCCACCTGTAGATGGCACTAGAGAGACAAATTCCTCCCTTCTGGAGAAGAGCTATTTTGCATAGCAAATCAAGACTGGACTTCTAAATATGGAAATTGCTTCTTGTTATGGTATCCCTAATTATTAAAGGGGTTGTCTCACTACATGGATTGCTTTTTATGTTAAAGATCTTGCAAAAACAAGTCACTATGTAATATGTGTCCATTAACAGTGTCCTACCGATTCCTCTCTTGTATGGGCTGCATCAGCTCCTCAGGTCACTATAGCTACAGACCTCTTTGATCTCTCCTGATAGGCTGTCAGCACTGGTTGCTATAGCTACAGACCTGGCTTCTACTGCAGCCTAGTGGAAGCCAGTAAACATGCCACTGAATTCAAAATGAAACCAAGACAACAGGACTGAGGTAAGATGAGTCGATGTAGTGAGACAACCCCTTTAAGGACAACTTTTCTTTTGCTCATTGTATATTATTTGCACAGTACTTTGACCATAATCTGTACTAATGCTAATTGATGACTTTAAAATCAGCATAAGGTCATATATACTAAGGGGCTCTTGTATCAAAACTGTGTAGGTGTAGAACTTTCTTTGTTGCTCATCACAACCAATCATATCTTCCCTTTCAGTTCATGTAGTGCTCTGAAAAATAAAAGGGGACCTCTGATTGGTTGCTAAAGGCAACAAAGAAAGTTCTTTATGTAGACAGTTTTCGTAGATGATGCCCTAAGTTTGATATGAGGAAACTATAATGCCATTGATCTGTTCAATCTTGGACCAATGGTTCTAAAAACAAAATGACACTTTCCGAAACTGATGCATTCCCTCCCATTGAAACCACTCTGTGAGATACTACATGTTTGGATAGATCTAACATAATCTGCTAGCGACAAAACAGTTAAACAAAGACATGTTGTCCATTTCAATTAAGGCTTTTCCATCAACTAACTGCTGAAACATAATAAGGCACGTGGCCAGGCCACTCTCCTCGTCATGTACTTGGGTTTTTTCATGCCAGTGTAATGTTACACTGACAAAGGAAGCACTGGTGAAGTTCAAGGACAACAATTGATGCAGCTGTCTTTTAAGGCATTCCACTTTAGACATGAAAGTAGTCCTTATTTGTCACTGTCTCTGAAGACGATCCTCTTCCGTCATCTTGTGGACTGAAGGCATAAATCAATAAAGGCAATTTCTGGCCTTAGTCTGTATAGCAAGGGAGTTCAGTACTAGCTGACTTATCTCCACCAAAAATATTGACTAATTCAGGGAAAGCAGCCATTTTGTAGAAGTCATTGTATTCATGGGAGCCATAACATCAGATATTTTGGTGGCCTTATTAAGTAGGCACTGCTGGCATCATTGAGTCATTACACCCTCGTGCCACCATAGGTTGCATCTTAGAGCAGACTACAAAATGGCTGCCCCCATTGAGAGTTCCCTGTAGAAATGTTTTTTTTTTTCTTTAACATAAGACTATTTTTGGAATTAAAAAAAAATACTGTACGATTCTAGGAAATCATTTTTTAGGTAGTCAGATCCATTTTCATAGACATTAATAGATTAAAAAAAAAAACCACCAAGATATCAGACACCAGTAGCAAATTGTGTGAATCCATACCTGGCTCCTACACTATTTACTTAATTCCAGAAGCAGAATTGCTTTGATGTAAATGATATGTGCCAGTAAATGTATTACCCGCTAATCCATAATAATGAGGGATAGACATAGCTAAGTTGCATTCGATATGTCTATGTAGAGGTGTTCCTCCTATTAATGATGCATCATGCAGCACTCCAGTTACCCATGTGGCACTTGGCCAATAGAACGCATGTAAGTGCTCTCAAGTGCTACTTGAAACCTGTTACAAGACTTGAAACAATTACTTGACCGATTTCACTAAAGTTTTCATTTGAAACTTTTGGCCCCAGATTCTACTCAAGCCAAATATTCTGCATATTTGTAGAATCCCGAATTTAATTTCCTTAGTCTTACAAGGTCTACCTGGAGAAACCCAGCAGCCAGAGGGAACATTGCTTTATTTATAACCTTCAAGCTCGTGGTCAACAATGCATCTTCTTTTAGCATCTGTTAAGAGGTATTTTTTTTTTTTTTTAAATCTCCCAATCACTTTGGATACATCAGGTTTACTTTCCAAATCTCAGTACATCTGAATGTCTATATATACATTTTAAAACAGTGATCCAAATGGAAAACATCAACACAAGAAATGATCCACAGGCAGGTACCATACCTCAAATATGTTTGATGACTCGTTGCTGTATTGATTGGAAATGTTTTCTGATTGGTCACTGTACCACTTTAATCCACCCAAAAAGCTGTCTGCATCCAAATCATTTACGTCAAGTTCAGAAAGATCCAGCTCCGGAAGATCGGGGCAAAGGGGCTGGTCTTCCCCAACCAAAGCAGCGCACTGCAAGAAACATATGCAAAATGGTCACATGAAATACTATTTTAACACCATCTGACAGAAGACATACGATCAGCACTGATATCATGAGATCAACTGCTTTTTTGCTGGGTGTTCATCAAGGTTACACTATGCTTAAAAAGTTTGGAAGCCTTCCAGATTGAGCAATCTTTCACCATACCTGTGGCCATCAAAATGTCTCTCCAGGATATGGCTCATTGCCATATTCTATAAAGCCTCACGCAGGAGGGTCAACAGGAACACAGTTGTGCTGTATTCTAATTCGCGGCCAAGCAATATTTTCAAATAAAGACATTCACTAATAGTACATAGCCATAGTTTATGTTTTTTATGTTTCTTTTAGATATCTATAGGACACTTGCATGTCTCAATATTTATAAAAAAAAAAATGATTTGGTAGAAACTTTTTGATTGCAAACTTTTTGGAACCACCTAAAGAAGCAGATTACTGATATAAACCTGTAGAAAAAGAGTTATTGCTCTGCACAGTAAGTGACATGCTCAACAGTACATCTAGCCAGCTTCGGATGGCCTGCTGACCAAAGAAAATCAAGTAATGTATGGCCTGTTACTAAGTCATATCTGACCTTTCAGTGGGCTCCAGTCTTCACACGCCAAACTGTCCTCTCCTGTCACAGTCACATTCCTGCCACTTTCTCACACATCTCTAACAGGTGCTTATCAATTCTTTACGCCATCCACTTCCTATATCTAGCAGGCCTACATGTTAAAGCTACATCCCAAGGACTGCTTATAAGGTAAAAAAAAACAGGCCTAAAAATTAGCATTGGTCACTGCAAGAGTCAATGATGTTTGTGAAATTCTACATTATAGTATATAACTGTCTGAAGAGCATCAAACTAAGGTGGTCTTAAAACAGAAGGTTAAGTGACAGGTGTCATCTGTCCTCTTAAAACACCAATCTAAGGGGGTCAATTCATCCGTATGCTTCTTATTTAGGAATTGTATTCAGATACGGGAAGAGCAGCGAGGGATGGCAAACTTGTTGCAATGTGTCCTGTAAGAACGGCTCTATCAATCTTCACAATCTCCTCGCACATCGTCCTCATTAAAATGTGAAACATCTGGGACTTTAGCTATGTGGGCCTTTATTAATATGAACATCGGTCTGTCCTGTTCTGGGAGCTGCAGACAGATTGTATTTTCCAGCAAGTGTTTTTTTTTTTTTTCCTTTTAATCAGCTTTTTCAGTTTACCAAGCTTCACAAATTAGCTTCATGTAGAAAAAGAAAAACCACAGTGTGCAACGGGAATGTATGAACCCAGCAGCAAATTATGACTCAGGCAGGACCAAGAGTTAATCCATTTATGCATACAATAATAGGATATTCCAGTCCAAACCATGGTGATCATAAGATCAATAACTGTTGATATGTTACTTGCAATCATTGGTTTTCAAAAAAAAGATCTTGGGTATTTCCATGCTAGCTGCTCCTCAATCAGCTCATAGGCAGCATCAGGAATAATGCATGATGGAAAAATGAGGAAACAACAGCTGAGACCCATGCTATCAGCTCAACAACAAGCCACAGGACTCTCTGGCTACTCAAAAACAATTAGGACTTTGCAGTCAGTAACCGGTTCACTTACAGTTCTCTTGGTCTATTAGAAAAATGAGGTTTGCATGCATTAATACTAATCGAATCGGAGAAGCATCCAAAATGCAAAAATAGAAATTGCTACCGGTCCAAAAGCACGTACATATATACGTGTGTGTATGTGTGTAGCTATAGCCATGCAAAGAGATCCAGCCATGACTATGTCTATTTATGCCATTAGATTTACTAATTTTGTTGCAAAGTTTCCCCCATATCCTAGATAACAATGTATCAATTTGTAGAATGCAAAACATGCAGAACAGTAGGGTCTACATCAGACTCCAGGGACTAGTCCAGAACTGCTTGCTTTTTAATCCCCCCACCCCTCTATATGAATTGTAGCCAGCAGAAGCTGTAGAATTGATGTATAGCTACCTATTTTTACACATGCAGCAACATCTTGCACAGCACCATCCCATACACTTGCTATTCTCTAGTATTCATTGTATGATCACAAACGGAAATAAACAGCCCATCATCATGCACGGTAGTCAGAAATGGACCAGTTCTGGCCAGCACAGGTAGCTAGTGTGATACTGACAGCACTAGCCACAACCATCAACAGCATCATCACGGTATATATATATAAAAAAAAAGTAGTTGTATCTTGCAAATTATGCAATAGGATAATAATCCATATATCTCCCACTGGAAGAGCACAATGCAAGTAATGCAGGCAGCAATAAGTGAGATTATTTTAAGTTAATTGTTATATAAATAGCCATGGCCGGCTTCCAAGCAGGCCACTGGAAAGACTTCAGACACTGATTCATATCAATATCTTTGAGCATACATATTGCATGTGACTGGAGAGAGGGACAGAGCCAAAGACACATGCAAATAGTTTCCAACTGCAAGAGGCACTGATGACAGCAGCTAATCTCTGGCTCTAGCATCATACAAGTAAAAAGCCTTAAAATAGCCTCCAGATAATGTTAAGACTTGTTCCTCCGCTGAGTGCAATGTTTGATTTCCAGAAAGGGAGGGGGGGGGGGGGGTATAAGTCAATTGAAGAAGCAATAAAAAAAATAGGAAATTATTGCAATAAATAAATAAATAAATAAAATTGTGCATGCAAAAATAGAATGTATGAATGTAGCTGGAGAGAAGGTTTGTGTGCATGCTCACCTCTATGTCACTCCATACAGAGTCCTGGTTGCACATGTCCCACGCCATTCAGTCCCTGAATGACGGCAGTAAAGCTTTGGAAGTACAATCCACAGGCACACACAGAGCTAACACTCATGCAGGCAACTAGCCCCTTACTGAGGCTCAGCTGAAGGCACCTGTCTTACTACTGTTCCCAGTCACATGACCAAGCTATTAAAGTAGGCTGGTCTGCCACTCTGCCTGCCCTGCTGCTGCTGCTGCTGCTGCTGCTGCTCCAAGCTGTGTGATGTCACAGCAAGGCAGACCCAGCTCCTGTGAAATGAATCTTCCCATCCACAGTTAACCTCTTCCAAGCTGAAAGTGTGGGCATTGCATAGGATTTGGCAGAGCCAGCTACCCCTTGGTGCCAACCACACAGCCTGGTAGTGCCTTGCTGCGCTGCAGTGTGGGCTTTGCTTTGCATTTAACCCTCTGCAAAGCCAACTGTAGGCACAAGCAGTTGGGATTCACAGGCAAGTGTCTTCGCTTTTGGACTGCAGAATCTTAGAGCAGAAGGAAACAGAACTGGTTCACATTGTCTTCATTAGGATTGAGGCTGCCCATGCACTGGCAGATTCTAGCAGGACTGGGGTAGATGATGAGCAACCTAAAGTATGTGGTAGGATGCATTAGAGGTCTTTGTGTAGATCTGAGGACTGCCAGACGTCTCATTGACCATTGCTATTGGTAAGACAATCTATTTATGGCTTTGCTATGCTAGGATTTCCTGCACTAGAAGCAAAGATTCAGTTTGCTTGTCCTAGCCTTGCCTCTATATACTCTGGATAAGACAGAGTTGGCACATCTTACCCAAATTCATGCTCCACCAGCCCCCATAGAAACTCCCCTGCTTTAGGAAAACATGTGCTTCATACAATAATGATTCAATTCACTATAGATGGGCACCCAAGGGTCCTCTCACATGGTCACAAGGAGATTGTTTAATATGGAATCCCTGTTTTAGCCAGGGACATAACTAAGGGCTTCTGGGGCAGTCAGAACTGAACATATGCCTCTGCCCCTCAGGACTTCAGGTCACCAGAAGAGCAATTAACCCATGATTATGGTTAACTGCCCCTCCACTTTTACTAAAAGTCCATTCCAAGCACCCACAACTCTTTCAGTAAACTCACCCACTGTGCACCTACTTTTTATGACATCTTTATGTGCCACTTCATCAAAAGGGGTTGTCTCACTACCAGGAATGCTTTTTATGTTAAAGATCTTGTAAAAACAAGTCAATTTGCAAGATATATCCATTACCTGTGTTCTACCTATTCTGAGATATCCCCTCTTGTATGGGCTGCATCAGGTCCTCCGGTCGCTATAGCTACATACCTGTTTGATCTCTCCTGATAGGCTGCCGCAAATGGGTTTCTATAGCTACGACCTGTTCAATCTCTCCTGATAGGCTGCCCGCACTGTTTGCTATAGTACAGACCTGGCTTCTACTGCAGCCTAGTGAAAGCCAGTAAACACACCCCTGAATCCAAAATGAAACCAAGAAAACAGGACTGAGGTAAGATGAATCCATGTAGTCAGACAACCCCTTTAATATGGAATCCCCCTATTAGTCAGGGACATAACTAAGAAGGGGCTACTGGGGCAGTCAGAACTGAACATATGTCACTGCCCCTCAGGACTTCAGGTCACCAGAAGAGCAATTAACCCATGATTTATGGTTAACCTGTCCTCCACATTTACTAAAAGTCCATTCCAAGCACCCACAACTCTTTCAGTAAACTCACCCACTGTGCACCTACTTTTTATGACATCTTTATGTGCCCCTCCATTAACACTATATATATATATATATATATATATAATATATACATAATATACTGAAAGAGTTGTGGTGCTTGGAATATATATATATATTTTATTATATATTATATATATATATATATATATATATATATATATTATATATATATATATATATATATAATTATATATATATATATATTGTGTTGTGATGTGTGCATATCTCAGGCTCTGTACAACTTTCATACCATCCTTACATGTAAATATCTTGTAAATAAGGTCTTCAGAAAATATCTCAAAGTATGAAATAAGGTCCTACTAAAGCTCTTAAGAACTCAAGAACTCCCTGCTTCTACTGCTGACACCTCTAGTGATGCACCTAGGAATTCCAGATCCACAGTGGTCTAATGATGGATGCCAGGTGCTCTATCTGTAGCCATTGGCTTTCATGTGCACTGACTGAATGGTCCAAAATTAGAGAAATTCCAGCAGCTCCCGCTGTCTCTCACCCCAGCGTGATTACCCAGGCGAGTGGTTCCAAAACCACAAAATTGATTAAAATCAGATTTGAAAGCCACTCCCCCGCCTCCTCTCTCCATTAAATAGTTGTCATATAATGACCAAAATCCCTAAAATCTTTTTTTAATTTACTTCGTTTTTTTTTTTCCAAAACACAAGCGCTCTAGAGTAGCAGCTGAAGAGAGAATGGAGCAGCAACATGTGAGAGTGATGTTTACTGTAAATATCACAATGGGACCAGACGAGCGTGTTTAACTTCATTTACAAAATATTGCTTTAAACTAACATATACTCACTCTTCT
The DNA here is from genome assembly GCA_025379985.1 of Phyllomedusa bahiana. Lineage (NCBI taxonomy): Eukaryota > Metazoa > Chordata > Amphibia > Anura > Hylidae > Phyllomedusa > Phyllomedusa bahiana. The sequence continues at coordinate 42,223 of JAODAL010000187.1, forward strand.
ATCTTATCTGTCTAGCTAGCTCACTATCTATCTATCTATTTTCTTTCTGTTCTCCGTCTGTCTACACTTTTGTCTATTTTGTTTTTGTTCTCTGCCTATGTTGTTCTGTCAATGTTTACCATCAATTTTCTTTCTGTTCTCTATCTCCTTCCTAAATTTTCCCTCTCTTCTTTCTCTCCTACCTTCCTTCTTCTCTTCCTTCTTCCGTCCCTTTCTTCCTTGCTTCGTTCCTTCCTTTTCTTTCTTTGTTTCCTTCCTTCATTTTTTTCTTTTCTTCTTTCCTTCTTTCTTTTTTCCTTCTTTCTTTCCTTCTTTCCTTCTTTCTTTTTTCCTTCTTTCTTTCTCTTCCTCCATTCTTACCTTACATTTCCTTTCCCTTCCTTCCTCGTTTTGACCTAGTTTTTTAAATGCATATATGAAAGTAGCAAAGCAGCTGATTGCACTTGCTTCCTCTCTCCCTCCCTGCTTTCATTCCTTTCTCCTTCCCATCCTTCCTTCCTATCTTCCTTCCTCCCTTCCTCTTTCCCTCCTTTCCCACTCCCTCTCCTTTCCTGTCCTATCCCTTTCCTCCCTCCCTTCCTTCCTTTCTTCTTTACTTCCTTCTTTCTATCTTACTTTCTCTCCTTTCTTTTTTCTTTCGTTCTTTCTCTCCTTCTTTCTTCTTTTTTTCATCTTTCTTTCCCTCCCACCCTTCCTCCCTTCCATCCTTCCTTCCTTCCTTCCTTCTTCCCTCCCTCCCGACCTCCCTCAGTCCCTTCCTCACTCCCTCCCCTTTCTTTTCCTATCCCTTCCCTCCCTTCCTTCCTTCTTTACTTCCTTCTTTCTATCTTACTTTCTCTCCTTTCTTTTTTCTTTAGTTCTTTCCTTCTTTCTTCTTTTTTCATCTTTCTTTCCCTCCCGCCCTTCCTCCCTTCCATCCTTCCTTCCTTCCTTCCTTCCTCCTTCCCTCCCTCCCTTCCTCACTCCCTCCCCTTTCTTTTCCTATCCCTTCCCTCCTTTCCTTCCTTCTTTACTTCTTTCTTTCTTTCTATCTTTCTTTCTCTCTTTCCTTTTTTCTTTAGTTCTTTCTGTCTTTCTTTCTTTTCCTTCCTCCCTCCCATCCTTTAAGCCTTCCTCCCTCCCTCCCTTCTATCTATCTATCTATCTATCTATCATCTACTATCTATCTATCCATCATCTATCCTCCTCCTTCCTTCCTGTCCTCCTTCCTTCCTTCCTTCCTTCCTTCCTTTATTTGACCTAGTTTTTTAAATGCATATTGCATATATGAAAGGAGCAGAGCAGCTGACTGCACTGGCTTCCTCTCTCCCTCCCTGCCTTCATCACTTTCTCCTCCCCTTTCTTTCTTTCTTTCTTTCTTTCTTTCTTTCTTTCTTTCTTTCTTTCTTTCTTTCTTTCTTTCTTTCTTTCTTTCTTTCTTTGTTTCTTTCTTTCATTCTTTCTTTTCTTCCTGTCCTTCTATTAACTTCCTTTTGTCTTTCCTTCCTTCTTTCCTGTCCTCCTACCACTGTTGCTTTCTTCTAACCTCCTTTCTCTCCTTTCTTCATTTTTTTCTGTACATATATTTGCTTACACTCTCCCTCCCTGCCTTCATTCCTTTCTCCTCCCTTTTTCTTTCATCTCTTCTTTCTTTCCTTCTTTCTTTCTTTCCTTCTTTCTTTCCTTCTTTATTTCCTTCCCTTTTTTTTTCCCCTTTTTTTAAATTTTCCCTTTTTTTTGCCTTTTTTCCCTTTTTCCCTTTTTTTCCTTTTTTCTTTTTTTCCCTTTTTTTCTTTTTCTTTTTTTTTTTTCTTTCTTTCTTTTTTTTTCTCTTTTTTTCTTTCTTTCTTTCTTTCTTTCTTTCTTTCTTCTTTTCTTCCTCCCTCCCTCTCTCCCTCACCCCTTTCAGTTCCTCTCTTCCCTCCCTCCTTCCTTTCCCCATCCCTTCCTTCCTTTCATCCTTCCTTATTTCCATCTTTCTTTCTCTCTCTCTTTCTTTCTCCCTCCCTCTCTCCCTCACCCCCTTCCCTTTTCAGTTACTCTCTTCCCTCTCTCCTTCCTTCCCTTCCTCCATCCCTTCCTTCCTTCCTTTATTTTACATAGTTTTTTAAATGCATACTGCATAATGGGAAAAGGGGGAAAAGGGGCTGACTGCAATGGGCCCCCCCCCCCCCTTTTTTCCCTCCCCCCTTTTATTCCTTTCTTTCCCTTTTTTTCCTTTTTTTTTCTTTTTTTTTTTTTCTTTTTCCTTTTTTTTCTTTACTTTCTTTCTTTCTTTCTTTCTTTCTTTCTTTTCTTCCTGTCCTTCTATTATCTTCCTTTTGTCTTTCCTTCCTTCTTTCCTGTCCTCCTTCCACTGTTGCTTTCTTCTTACCTCCCATTTCTTTCTTTCTTTCTTTCTTTCTTTCTTTCTTTCTTTCTTTCTTTCTTTCTTTATTTCTTTGTTTCTTTCTTTTACCCCTCTTTTTTTCTTTTTCAAAAATTTCTTTTTCTTTTTTTTTTCTTTTTTTTCTTTTTTCCTTTTTTCTTTCCCTCCCCTTTTTTTCCCCTTTTTTCCCTTTTTTCCCCCCCACCCCCTTTCCCCATTTTTTTCCCCCTCTTCCCTCTCTCCTTCCTTCCCTTCCTCCATCCCTTCCTTCCTTCCTTTAGTTGACCTTGTTTTTTAAATGCATATTGCATATATGAAAGGAGCAAAGCAGCTGACCCGCACGGGGATCCTCCCCTCCCTCCCCCCCTTCATTCCTTTTTTCCTCCCCTTTCCCTTTTTTTCCTTTTCATTTTTTTTTTTCTTTCTTTCCCTTCTTGTTTTTCTTTCCCGTCCCTCTATTAACCCTTTTTTTGTCTTTCCTTTCCCTTTTTTCCTGTTTCCCCCTTCCCTGTTGCTTTCCTTTTTTTACCCCCCAAATTTTTTTTTCTTCTTTCTTTCTCCCCCCCCTCTTTTCAATCATCCCTTTCAGTTCCTCCTTCCCCCTTTCCTTTCCTTTCCCTTTTTTCCATTTCCTTTTTTCCAAACTTTTCTTTCTTTCCCTCCCTCTCTCTTTCCCTCGCCCCGTCCCCTTTCAGTTCCTCTCTTCCCTCCCTCCTTCCTTCCTTTCCCCATCCCTTCCTTCCTTTCATCCTTCCTTATTTCCATCTTTCTTTCTCTCTCTCTTTCTTTCTTTCTTTCTTTCTTTCTCCCCCCCCCTTCCCTCAAACCCTTTTCCCTTTTTTATTTACTCTCTTCCCTCTCTCCTTCCTTCCCTTCCTCCATCCCTTCCCTTTCCCTTTCCCTTTTTTAAATTTTTACCTAGTTTTTTAAAAGCATATTTGGGAAAATATGAAAGGAGCAAAGGAGCTGACTGCAAATGGGATCCCCCTCTCCCCCCGCCCTTTCCCCCTTTTCCTTTCTTTTTTTTTCCTTTTCCTTTTTTCCTTTTCCCTTTTTTTTCTTTTCTTTCTTTCTTTCTTTCCTTTTTTTTTTCTTTTTCCCTTTTTATTTTTTTTTCCTTTCCTTTTTTTTCTTTCTTTTTATTTTCTTTTCTTCCTGTCCCTTCCATTATCTTCCTTTTGTCTTTTTTCCCTTCCCTTTTTTCCTTCCCCCCCCCCCTTTTCCTTCCCCTGTTGTTTCCCCCCCTTAAACCCCCCATTTCTTTCTTTTTTTTCTTTTTCTTTCTTTTCTTTTTTTTTTTCTTTTTTTCCCCCTCCCCCCTCCCTCACCCCTTTCCCGTTCCTCTCTTTCCATTCCCCCCTTCCCCCCTTCCCTTTCCCCCCTCCTTTCCCTTTTCCCTTTTTGTCTTTTTTTTCTTTTTTCCTTTCTTTTTTGTTTTTTTCTTTTTTCCTTTTTGCTTTTTCTTTCTTTTTCTTTCTTTCTGTCTTTTTTTTTTTTTCTCTCACTCCCTTCTTCCCTCGCCCCCTCCCCTTTCAGTTCCTCTCTTTTTCTCTCCCCTTTCCCTTTCCCCTTTCCCCCCCCCCTTCCTTCCTTTTCCTTTCCTTTTTTTTGAATAGTTTTTTTAAAAAGTTTTTGCATTTAAAAGGAAAAAGGGGCAAGGAAACCCGACTGCACGGCATCCTCCTTCCCCCCCTGCCTTCATTCCTTTCTCCTTTCCCCTTTTTTTTTCATTCTTCTTTCTTTCCTTCTATCTTTCTTTTTCCTTCTTTTTTTTCCTTCTTTATTTCCTTTTCCTTCTTTCCTTTCCCTTTTTTTCCTAATTTTTTTCCTTTTTCTTTATTTTTTTTTTTTCTTTCCTTTCTTCTTTTCTTTTTTTTTTTTCCCCTTTCCCCCCTCTCCCCCCCTTCCCCTCCCCCTCTCCCCCCCAAACCCCTTTTTAGTTCCTCTATTCCCCCCCTCCCCTTTTTTTTTTCCCCATCCCTTCCTTCCTTTCATCCTTCCTTATTTCCATCTTTCTTTCTCTCTCTCTTTCTTTCTCCCCCCTCTTCCCCCCCCCCTTCCCTTTTTTATTACTCTTTTTCCCCCTTCCCCCTTCCCTTTCCCCTTTTCCCCCATCCCTTCCTTCCTTTCCCTTTTTTTTGACCTAGTTTTTTAAAAAGAAAATTGCATTTTTATGAAAGGAGCAAAGGAGCTGACTGCACTGGCATCCTCTCTCCCTCCCCGCCTTCATTCCTTTCTCCTCCCCTCCTTTCTTTCTTTCTTTCTTTGTTTCTTTCTTTCTTTCTTTCTTTTCTTCCTGTCCTTCTATTATCTTCCTTTTGTCTTTGCTTCCTTCTTTCCTGTCCTCCTTCCACTGTTGCTTTCTTCTTTTCCCCCCTTTTTCCCCTTTCTTTTTTTTCTTTTTTTTCTTTTTTTTTCTTTTCTTTTTTTTTTCTTTTTTTTTTCTTTTCTTTCTTTCTTTCTTTCCTTTTTTTTTTTTTTCTTTCTTCTTTTCTTTGCCTTTTTTTTCCCTTTTTTCCCCTTTTCCCCCCTCCCCACTTTTTCATTTCCCCCCCCTTTATTCCCCTTTCCCCCCTCCCTCCCTTCCCCTTTTCCCCCCACCCTTCCTTCCTTTCCCTTTCCCTTTCCCTTTTTTTGACCTAGTTTTTTAAATCATACGCAAAAATGAAAAAAGGGAAAAAAAGCAGCTGACTGCACGGGATCCTCTTCCCCCCCCCCACCTTTATTCCTTTCTCCTCCCCTCCTTTCTTTCTTTCCTTCTTTGTTTTTTTCTTTCTTTTTTTTCTTTTTTTCCTTTTTTCCGTCCCTTCTATTAAACCCCTTTTTTTTTTCCTTCCTTCTTTCCTGTCCTCCTTCCACTGTTGCTTTCTTCTTACCTCCCATTTCTTTCTTTCTTTCTTTCTCCCTCCCTCTCTCAATCACCCCTTTCAGTTCCTCTCTTCCCTTCCTCCTTCCTTCCTTTCTTCCTTCCTTATTTCCATCTTTCTTTCTTTCTCCCTCTCTCTTTCCCTCGCCCCGTCCCCTTTCAGTTACTCTCTTCCCTTTTTCCTCCTTCCCCCTTTCCCCCCTCCCTTCCTCCTTCATCCTTCCTTATTTTCCCTCTTTCTTTCCTCTCTTTTTTTCCTTTTTTCTTTTTCTTTCTTTTTTTTCTTCTTTTTCTTTTTTTTTTTTTCCCTTTCCCCCCCTTCCCTCCCCCTCCCCCACCCCCTTTCCCCTTTTTATTTAAATCTCTTTCCCTCTCCCCTTCCCTTCCCTTCCCTTCCCTTCCCTTCCCTTCCCTTCTCCTTTCCCCCTTTATTTGACCTAGTTTTTTAAATGCATATTGCATATATGAAAGGAGCAAAGGAGCTGACTGCACTGGCATCCTCTCTCCCTCCCCGCCTTCATTTCTTTATCCTCCACTCCTTTCTTTCTTTCCTTCTTTGTTTATTTCTTTCTTTCTTTCTTTTCTTCCTGTCCTTCTATTAACTTCCTTTTGTCTTTTTTTCCCTTTTTTCCTGCCTCCCTTTCCCCTGTTGCATTTTTTCTTTCCCCCCCATTTTGTTTCTTTCTTTCTTTCTTTCTTTTCTCTTCTTTTCTTCCTCCCTCCCTCTCTCCCTTTACCTCTTTTTTTCCTCTTTTTCCCCTCCTTCCCTTCCCCTTTCCTCCTTCCCCCCCCCTTTCCCCCCTTTCTTCCCCTTTCCCAAATTTTCCATCTTTCTTTCTTTTTCTTTCTTTCTTTCTTTTTTTCTCTTTCTTTCTCCCTCCCTCTCTCCCTCACCCCCTCCCCTTTCAGTTCCTCTCTTTCCTCTCTCCTTCCTTACTTCCTCCATCCCTTCCTTCCTTCCCTTTCCTTTAAATTTTTCCCAGTTTTTTAAAACATATTGCATAAAAATTTAAAAAAACAAAGCCCTGACTTTCATGGGCATCCTCCCCTCCCCCCCCCCTTCATTCCTTTCTCCTCCCCTCCTTTCTTTCTTTCCTTCTTTGTTTCTTTCTTTCATTCTTTCTTTTCTTCCTGTCCTTCTATTTAAAATTTCCCTTTTTTTTTTTCCTTTTTCCCTTTTCCCGTTTCCTTTTTCCAAATGTTGCTTTTCTTCTTACCCCCCCCATTTTTTTTCTTTTCCCTTTTTTTCTTTTTTTTTCTTTCCCCCCATCCCTCTCTCAATCAAACCCCCTTTTAGTTCCCTCTTCCCTCCCCTTTCCTTTTCCCTTTCCCTTTTCCCCTCCCTTCCTTCCCCTTTCCCTTTCCCTTTCCCTTTCCCTTTTTTTCCTTTAATTTTACCAAATTTTTTAAATGCATATTGAAATAATTTAAAAGGGGCAAAACACTGACTGCCTCATTTTCCTCCCCTCCCTCCCCAAACCCTTTAATTTCCTTTTCCCCTTTCCCCTTTCCCTTTTTTTTCCCTTTTTTTGTTTTTTTTTTTTTTGTTTTTTCTTCGTCCTTCTAAATTTAAATTCCTTTTTTCTTTCCTTTCCTTCTTTTTTTGTCCTCCTACCACTGTTTTTTCTTCTTTCCTCCCCTTTCCCTTTCTTTTTTTTTTTTTCTTTCTTCCTCCACCCTCCCCTTTCTCCCTCCCCCCCTTTTTGTTTCCTTTTCTTTCCCCCCTTCCCTTTCCTTTTCCCCTTTTCCCATCCCTTTCCTTTTTTCCCTTTCCTTTTTTCCCTTTCCTTTTATTTTTTTCATCTTTTCTTTTTTTTTTCATTTTTTTTTTCTTTCTTTCTTTCTTTTTCTTTCCTTTTTTTTTTCTTTTCATTTGCTTTCTTTTTTTCTTTCCTTTCCTTTTCCCTACAAAAATGTTTTTTACTTCCTTTGCTCCCCCGTGTGAAAATGGTTTTTTAGAAGGGTTTTAAAAGAATTGTACATGTATGCCTTTTCTAACATTGTGCACTATATGTTTGTCATCATCGTCAGCTGCGGTTGATATGTACATGAGCACCAAGGTCTTATATCATAGACTATCCCTCCATAGGTATGATTGCAAAATGGAAACTACATTTGCATTTGTCTGTGATGCACAGAATAAAATGATGCTGAGGCATGTTGCTGTGATCCGGTATATTTGTAACTTCATTAATCTGTGTCTGCTCATAGGAGTGGCATCAAAGCCAGTCATTCCCCCTATAAAATCCTCTATCTTTTCCCTTTTGAATTTGGGGGGCCCTTCCCCCCTGCAAACCTTCTTCTGCAAATACCCCTCACAAAAAAATACCCAAGCTAAAAGAAAATACAAGGGGGCCCAAAATTTATTTTTTGTGCTTACCAGATAAAAACATCACACAGGCCTAATAAACATATGGATCTATTTCACCCACCTTCAGAAGATAATGGGGTTTTTTGGATGCAGGTGCAGCTGTTATGAAATTGAGTGCAGAGGATATATGCATGTACAGAGGAGATCATTTATCAATGCCCAAAGGGTGCACTACATGCTAAGCTGATGCTATAGAATAGCTGGCTTTCACAAGCTTGTTATGAAACATGCCTATGTTCCTGCTTTTCATCTCAACATTATAGCGCGGTATGCAAAAAGCATCAAACTGTGATGCCGCAACCATCCTTCATAGGAAACTAATGAAAAAATAATTGAAGGTATCATCCAAATTAAAGAAAATTATGGTGGTTTAATAAGGAGGAAAGGTTAGCAATGGTGCTCCCATCACCATCTTGTGTGAAACAGCTGAAGATCATATTACAAAGCCAATGACCCTTCCCCAAGGGCCTATTTTGGAAAGATGTCGACTCTCAACCCACATAGCAGCGGTATGACGTACCTCTATGGCACGTGCGTCAGTGGGTTATATAATTTACACTAAATATGGAAATCTCTAATTTCATGTATTAAAGCTCAATCCCCAAGGGACCCTTATATGCGGAGAGATTTTTTTTTTCATTATAGTAATCACCTTTACGTGCCTAATGGGGCGCTTGAATCTGGGTTGGGCTGGTTCTGTCAAGCCTGAATTCTTAATCATGTGACCAATCACCTTTTTCCAGACAGATAAAAGGAAGTAAAAAATTTCCTTTTTTCCTGTCTGGAAAAAGGATTGGGGTTGGTTCAGTATCAGACTGGGGTGCATAGGGCCACAGGTGGAGCTGATTCTAGGGGCCCACCAGTTGAGCCATTTCTGTGCCCAGCGGTGGAGTTTATTTTAGGGGCCCACCCCCACAGCTACTGTAAAGGAATGCACGTGCCTACTATACTCTGCTTCTTGCTTTTTGCCTCTATTTCTATGCTTTTTTGCCTCTCCCGAGGGTGTATATGCAGATAAAAAATGCTCAAGGGTCCACTGGGGGTTTCCTATATTCCCCTGTGGTCCAGTCCGAGCCTGGATCGGTTACACAATTTTCATGTGATTCTCATCAAAATTTGGGTTGGAACAAGTTTGCTTCACCCAAATCCAAAGTGTATCACTCGCCCTGAGTATTACTTCCCATGAGAATGCAGTGATTGGGTCTGCTGCTGAGCGAAGAAGAAAGCTACATTCCTTCTTTATTTTCATCTCTTTACTAGTTATTCCATTAACATTAGTTTATGGAGTTGTCACTTAAGCAGTTCCCTGATATTTACTGGAAATTTGGAAAGTGAAGTTTTGTTTGCACTTATATGAGCATGATAGAAATATTTTATAGCTCTATTTCATATTTATTATAGAACTGCCTTCACCAAACAGAGGATTTACAGTAGGAGTCATGGATGTGTTCTTCTTCAGTCTCTGCATTACTCCCAATAGAAAAGCCGCTATTTCAGTGCAGGCAGGAAAATTTGATAGGAAGTTATAGAAAAGGGTATATTACAGCAGTACACCACCCCAATTGCTCAGTTTAGCATTAGAGTTTTAAAGTGTAGGGCCCCTTTAAAGGTTTCAATAACAGGAAAACCCTTCTTTGGGTGCGTTCACACAGCAATGACAAAATTTCAGTTGGATTATCCGACCAGAATTTTGTCGTTTTTTGGCGCATAGGGAGATGGCATTTGTCTGCGGTTTGCAGATTCAAGGCGTCCCCTTTCACAATGGTATCTTCCGCCCGAGAACCAGGTGAAAGAATGATCATGTTCTAAGTTTTTAGGAACGCCGGTGGTGTAAAAAAACTTCCGGCAGAAAATCTGTGCAGTGTTAACTACGCACGGATTTCCTATTTAAGTCAATGTAAAAGGTTACAGTCGGTTCACAGATGGCTTTCAAATCCAAAAACCGTCTGTAAATCCGACTGAAAACCAGTGTCGGGGATACGTATCCTTAGGGTACATGCACACAGGACAGATTTGCTGCAAAAATGTCTTGCAGCAAATATGCAGTTAAGTCTGCATGTCAGAATCTCCAACAGATTATGCAGAATACGGTGCAGATTTTGCAGATTTTAGTGAATTTACCCCGTTCAATTCATTGGGGGTAACGTCCTTACTAATAGAATAGAAATGAACATGCTATGGATTGAAAATTCTGCACTGCAGAGTCATTTCTGTGCAGAAAATCTAGGCAGGGACAGGACGACAGGAAGGCTAAAGCAGGCGACCACCTAGGGCACTACTTCATCCCAGGAAAAAAACGGGGCTCAAAGAGGTATGGAGGGGGCTGAATTTTCACCAGAATACCTTGTCCCAGTCCTGCACATAGCCACAGGATTTGCAAAATCCCAACCCACAGCTGATACTGTAATCTGCTGCGAATTTTCTTTGTACTTATCTGTGCGGATAATATAAATCTGTCTTGTGCATTTATCCTTAAAGGGAACCTGTCACTTAGGTTGTGCCCCCCTTGCTGAGGGCAGCACAAGCTAGTGTCAGACCTGCTGTTCCCAGCACTGTGTCCCTTATTCTGTAAGATGCAGCAGCTTTAGAGCATTTACCCCTCAAATCTTATTCATGAGCAGGTGTTCGCCCCACCCACCATAGACTAGCCCCACCCACTGACAGTTATTCACATGTTTCAACCTATTCAAAGTAATAGGTTTATCAGTTGAGGTGGGCGGGGCAGGCCTCAGGTGGGCAGGGCTAGCCTCAAGTGGGCGGGGCATGAAAACTGACTTTTTGAATGACTCTTTTCTGGCTGAAAACTGCAGATTTGAGCACTAAACACTCGAAAACTGCTGCATCTTACAGAATGAGGGACACAGCGCTGGAAACAGCATGTCTATCACTACTTGTGCTGTTCTCAGCCAGGGGGGCATAATCTATGTGACAGGTTCTCTTTAAGCTATGTTCACACCGGTTAGATCTGCAGATAAATCTATGAATTCACACCTCAAAACCTACCCTAACCAGTACGGATTTTGTTTTTAAAGGGGTTGTCCGATTCCTTTTTTTTTAGTTATTTAGGTTCACAATGGGATAAACAGTTTATTGAATTTATATGTATTTCATGTTGTGCATTTTTACATCATTTTTATTATTATTTAAATGGCTGTCTTGTGTATATGGATATTTCGTTCAGGAAGGGCGGTGGGCAGCTACACTATAGAAATGCTGAATAGCGTGCATGTCCAGTAGAAAATTATACTGTAGTCGCCCACTGCCCTTAACGAACAAAGCGTCACACAATACAAAGTAGTGTGATACTGTGCTAGGGGAGGGCAGTGGGTGGCTATAGAATAGAGGTGCCGGCCTGCCTCTTGACTAGCCCGCACGCCCAGCAGATAATTATATGTTGGGCATTTGTGCTAGTCAGGAGGCCGACAGGTCTATTCTGTAGCTGCCTTCCAAACAGAGCATCATTAATTAAGGCCATATAAATAATAAAAATAATGTGTAAAACAGACTGTTTAGCCCATAGGGAGCCTAATTATGTAAAAATAAAAATGAACAGGACAACCCCTTAAAGCATATATTTTTTATTTATATTGACTTCAGTGGGAGAAGGTATTGAAGTCAATGGAGAAAAATCCATGAGAAAATCTACACTAGATGGGGCAAGGAATGGATTTCTCTGCAAAAATGCTTCAGGTTTAGCTGTGGATCCGACCTGTGTGAATGTGCCCTTAGGCTGCGTTTACAGAGCACAGGATTACAGTGAGGTTTTTAAGCAGATTCAGTATTTAGAATCCACAAAAATCAGACGGTAACCCAATGCCCATAGACCAAAATAGAAAATCCAGGCTGAAGTCTACACAGCGCAGATTTTTTACTGTGGGATTTCTAAATCTTCAGATTTAGACCACAGCGTAAACCCGGGTCCAAAACCGCGGTACAGCTATCTAAAAATGCCGTCGAATTTTGGACACAGTTCTAACATATGCTGTGTAGACATAGCCTTACGGATAGGTGTAAAGAGATCTTTATATACGAATGAATATGGCCGCAATTATGCCGGGGGATTTGGGAGTCGTGCTGATCAGCCCGCCGGCCCCATTGTCATGCATTACTCGCGGTGCGTATTCGCTGCAAGTAATTGACATGTCACTTATCTCCCGGGGGTATTTAAAAACAATCGTATTGTTCCCGGGGGGGAGAGGAGGCGTAATCCTTGTTCTCTATGGGAATTTTGGATTCGTTTTTTCGGCAAGCTTTCATCAAGTTTGGCGCAAGTATGCGCGAAATGCGCACCGGGAAAAAAAAAAAATTAAAAAAAAAAAACCCGTGGGACATAGCTTAAAAACATCCTGCACGGCGCAATGAGGGACAGCATCCCCCCACTGAAATAAATTGTGCCCCTGTTTTTTTTACTGTCTTTTTACTGAAAATGGACACTGTCAGGGTGACAGCGGTTATGTAGTTAGGCTTTTCAATTTTGCACAGAGAAAAAATAATGTAGTTAAAATATGCCAAGGGAAAAATGTGAATTTCGCGCAGTTGCAGGGCTTTTGGCACAGCATTATCTGGTTATTGGGGTTCTTTCAGGGTGGTCAGGTTTTAATTTTTTCCCTTCAAAATTTTCAGTGCAACACACCCAAAAAACAAAAAAAAGTTTTTTTTTTTGGTTTTTTTTTCATCTTCGAGACTCGTCTGTGGGTTTGTGTAAAGGACAAAAATCTCAGAGGACTATGGCCCGGGGCCGTTAAAAAATCCCCCCAGGGAATGCTCTGTGAAAATCTATTGAAATAATAGGTCCCCCCTGTTTTGGGGGTTTGGTTTTCCCCTTTTTAACCCAAAAAAAATAAAAAACCCTTACTGTGCCCCTCATTGGGAAATTTCTAAAGAAAATTCAGTAAAAAAACAAATTTTGGTCGGTGATGTGTTTAACTTTCACACAAAGGGCTTTTAGTTAAATGGATGGGGCTCCCGGGGGGTTTTTAAAGGATGGGGGGGAATTGGGGTTTTTTTTAAAAGGGGGCGGGGGGGAAAAAGGGGAAAATTTTCCCTTTATATACCCCTCCAAAAACCGGGGGCCCAACCTTTTTTTTTTAGGTACACCAAAAGCTTAGTAACGGGGTTTGGGCCCCCTTTTGCCCTTTAGAAAATGCCTCAATTTTTTCGTGGCATAGATTCCACAAGGTGTTGCAAAGTGCTCAAATTGGGAAAAAGGGGCCCCAAAAGGGGGGCCCAAAAAAAATATCCCCCAAACCATTTACACCCCCACCAAACCCGCCTTTAAAGTTTATACAAAAGGGAAAGGGTGGATCCCTGTTTCATGGTTTTTTGATGGCCCAAATTTTGGGCCCTACCATCCGAAAAGTTGCTGCGAAATTTAGGGCTCATCAGAACCCGGCAACGTTTTTTTCCCAAAACCCTTTTCCCCGTCCAATTTCGATTGTTGGGGGAAATTGGGGGCCTTTAGTTTTGTTCTTTGCTTTAAAAAGGGTGGCCCGTTTGTGGTTTTTTCTGCTGCCCGTAGCCCAATTTTGCCCCAAAGTTCCCTTTTGTTCGTTCAAGGTGCTTTTGCCTAACCCTTTGGTTGTAAAAGGGGGGTATTGAGTACTGTTTCCCTTTCTAATCAGCTCGAAAAAGGCTGCCATTTCCCCTTTTACCTCTGGGGATTAAAAAGGCATTTTCCCCCCACAGGACTGCCGCCCCACTGGATTTTTTTTTCTTTTTTCGGACCTTTTTCTGTAAACCCTAGAATTTTTTGTGCGTGAAAATCCAAAGGGGAAACAGCGTTTTGATTTATCAGGGCCAGCCCCTTTGGCACCCAAAAACCATGCCCCCCCTTCAAAAGGGACTAAATCCCTTTTTTTCCCCATACTGATTTCTCGGTTTTTTGCAGGAGATTGTCTTGGCCCCGTCTACATGCCCAAATGCATGGGTTTCCGCCCTGTGATTGGTTTATTAGAAATTAAAATGTTAAAGAGCAGTTGGGGCAGGGGTTTTACCTAAAAAGTGGCCGGGGTGAAATGTTATTATTGCTTCAATAGGTTTTTTATTTTTAAATTTGCCCCAAATCATCTTTAAAAGATAAAAATTTTTTTCGGTCCAATTGCAACTAAATTTTTTAAATTTAATTTTATATACACTGTGCCAATATGGAGTTTGGGGGCAAAAAGGGAAAAGGTTTTTGGGAGGAATATAGTTGTTTATTTCTGCGTTTATTTGGGTAGGTCTAACAGCCCAAATTTTAAACCTTTCCCCCCAAATTTCCCCCCGGGATTTTTTCCCTTTTGGGGGGGGGCGCCACACTGCTGCTTTTTTGTGCCTATTTTGTGCAAAAAAAAGCGGTCGGATTTCGGATTCCCCACGAAATTTAAAAGTTCCCGCACAGGAAACCGCGGCGGTTTGGCGGGGAATATACAAAAATGTTTTATTCCACCCGGGCGGTTTTAGGTTTTGGAAATCCTCAGTTTGACTACGGCCGGGTTTTTTTATTCCGGGTACACAGCAATGGGGGGTTGGGGCGATTTTTTAAAAAATTTAATTCAAAAATTTTTTTTTTTTCCCAAAAACCAGTGCTGTTTAGAATTTGGGTTTTCTAAAAAGCCAAAAAACAGGGTATTTTAAGGAAATTTAAAAAAAAAACAGGGGTGTTGTGGGTCACAAAAAAGGGCTGTTCCCCCCGAAGAGCGACAATTGGGAGGTATTCCATTTTATTAAAAAAATTAATAGGGAACTTTTTATGAAAACTATTAAGGGGTAAGACTTTCTTTTTTTCCATTGCAACCAATCCGAGCTCATAGCAAAACCCAACAGGCTCCATTTCATTTTTTCAGAAACCTATATTTAGATGAAAGCGGAAAAGTTATCGGTTGCTATTTGGGGAACCCAAAAAAAGCCTTTTGACTTGTTTGTTCTAAAATTTAGGCCCCCCACATGTTTTAAAATATACATTTTTTAAACCCTTGCTAGAATAAAAGAAAGGGTCCTGCTCTAATTTAATATTTTTTGTCTTTGCAGGAAAAGCAGAAGGGATATGGGGGCCCAAACAGAGGCCAAAAGGACAAACTTTTGGCCTCCGTTGGGAAATTTAATAACATAGATTCGTTTAACTTATACATCAGGAACTTTCCCCCCCACAATAAAAATTTCCCAGGAAAAAGATGTAAACTGGCCCAAACCTTTAAGCTTCCAAAATTTAAAAAAGGGGCCCCAGCTTTAACCCATTTTTAATACTGGTTCATTTGGGTGAAATCTTAACCCCCAGAACCCCCTGGGACCTCCCTTTAATTTAAATTTATTTACGCAAAAGCGTTCTCTGTAACTATTTTTTCAAGAAATAAATTTGTAGAAAAAAAAGGGGCTTTAAATTTGGGGCTTTTCACTACCCTTGAATTTTTCTTTCCTCAGTTGTTTTCTTGGTTCATTTTGAAATTTAGGGGTGTGTTTTCTGGGGTTAATAGGGTTTTCCGTAGAAGCAAAGGGCTTTTAGTTTTTAGCCCAAAAAAATGTGGCAGCTACCCGGATTGATCAAAAAAGTTTTGTAGTATAGGAAACCTGGGGAGTGATGAGCCCATACAAGGGGGGGATATCTCAGTTTTGGTAATAAAACTGTTAACCCCTTAACGACCCCGGGTGTATGGGGGTATGTCCCAGGGCCCTTAAGGGGGGTTTTTCAGGGGGATCGCTCCTGGGCCCCCCCCGCCCCACCCCCAGCCGTTGGGTGTTAACGGCTGATCGCCGTTAACACCAGGCAGCAACAGCGCCGGCAGGTGTTTAACCCTTCAGACACCGTGGCAAAGATGGACGCGGCGTCTGACTGAATGACAATCGTTAGGGTCAAAGCTGCGCCGATCCGACGACCGGACACTGCGGTGGGAAGCCCTGTGAAGGCTCCCGTCACTTACATTTCCCGGTTTGCATCACTTCCGGCCGTATACAGGAAGTGTGGAAACCACCATCTTTGTACACCCTAATGTTTTGCCTATGCAATGCATTAGGCTTTATTAACAATCACGCCCCCTAGTGGTCAAGAACCATTGGGGGACTAAATGTTACAGTGAAAATAAATAAATAAAGTTTTAAAGTGCAAAAAAAAAAAAGTATTAAAAGTTCAAATCACCCCGCTTTCCCCATTTTACAAATAACATCATTAAAATAATAAAAAAGTTACACATATTTGGTATCGCCGCGTCCGAAAAAGTCCAATCTATAAAAACATAACATCATTTATCCTGTATGCTGAACACCGTCGAAGAAAAAAAGTTCCAAACGCCAAAATTGCGTTTTTTGGTCAATTTACGTCACTCAAAAAATGGAATAAAAATGATCTAAAAAGTCGCATGCATTCCAAACTGCTAGAAATAAAAAGTACACTTCCGCCCGCCAAAAATTTCCCATCACTGACGTCCATAGGTGTTAGTACAAAAAAGTAATTGGTCGCACAAAATGGTGCCGCAGCGCAAATTTCAAAATTAGAAAATGTTTGGAATTTTTTTTTACGGTACCAAAACATAACGGAAACCCTACATGTTTGGTATTGTCGGATGCGTATCAACCTGTAGAATACAGATAACACATTATATTTACCAAATATTGAGCTCCGTAAAAGCAAAACACCCAGAAACATGGTGAAATTACTTTTTTTTCACAATTTGTCCCACTTGGAATTTTTTTGCTGTTTCCCAGTATACTCTATAGTATAGTGAATAACACCAATAGAAAATACATCTTGTTCTGCAAAATAAAAGCCCTCATATGTCTATGTAGGTGGAAAAAAAATAAGTTATGGCTTTCAGAAGACGAGGAGGGAAATACAAACGTGTCACCAAAAAAAAAAAAAAAAAACGCCGGGTCCTTAAGGGGTTAATGGACCTATATTGCAAAGTGACTTGTTTTTACATAATCTTTAACATAACAAGCAATCCTTGTAGTGAGACAACCCCTTTAAGTTGTTTTTTTTTTTTTTTTCATATAAGCAGCACTCACTGCTTCGCCAACCACCAAGCACGTGTGTCTCACTGGATTAAAAAGATATTCCAACATATAAGAAACGGATCCGTAGACTGTAATGGGAAAAAATGGAGCTCACAAGTTCATACTTTTGACTATGTTTGCCTCATTTATGTCTGTATATTTTTTGTGACGAAGGAACAGACATAGACTACTACCCTTTTTTGTCCTATATATGCTTTTTTAAATGAGAATTAATAATATTTGTATGCAAACATTAAAATAAACACTTTACTAAACAAATTCTTTATTAAAAGGGTTTTGCCATAATTCCTTTCGGAGGTTGGCTCATAGCTTGCTACGAGAGAACGAGGAGATGGCCGTGTTCTCCATTGTTTACTATGACAGTTCCAGATATAACAGAGTGAGCATGCTAGGCTGTGCTTAGAAATTCTAGAGACATGAAGGAGGGAGAGATTTGTGAGCATGGCCATCTCATTCACTAGTAGTGAGCTCCTGCTGGTTTTAGAGATGGATTTTGCTTTGTGGCAAAACCCCTTTAACAATAAGGGTATGTACACACGGCATAATTGCGGCGTGTACAGTCTGTGCCGCAATACACGGGTTGATTTTGGAGTGCGTACTCCCAAAACACGGGGGGAGGGGTGGCAGCCCATGCGCCCCATTAGTATGCATTACTCACGGTGCATAATCACCGCGAATAATTGACATGTCACTTATCTCCCCGCGCATACAATAATTATGTATTGTAAGTGTGGGGGGACGAGGGACAAAGGTCTCTATGAGAACTATTTGTTACCATAATTGCGACGCACAATTCGCAGCATATTAAGCGCAATACGCAGTGAAATATGGCCGCAATTATGCCCCAAAATAAGCCATGTGAACACGTCTACTTTTTTTATGCACACATAAGTTTAACTAGATGCCGACTACCCATTGACTATATAAGTCCGGGTGGTCAACATCTAATTCTGCACAGACGTTTTAAAACTTTTAACCTCGCCCCCGTGTGTGTAAACCAGGCTTTTTAATTTTAATTTTGTGCCACCGACGCACTAGTTTTAAATAGATATAGAGCAGTGTATAATATGTCAACATGAATGAAAGTGTTATGTTTATGGGCCATAACGCTCAATATTGGTGCATAGAGTATTATTCACCAAATTTTGTATGGTGGTGTTGCACCAAACTTTGGCGCTTTAAAATGTGTCCTCAGACACACATTGCGCAAAGTTTGGCCGTAAGCTTGTTCATTCATTTATAGAACTGGTAATATACGGCAAAAAAGGTGAATTCATAGATATCGCTCATATCACGCAAGAGAAGGCAAGAAAAGTAGCGTTATAGTATGCTAACCGGCATATAATAATGAAAATTAAAATTTGCCTGGCCAAGAACTGGTTATTGTATACATTAAAATTTGGTGATGTAAACCAAATTTGTATATGTTTTTTGGCATTTAAAACATATCCTTTTAACATGTATGATCAAATATGTGATGTAAATGCAGCAATGTATTTGTCCTTTCGATTGTTGATAAAGCTGGGTGACGGCCAACATGTCAGTCATTACAACTTCCACAGCTTCCATAGACTGGGAGACTCAGTAAGGTCCGGTTTACATCTGCATCAAAGGGTCCATTCTGAGCTTCCCTTGCCAATTAACATAAACCTGACTGTCCCTACTATAGTCGATGGGGTGCATCAGGCACCGTTGATGTCCGCCATGTAACTGGCACCACCGTTATTTTCATTGTTCTGTTCCTCGTAACACAGAAGTTGACTTAAAAGGGTTTTATCATTACATTAAATGGTCTTCAGAATAAAGGGACAGTGAAAACAAGCAACTTTGTAATTGGATGTCATTAGCAAAGCCGTCTTGTTTTCACCGTCTCCCTTATTTTCGTTTTCTGTAAACACTGTTCCCCAGTGCTGGTCGGATCCCACCTCCTTTCATTTCATTGACTGGCGGCTCTACTAATTTACATTCTGTCTGGCCCCCGGTCGTATTCACGGGAGCGTGCATTCCTGCCTCTCTCACTCAGAATAAGGGGCCGGCAACATTTCACTCTGCACAGCCATTAGCTGCACAGTAACACTGGAGCTGCTTCTACAATCAGAAAACAGCAGAATTGTGCTCAGTGCCTAAATGCTCCTGTGTGTAAACATAGAAGGGAGACAGATCTGTGCTGCTCTGGAGGAGTTCATAGAAGACTGGATTCAACTGTAACAAACCTCCAGCTGTGAGAGGAGAAGAGATCAGTGCTCTGAGTTCATAGAAGATTGTCTAGACTGAATGCAGGGTGTGCTAAATAAACAAACAGCTTTTACAAAATAAGACTGCATAGGAAGAGGAATGACACAGTAACATGTGGACTCAGACAGAGGAGGGGGGAGCAGGGATGTGCTATCCCCTCCCACCGATCTCAAACAAACACACTGACTCGGGAGCGAGCATGAACAGTGAAGGCGGGGATGATGTCATCCCCCTTCAGTTAAGAAACACCCAGCTGGGAGGAGAAGAAACGCCCCTGGATTTGAGGAGCTAAGAAAATGAAACTACAAAAAACAGACCGAACTGATGAAGCGATAAATCCCCTTTAACCTAACATATACCTGACCTTCTGTAATTATTTGTAAGTAATGTGGTATCTGAATAAAATTATTTCAGACTGTTACCTAGCAACAGTTGCAGCAGTCCCTAGGTGACTACTCTGGAAACAGTATGGTCATAAATAATCAATTTCTCCTGTGATGGTGGCAGACACTTCTGGAAAGAGAAATAGCTACCGGTTTAATGATTTTCAATGCTGAAGTCTGGTGGGTGGGGCTTTCTTAAAGTTGACCACACCCACACGTCCTTTGTATTTGATGCTCCAAAATTACTTTTCTGGCCGATTTATCGGAATTAAAATTATCAAAAGACTCTTCAGTTAGGAAATGGCAATTAGAATTTCATTTCTTCTTCTCCAAGTGATTACCTTAAGAGTGTTACTTTACCCTCCCTGTGAAAATAAACTAATTTCCTTTGCAGTGAGATTCTGATTTAATGATAAAACTGCAGTAAATTATTGAGAGATAGGGCAAAGGTCGCTCCCTCTACCCTTAGTACACTGAACTGTGAAATAATGGAGTTGGCTGACTGATCGGAGCACAGTCAATTTCTTATATTAACCCTACAGATGCATCAGAGGCTGCAGAACATTGCATGTCACTGAATTGAGCATTCCCCTCATGCTTGAGAAAGGTTAAATATTATCAGTGGATCTGTGCTAGGTAACATATTCTACTACAATCAATGTTCTCTTTTTAATTGTGTTCACTTTATTGACTTTGCAGAGAGCGTTGTTTTGTAAAACTTACATTCATGCCTTTTATAATAATGTCTGAACACTGCCATAATCTTGTTCCGTGACCAGCTTTAGTTTTTTTTTACCAGCTTTCCTAACGAATGAATGATTAACTGACTTCTTGTAGACAGGGGCATGTAAATGCAAAGATATATACAGTATATATATATATATATATATATATATATATATATATATATATATATATATATATATATATGTGTGTGTGTGTGTGTGTGTGGATAGATATAGATAGATAGATAGGATATAAATATATATATACATATATGTAAGGGGGGGTAATCTCATTCAGACTCACTCTACTGTGCGGGACACAATGTACAGTGGAGTGAGTTTGAATGAGATGACTCTCCCTCCCCCATACAATTGGTACACCCACATCACACTGTACATTCTTGTATAGTTCTTCAATATGGTCACTGACTGAGTGTAGCAGGAGTCGCTCACCATTAGACTGGTGGATGATGTGGCATCATTCTCCCCTAAACCCCACCCTTTGGCTGGTAAGTGCGAGTCATAGTGTCCTTTATTGGATAAACAACTAACTGACAAGCCCCCCTCTATTGGCCAACATAAATAAATGGCTTAGCAGATCATGTAGTCATCCAGCCATATGGTGCCAGTATTTTGGTTACAAATCAACACGCTAGGAAACATATATATGAATAGATAGATAGATAGATAGATAGATAGATAGATAGATAGATAGAAATAAGTAGTTTGTTCGTATCAGTCATTAGACTTAAATTTACATATTGGCATGATGTTCCTTATGCTCTTTTTAAATATATTCTGCAGCAGCCAAAGTTTGTGAGCAATGCCATAGAAAGCATACAGGCACTCCTCCTAAACTATGCAATCCAGTGGTGGAATCAAGCTTGAAGCTGTCATTGAAAAGCTCTACTGATAGCTTGTAGACACTTGACCAACGGTGTCACAATAAGTGACTTTATTGGATTGATTTTATTGATGTCAATAATTCTAGTCCTGGGGTTTAGGTAACGTACAGTACTTTATTCACAGCTGGTGCAGAATATCTGTGAAAATTAAAATTAAGCACCTTCTGTCCATTCATTACAACTATAAGTTCATTGAATTGATTCACTTTTTGTTGTTTGTAGTACATTACTGTCATACTAAGGTGGACTGATAGATTGGGTGATATCCAAGGGTTTTTTGTAGGCTGGGCAGACCAGGGAGTTTATAGGTGGTCATAGGTAAATAGATAGAGAGACAGATAAATAGATAGATAGATAGATAGATAGATAGATAGATAGAAGTTAGATAGACAGATAGATAGATAGATAGATAGATAGATAGATAGATAGATAATACGAGTTAGTTAGATAGATAGATAGATAGATAGATAATACGAGTTAGATAGATAGATAGGTACTAGATAGATAGATAGATAGATAGATAGATAGATAGATAGATAGATAGATAGATAGATAGATAGATAGATAGATATGGCTGTGGTTTATCAATGAGGGCTCTGTATACAGTATATGATCTCTGTATTTTTCTAATGATAGCTAAGCTCCACTTTTCGCAGTTTTTAACTATAACTTGGACCATAGCAAACAAAAGAAAACATTCTGTAATATGAATATAGTACTGGAATGGGAGCAGGCAGCAGAACACTGGTTTCCAGGTGGATACTGCTACAGCCCACACTTGAAGAAACTGTAAAAATCCTTCTGGAAGGATGAAGACAAGTGCTTTCCTCTCCAACCCTGTATATACTCTGATATATAGGTAGACAGACATGGATGAAGGAAAGATAAATGGCTATAAGACTGTAAAGAGGTGAAATTGATAAATTCTTGTGACACCAAATCTTGATACTGGCTTCATTTCGGTTGATATTCATACTCTATTCAACCATAAAATAATGCAAACGGCAAAAGTTTTGACAAGCTGAAATTTTGCAGATGGAACCAAAAACGAGCTAACCCCCGGTGACCCTTGTACAGTGAAGTCAGCAAGAAACACTGTGTACCTTCTACATCACCTAGGCTGAGCTGTCTATTGATGTCTCAGCTGGTTAGGTGCACCAGGCACGGTTCCCATTATTTGGTTTTAAGAAGTAGAAAGAAGTTCTATAAAAAAAATAGTACAAATGACAACAACATTGCTGCCTGGTATTTGACAGGAGTTTGTGCTTAATACATAAGCAGCAATTCATAGGAAGTAGTGTTATGCAGTTTTTCAAAAGGCTTTGGGGAAACCATGGAAAGTGTACATTTTTTCTTTAACTTTTATTTTCTCTATCAAAAAGTAGGAATGATCCACCCAGTGTGCATTTATTAGTTACCATCCAAAAATCTTGAATTTCTGATAATTTGGCTATAATGCTGGATTAAATGAGAATCAATATAATATCTGCAAATCTACAGTGAATCTTTACCGAAATCGTCTTGTGTACCATATAGATTTTTCTACAGATTCATTGCAGTTTATTTCTATATATATTTAAAGAGGACCTGTGGTCGTTCCTGAAATGTTTTCTTTAGTAAATACTTGTATTTTCTGTGAAATAACTATTCTGGAGCATTTTCCTGCAAACTTTGGGCAACATGCATGAAATTTGGCGTTTTGTGCATGTCCCCACGACAGGTTTTTCAGCCGGTTTTACAGACGTTTTTTGGTTTTGAAAGCCATCTGTCAAATTTTATCATGGACCGCTACAGAAAATCCATGCAGTAGTCCCCACTGCACAGATTTTCCGCCGTCCGGGTTTTTGACACCGCCGCCGGTCCGAAAAACATTGAACATGTTCATTCGTCCGCCCGGGCGGAACATGAACAAGTCAATGTGAAGGGGGAGGGCTTTTCTCCGCAAACTGCAGGGGACACGGCCCCAAAACAATGTAAACGGTCCCTAACACGCCAAATTTCATTCGCCTAATAATAGGCTAGAATGCACCTGATGTATGAACCCGCTCTACAGCAGGTCATAAATCAGGCACATTCTAGCGCCCGGGCGACAGTTCGGGATCAGGCATACCACTTTAAAAGTGCTCTACCTATTGCAGCAGTAATGCACCCAGAAATGCCATAAAGAAGCTATAAATATGTAGCTTCGCTATGGTTCTAGTGCTTCCCGCCTCCGGATCCCCCCCGGAACGGAAAGCTTGCAAAGGCCGCGGGGCGCGATGTTTTGCGCCCGGTTGGTGTGCGGAAGATTTCAAAATGTATGAACGGGGCTGCGCCTGAAATCGGCTGTAAGACCCCAGTACCTGGGCCCCCCAGCCCCTTCATACATGCGCTCTTTTTTGGTGTTGTTCCTCTGTCATTTCTGGAAATGTATTACCAATCCACCAGATGGGTGTTACCTGTTGGGGGAGTGTCCCTGCAAACTCTGACATTGTCCAATCAGTGCTGGCAGAGTCAGTATGTGCAGACACACCCACTTGAAAACTGAAATGGTCACGCCCATCTGACTGATTCAGTAATACATTTCTAGGAGCAATGACAGAGGAACAGCACAACACAGAGTTATAAAATAATTATTTCATGGGGAAGATCAGGATTTTCTAAAACAGACCTGTCAGGAGATGTCACAGGTCCTCTTTTACATAACTGGTGCATTCTGATTACTTGATTTACAGCATTGTACAATGCAGTCAAGTTATCATAGGCCATTGAATGCCAGGTTAATGTTTCCTACATCCGCATTTGTGTTCCAAATATGACCAGTGTCAGACTGTGGAGCCTAGGGCCCACAGGTAGAGTTAATTCTTAGGCCCACCAGTTGAGTTGTTCCTGGGCCCACAGGTGGAGTTTATTATGGTGGCCTATACTACACTTACTATAAATGACTGTACATGCCTCAAATACGTTGCCTCTTGATTTTTGCCTCTATTTCTCTAATTTTCTTCCTCTCCTGAGGATGCAAATACAGTTAAAAACCAACTCCCCGACTTCCATGCTCAGGGACCCACCGGGGGTTTCCCCTGTTTTCCTGTGGGCCAGTCCGAGCCTGGATATGAGTATAATCTGATATTTGGCATAAATATGTTATCTGGATTTTACAAACATTTTACAAACAAATAAAATTACATAAGATAGCAAAAATAAAATAATAATAGTACAAGACTCAGCTTTGTTACATCTTTCTGCCCATTGAATTAGTTGCTATGGCCATTATATAGCTCTGCAGGCTTTCATATGCATCCTTGCTCTGATTCTGAGAGAATGTGTGTTTTCTATAACCCTCATTAAAGGGCCTGGGCTATCACTTTGACATACAACATTGCTAATGTCAACAAAGACTTAATTGAATGTGTGTAATTAACCCTTTGGCTGCAGAAACATAAAAGGTGTGTTTTGAAAGACAACAGACCAGACACAATTGTTCAAGAAAGACAAAGTAAATTTCTTAAAGTGGAGAGTAAACAAAAGGTAGAGATGTCTTTGGATATACACAAAGGGACCGGTGGACAATGTCTGCTCTGCTGTCTGTCATTTTATTATGGGTTGTAAATGGAACAACATAAAAGAGAGCAATGATGACACAGAAGAGCACACAAATAAATGAAGCACCACGGTATGCAATAATAAGCCGTGATTATACAGGGCTAAAAACCAAACTGCAAATGAGCAGATTTTTGCTTTCATTCAAATAATTTACATTTTGGATGTTCCAAGCCTGAATTTTTTCACAGTGTTGAACCAAATACTTACTCGTTTCAAGCCATCTATATGTTCTTAATCACAGCTATCATTACGAATATACTGGTTGCTCGAAACGCATAAGCGGTTGTCCCACTCACAGGATTTTTGAGTGCTGTTATCCCTGGCTACCCTGGAGATGGATCTTGTGCAATTCTTTCACAGTTTCTTGGGTCTGGTTGGTGAGCTGGCATACATTCATGCTTGGGTTTTGCAGATTTTTGTTGCATTGTATATATTGCCTTGAGGAGGTCTATTCTATTAAGTGTCACATTACAGAGCTATTTCTTTCTACTGTTTCTACGGACAAAACATTACAGTGTCTATGGCTTCATAATACAAACTGTAGGGACACTATGCACCACCACAAAGGGACTTAATCATGTACGTGGACTTCAGGAGAAACATAATTACCACCTTTTTGCATCTGATTTGCTTACTGTATATGTGGCCTCTTCATACGTTTTGTCTGGAAATGCTTCTTTAGATACACATTAGATATATTTTTATTGTTGCTCCCTGACATGTGTAAATCTAATATGTGTGACTGGACAGGTTGGATTTTAACCTTTTGAATCCATTGTTACCATCAGAAACGTCTAACCCATTATTGAACAATATGTCTTTTTGACCATTCTCAATGGGTAAAGTATGTTTATGAAGGTCGAGGAATACGGCTGTTCTTCTAAATAGATCTGATGATATTGAACAATCATAGCTATGAATGTACATGACCTGCACCAATCATTTCTGCTGGCAATAATAGTTGCTGTAACCAATTAATATGGCAAGTTATCATATATATATTTGCTCACAAATACTTTTCAGTTGTCATCAAATGAATCTGATCCTTTAATGCACACATGTCAAACTTAAAGTGGTGGGTCTCACTACATTAATTCATCTTACCTCAGTCCTGCTTTCTTGGTTTCATTTTGAGCTCAGGGGCGTGTTTACTGGTTTCTACTAGGCTGCTGTAGAAGCCAGGTCTGTAGCTATAGCAACCAGTGCTGGAAGCCTATCATGAGAGATGGAACAGGTCTGTAGCTATAGCAATCTGAGGAGCTGATGCAGCCCATACAAGAGGGGGTATCTCAGAATAGGTAGGACACTGTTAATGGACACATATTGCAAAGTGACTTGTTTTTGCAAGATCTTTAACATAAAAAGCAATCCTTGTAGTGAGACAACCCTTTTAAGGCCTGCTGCCGATCGCTTCATTTTATGTGGCTCCTGAGAGCTTAGAAGCCCCAATACTGTACCACAGATATCCTGCACAGTTCCTACACTAGTATTGCTTGGCAGGAGACTACTCAGTGTGTGTCCCCTGCAGTAACTAATGCTGCTTACATTAAAGACAGTAAGAAATCATAAAACAGGTAAGTGGCCATTCACATAGTATTTTACACCATATTTGTGGTTTCTGTCATGGTACAGTGAAAAAATGATAACCGCGATGTAACTACTGCAGACCCACAGAGTTCAATAGAGAAAATGTAGTCCTATGTGGAGTATGTTTGCCTTATTTTCTGGTTGTAGACTATGCTTTTGAGTCCAGCAAGGTAAATTTATATTTCCGGGAAATTGAGCAAACGTAGTCTATATAAAACTGTGATGGCTACCCTGATTGATACCATAGACATGGTGTAAAATGCCATGGAAATGACATGATTTTTTTTTTTTTTTGCAAAACTGGGTACCATTTAGCACAGTAGCTTTGTGACAAAGACACATGGATTACATAGTACAGGGAGTTTGTCTGTTCTGTGTGTCACTGGGTTCTCTGGTTTCCTTTCACACTCAAAAATATACTGATATACTGAGTAATTTACTTTAAAAAAAAATTAGTCCTATGATATGTTTGATGTGAGGAAGATTAGATTGGCCCTACTTGAGACAAGAATTGATGACTTTCTCTGTACAGCACTGTGGAATATGTTGGCACTATATTAGCTCTTGGAAGTAAATGAATGGTAGGTATGCTGCCAGTACACTATAAGCTATATGATCATAATAAATGCATCATATACCAGATCTTTGCCAAAGCACAGAATAAAAACCCACTCCTATTATGCATGCATTCATATCTTGTAAAACTGTGCTTGTAAATCTTGTGCTATACCCAAGTTGTAGATTTACTCAATTGGGCAACCTCAATGGAATACCTCGTCTTGGAAGATCCTCAACTGCAGTCACTGCACAAAACCTATTCATTGCCCAGGAAATCCATTTACATGGCTAATTAAGGTAATTAACAGGGTAAAGCATTAATCATTTATATTGTTTGCTTTAAACCATACATCAATATAATAATCACTGTAGAGGAACAGTGACTGGAAATGGAAGTAGATTTCACAAGATATTGATAAATACAGAAAAGGGCTCAATAAGTAAAATAATCAATTATTAATCTGATCAAATGCATCATAAACTTCACTACAGGTAGACAGATTGTATTGATCCAAGTCCTGTACAACTCCAAGTTGCTTGCGGAGAATGCTGGGAGTTATGGTGCCAAAGAGCTTGAAGAGTATACATGAACTTGGCTAGTCAAAGCTAATATCGGAACAGCTGCAGTGGCTTGTAGCACAGATGTGTAATTCACAACATGTTAAGCTTCCGAGAAGGGTATCTGTTTGGCACTTTTTAGCAGGCAGACGTCAGCCACACATCATTACACTTGGCTTGGTTCTATGATATCTTTAGTTTGTGGCTTTATGATTTATAAGAAGATTAGGTAATTAGTTAGCTCTACTTGGTCTGTGACTTATATCTCTAATAACAAGAATAAAATGGGGATTGTTGTGTATTTTGTAATTAATATTATACTCTTAAAAAGAGCATTGAGATTCATTCATAAAATACTGGTGGCTTCAGAGCCTGACTCATCCCAATGCTTTTAAAGATCTCCCTTTGCTCTGCATGTTAAATGTAAGTGTTTTATAGAACATGGTAACAAAAACAGTAATGTACCCCACTGCTTAAAGGGAATGTGTCATCAAAAATGACTTTTTTATGCTAAACACCTTTTTTAAGAATTTTTGGTTATTTTTTATTTTTATTTTCCATATCACTTTCAATATTTTTAATAATTCTTAAAGGGGTTTTGCCACGAAGTAAAATTGACGTGGGAAGCTTGCAAATTAAATAATAAACATTTTCACCATTCATTGTTATTTAAAATTCTGGACCGTTTTTTTTCAGCTGCCCTTTTAGTGAGCCATTGTTTAT
The DNA here is from genome assembly GCA_025379985.1 of Phyllomedusa bahiana. Taxonomy (NCBI): domain Eukaryota; kingdom Metazoa; phylum Chordata; class Amphibia; order Anura; family Hylidae; genus Phyllomedusa; species Phyllomedusa bahiana. Next base: position 70,048 of record JAODAL010000187.1, read on the forward strand.
TGCTCGTCTCCAGGGGATACGACCTGGGCTGAGAGCTCCTCAGTCCTGGTCGCACATGCCCAGATATAACCTCTTCTCTCAGACAGCTACTGAGTGTTCAAACCCCAGGTGCTGTCATTCTGCTCCTGTCCTCTACACTCTACAGAGCTGAAGAGCTGGATACAGGAGGTATGAAATGAGATCGTGGCAAAACCCCTTTAAGTCCTGCAGTTTTCACTTTGGTCACTTAGCCTAATCATAGCCTAACACTTCCTGTTCTTTACAGAAAGATTCTCAGTTGTCTGCTCATTATCAGCACAAAGGGGTCAATATGAAAGCAGACACCAGTGTGAATAGATAACACAGGATCCACCAGTCACAAGAGGAGATGTCACAGTTCATCCTTCCATCTCCCTGCACATTGATTTCTTCCCAGGTCACAGAGCATGACTAGAAAACTCTCCTATAGAAGTGAATGGGACTGAGTCAGTCTCAAGTCTCCTATGTGCGTGAAGCTACTGTAAAGCATCTCTCTGACTGCTGTTAAAGCTGTGCAAACAAGGTCTAGTGATCAAAGTGAAAACTGCAAGACTTAAGAATTATTAAAAAATATTGAAAGTTATATGAAAAAAAAAAAAAGAAAATTGCTAAAAAATGTGTTTATCATAAAAATGGGACTTAAACAATGACTAATTTTTGGGTGACACATTTCCTTTTTGGCAATTTAGAAAAAAATGACCTATATTATATAGTAGTGCAATACAATGCCTAAATAATACATCTATGTAGTAACTCCGAATAATGCTTCCATATAATACCCATATAATTTTAAAGTAAACTACACTTTCTTACAGGGGTTTTTCCATTTTATTGATTAGCTCTGAACATGTAGGCAAAGTCAAGTAAAGACTATTACTTAAATGGGTTTTGCCACAAAGTAAAATTGACGTGGGAAGCTTGCAATTGAAATAATAAACATTTTCACCATTCATCTTTATTAAAAATTCTGGACCATTTTTGTTTTAAAGCTGCTCCTTTAGTGATCCATTGTTTTACAGCTCGTCTCCAGGGGATTTACGACCAGGGCTTAGAGCCCTAAATCTGGTCAGACATTGCTCAGACATCACTTCTCCTCTCAGGCAGCTACTGAGTGTTAAAACCCAGGTGCTGTCATTCTACCCCGTCCTCTGTACTCCTTAGTAATTAGTCAAAGTGCAAGAAAATAAAAAAGAAACCTCAATGAGGTATGTGCATGATAAAATAAAAAAAGAAAACATAGGTTTGGTTCCTGCAGGGATTTGAACCTGGGGACCCTTGTGAAATGGAGGCAAAAACTTTACCTCTCAGCTACTCACAATACTTTACATAAACAGACCTTTCTTTGACTACAGAGAGGAAAGGCATGGTGATGTCATCCTGCTGGGTCACATGATATGCAATTCAAAAAAATCACACACGTCTCCTTCTGAGCACACAGAGCTGAAAAGCTGGATGCAGGAGGTATGAAATGAGATCGTGGCAAACCCCTTTAATACATTGATTTTGCCTTCTTTCATTGTTAGAACAGTTCTTATCTCCTGCTAGTGTACACAAGCCTCCATAGGTTACCGACCACCTCTCTCAACTCCTATATGCTCAAGGGCCCTGCCTGACCTATTGATGTCCCTCCCTGATGTGTCTTATCAGCAGCATGTTTATGTTTCCTGATAATAAACATTAACCCATTAGAGCTCTGTAGACTTGTGCTCTGCTGCTTAGAAACCTCCATCACCAATGTCCCTTTAACAGGCTCATGTAGGAATGGCAGAGCTGATTTTACAATCACTGCTGTTAAACCACCCACAGCCTGACCAGGAAGTAGGAGTCTGAACCTGGTTGTGAAGAGCAGGCTCTGTGAGACACCCTGATGGGAAAACCCCTTTAAAGGAGTTGTCCAGTAGGCAAAATAATTTTCTAAAAATATCTCTCCAAGAGTTAGGCACTTTTATTGTCTTTGGGTATCGTGAAGTTGTACATCAGCTGTTTGATGACAGGAGGCTCAGTAGTTGGGTGTGTCTCCATGCACAGGGAACAGCTCTGTGTCAAGCCCAGGAGATCATGTGACAAAAGTGGTCTGACATATTTCTGGACAGACTTTGAAGTCACACCCCTTTGGTCCTGTCTCCTAAGGCTATGTCTTCATGGCACAAGTTAAAATGCTGTTGGAAATCTGACGGTATTTTAACTTTGCTGTACCTCGGTTTTTGGCATGGGTTTGCCCAGTACATAGAAGTGTATTGAAATCTGCCAGAATTTAGAACATGTTTTATGTTCCATTGCTTTAGAAATCCGACAATAGAAAATCCGTGCTATGTATTCTGCAGTATGGATTGTCTACTGCGGTCTATGGGGCACTGGTTACAGTCGGATAAATACTGAATCCGCCAAAAATCCAACCAAATACCAGTGCTGTGTAGACATGGCGTAAGGCTTTCAATATGTGGTAGGAAACAGGGGACATGCACTGAAAGGTAGAGGGAAGGGATGAACAGACAAAGCACAGCAAAGGATCCTAGGGCTTACAGTTTTACAGGGCAAAGGGAAACGGTTTTCACATCATAAAACATGCAGCTGTTATAGACCTAAAAATGCACAAATTAGCACACAAAGCACCACAACAAAATGAAGGCGGTCTCCAGCAAGCCAGATGTCTTTTCTTCTTTTTTATGGTTTGCTGGACATTATGTTTAAAGTACAAAAATATTACTGCATACAATGCCAATATAAAATGTTCATATAATACCGTCAAATACAGCCTACATAATACCACTATATAGTGCCCAAATAATATGATGTATCCAAATAATACCTCCTTGAAGAGCACATGTAAAGCATATAGAGGAACAGGTATGGAAACTGTTTAGGAGTAAAACGTTCTTTGTTGCCCATAGTACCAAACAGAGTTCCCCTTTCATTTTTTCAGAGCACTATATGAAATGAAAAGGGAGCTGTGATTAGTTGCTGTGGGCAACAAAGACAGTTTTAGGCCTAGACGGTTTTCATACATGTAGCCCATATTTCCCACATTAGACTGCAATTTAGGGGGACATGTCTGAAAACTGTCTTGGTCTAAGACTTTTCTTGTTGCCCATAGCAACCAATCAGTGTTCCCCTATCATTTCTTCAGAGCACTATCAGGCTATGTTCACACGGAGTAATTGTGGGGCGTACAATTACACCCCGCAATTATGCTGGGTGTTCAGGAGCTCGCGCCTGGGTGTTCAGGAGGTCGGTGCATACTCCCGCGAGGCGGGAGGGTCGGCAGCCCGCTGACCCCATAGTCCGTCATTACTCGCGCCGCGTAAGCGCCATAAATAATTGACATGTCATTTATCTCCCTGCACGTACAATACGATCGTATTTTACGCCAGGGGAGAGGAGGCGTAATCCATAGTTCTCTATGAAAACTGTGGATTACCGTAATGACTGGGGCGCATTTCGCTCGTATTAGAGTGCAGTACACCGTCAAATATGCGGCGAAATGCGCCCCAAAATAAGCCGTGTGAACATAGCCTCAGAAATGAAAGGGGACATCTGATTGGTTGCTATGGGCAACAAGAAAAGTCTTAGACCTAAACCGGTTTCATACATGTCCCCCATAGTTCTTAAATAATACCACCATATAGTGATACCTCTGTATTAGGTATAGCAAGAGATTTCTCATTTAAGAAAATATACAGATGGAAGTATAGGTGTATTCAAATATATATGTAAACAGATTAAGTAAGGGAAGGGTGCCTTAATGTGATAACCTGACAGGGAGAGCTGACACAACGAAGACTTCCAAGCACAAACTTGCCAATATTAGAAAACAGGATTATGAGGTGTGTCCCTTATATTTCCTTCTGGGAATGTCCCCAAATCATCTAGATACATAACACTTGTACAGTATATTTGCATAAACACCATCTTTTTGCAAACTAGTTGGTGGAACTGTCCTGAAAAACCTGGGAGTGATAGCATCCATGACAGACATATATTTAGAAGCTTTCTGTGACCAGTAAAACTAGGACTTGGGAGATCAGCAACCAACAGCAGAGGAATCAGGAGAGAGAATAAGTATATTTATCCGAGTGATTTTCCCCAATAAATCCTAGTGCTTGAACTGATTTGACAACTGCCTAAGGGTATGTTCACACGTCTTATTGCAGCACATATAATAGCAGGGAGGTTGGAGGGGGCAGCCAGGTGCCGGCCCCATAGACATGCATTGTCAATTTAGGCTATGTTCACACGGCTGATTCATGCCGTAATTGCGGGACGGATTTTGCCCGCAATTTCGGCGTGTGTACAGGGCGGAGCGGGGGGCAGCAGCTCGCCGGCCCCATAGACTTTCATTATCCACGGCGCGTATCCCGCCGGGATAACGTGCATGTCACTTTCTCCCCGCTCGCGAAATACGGCGTGCGGGGAGAAAGTGACAGGAGACGGAATCCACAGTTCTCTATGAGAACTGTGGATTACTGTAATGACTGGGACGTATTCCAGCCGTATTTGCGCACAGTACGGCGCACAATACGGACTGAATCTCGTTCCAGAATCAGCCGTGTGAACATAGCCAAACATGTCAGTTCTCCTCCCATGCATACAATGCGATCGTATTGTATGCACAGGGAGACAATGGATAATCCATAGCTCTCTATGAGAGCTATAAATTAGCGTAATTACGATGCGCATTTCGAGGCAAATAAAGCGCAGAACGAGGCGGAATGCCTGCCGAAATACACGGAAATTTTATCCGTGTGAACATACCCTAAGTTAGATTCCTTCCTCTCTACCTGTCATATATGTGTATGCCAGCAATAATGCAGGTCAGAGTATCTATTCTAATGCAGAATCTAAACTTAAAGGGGTTGTCTCACTACATTGATTCATCTTACCCAGTCCTCTTTTCTTGTTTTCACTTTAAATTCAGGGGCATGTTTACTGGCTTCCACTAGGCTGCAGTAGAAGCCAGGTCTGTAGCAATAGCAACCAGCGCTGGCAGCCTATCAGGAGAGATCAAACAGGTCTGTAGCTATAGCGACCTGAGGAGCTGATGCAACCCATATAAGAGGGGATATCTAGGAATAGGTAGGACACTGTTATTGGACACATATTGCAAAGTGACTTGTTTTTGTAAGATCTTAAACCTAAAAAGCAATCCTTGTAGTGAGACAACCCCTTTAAGTAGAACGATTATAGTAAATTCATAACACAAAATAACCAGGATGAGGTTACATTGTTATATTGGAGTTGCAGGCTACAGTACAGTCCTGTTGGATTAGTAAAGCATTTTCATGCTATTTTGATTAGTAATTACCAGAAACAATGTGAGACTACAAAGGTTTATCGGGAAAGCCTACACAGTGTTTTTCTAATCTATCCATTTAAATTGTAAAGCAAGGTGAGAAGACTAACAAGTAATTCTATTGTCCGTGTCAGGACTGGTGACTACCTGAGAGGCCACAGGTAAATGCAGGTTGAGACGCTGTGTGCAGGCGGCATTCTCCATCATTACACTGTTGACATAAGGGAAACTTTGTAAAACATACCAATGAAAAAAGCAGTCAGCAATTCTTTGGGAAAATGGGACACAGTGTGAAGCTTGGCAGATGAGATGTTTGCAATCATATATGATGCAGGAAATTGGATTTTGCTGTGTTGGTGCAGTGTATAAATCTCAAGGTGCTCATCATCTCAATGTGTTACACAATTGACACCATTCACCCATTGCTTTATAACAGGATCAAATCTCTGTATGTACATTATATATATATTAATTTGCAGGTAAGTACAGCCTTAAATCAAGCCATAGGTAATTGGTTTGGACAACTAGATTTAACCTCGTCATTCAGATCCGTGGAGAGAGATTCAAGGTAAATGATTTATCAATGCATGAAAATATTGGATGCAGAAATGAATGAACACTGCTGAAGAAGCACTAAGGGAATAAATGTCAAAATGAAAACAAAATACAAGAATGAAAGCATGGATGAATTTAAATTTCTGATCTGGATGCTTAATTGTATAAAATGTGTTGGATAGTTCAAATATTTCATTCATTCATTCATTTGTTCGTTCGTTCATTCATTCAATATAACAGAACATTTACCTAAAGGAGTTGTCCAGGACTAGAAAAACATGGCTGCTTTCTGCCAAAAAAGTGTTATACTTGTTTACAGGCTGTGTGTGGAATTGCAGGTTCTTTACAGCTTTTATTTACAATGTATCTTTCATGACCGATCATAGATGCAATTTGGAGCTCCAAGGTTGCAATAAAACATCCAGTAACAGACCTCCCAATTATCATGCATAATGTTTATTACTGGTCTCTGCACATGCGGAATAGAGGCTTTTGGCCCCTTAAGCTTTAGGGCCTAATTGTGATTACAACCTCTGCATCCCTTATAGTTATACCCAAGTGGCCACCTGCTGTGCAAGGAACTGCCGCATAGTTCTGGAAACATAATGTTCTATATATAGAAAAGCCAATCAAGCACATTTAATGACCTCAAAATAACTCAAGTCACAGCCATTAAACTCTAAACTGCTAGCAACAAAAGTGAGTACACCCCGAAGTGAAAATGGAAAATTATGCCCAATTTTCCATTTCCCCTCCACGGTGTCATGTGACTCATTAGTGTTACAATATCTCAGGTGTGAATGGGGAGCCTGTGTTAAATTAGGTGTTATCGCTCTCACACTCATACCGGTCGCTGGAAGTTCATCATGGCACCTCATGGCAAAGAATTGTCTTAGGATCTGAAAAAAATTATTGATGCTCTACATAAAGATGGCCTAGGTTATAAGAAGATTGCCAATACCCTGAAACTGAGCTAAAGCATGGTGGCCAAGACCATACAGTGGTATAACAAAACAGGTTTCACTCAGATCAGGCCTTGCCATGGACAATCGAAGAAGTAAAGTGTATGTGCTCAGCATTTTATTCAGAGATGTATAAGTGCTGGCAGCATTGCTGCAGAGGTTAAATGGGTGGGTGGTGGGGTCAGCCTGTCAGTGCTTACACTATAGGCCGCATACTGCATCAATTTGGTCTGCATAGCTGTCCTCCCAAACGGAAGCGTCTTCTAAAATTGTTGCACAAAAAAGCCTGCAAACAGTTTGCTGAAGACAAGCAGACTGAGTACATGGATTATTGAACCATGTTCTGTGTCTGATGATTGCAACCAGGTGAGGAGTAGTAGGAGTAGGACAAGTGTGTCTTGCCTACAGTTAAGCATGGTGGTGAGAGTGTCATGGTTTGGGGCTTCATGAGTGCTGCCGGCTGTGGGGAGCTACAAATCATTGAGGGAACCACGAATGCCAATATGCACTTTGACATACTGAAGAAGATAATGATCCCCTTCCTTCAGAAAGTGGGCCACAGGGCAGTATTCCAACATGATGACAATCCCAAACACACCTCTAAGACGATCACTGCCTTGCTAAAAAAAATGAGGGTACAGGTTCTGGACTGGCCAAGTATGTCTCCAGACCTAAACCCTATTGGGCATCTTTGGAGCATCCTCAAATAGAAGGTGGAGGAGCGCAAGGTCTCTAACATCCACCAGCTCTGTGAAGTTGTCCTGAAGGAATGGAAGAGGATTCCAGTGGCTACAATTTGTGAAGCTCTAGTGAACTAAATGCCCAAGAGAGTTAAGGCAGTGCTGGAAAATAATGATGGTCACACAAAATATTGACACTTTGGGCACAACTTGTCCATTTTCACTTAGGGGTGTACTCATTTTTGTTGCCAGCGGTTTAGACATTGATGGCTGTGTGTTGAGTTATTTTGAGGGCACACCAAATTTACTCTGTTATACAAGCTGTACACTGGCTACTATACATTGTACCAAACTGTTATATCTTCAGTGTTGTCCCACATAAAGATATAATACAATATTTACAAAAATGTGATGGGTGTACTCACTTTTTTGAGATACTATATTAATATACTGTATATGTGATAAATGTATGATTGCTGGGGATCCCGTTGATGCTAGGATTACTTCAATTACTAGAATAGAGGTCTTAAGTCCATCTTGTTCCTCTTCACTACATGATCACAGACTGGGCCTGAGTTTGAATAAAATGAAGTTATGGACTGGTATATACAGTGTTGCGCCATTTAGTATCTAGGGGATCTGTGAGTACAGTGTAAGGTTGTTTCAGTAGGCCCTATAAAAGTGACTAGAGCAACACTGCACATGCTAGTCCACTGAACCATTTAGACTACTCCTCTGAGGGCCTTGGGACCCCCATTCCAGTAATCAGGCTCCAGTGGTGGGACTCCCAGGAATAATACATTTTTCACCTGTCTTGTTATTATTGTGGTTTCAGGGGGTGCAATCACAACTGGGCACAGAGATGTTGGGTTCCCACTCCATTATATGACCATCTGGTCGAAAGTTTGCAATAGGGTCCATATGACCGCAGTTACTCCACTGCACAGCATTTATGTGCATTACATGGACAGTCCACTGATTCAATAACTATTTAAGCCTCAATGAAAAGTGCTGAAAAGTTGTTGAACATATAATGCCTCTTACTGTAGATACTGACTAGCCCAGGGTGTGGAGCCCTAGAAAATCTCCCTGTAATTTATATTTAATTCACTGCAAGGAAGTATGGTCGCAATCACCAGAACAGCAACCAATGGGTGTCAGGAACGGAGTAATAAAGAAGTACTGAAGTCAGGAGTGGAGCCAAGGGTCACACCAAGAGAGTGATCAAAATGTGATAGGCAAGAGGATGAGTCAAGAGTCATTATCAAAGTAGCCACGGGTCAGAACCAAAAGTTGATTGACAGATTCCAGGTGAGCAGTCTTAGGCTATGTTCACACGGTTTATTTCGGGACGTATTTACGGACGTATTTAGGTCCGCAAATACGTCCCGAAATACGTTTCAAATAATGAACAATTAGATTAGCATTGATTCAAATGTAAAATACGCCTCGTCATTCACGTGGCATATTTTCGCGACGCATTTGCGGGCATAAATACGTCCGTACATAAGATCGTAAAATTAAGTCCTCTGTCACTTATTGAGGCGTATTTTGCAACGTAAACCCCCTAGTAAAGAATGGGGAATGTATTTAAAACACTAAATACTTGCCACTTTTTTTGACACTTATTTGACCAGTATGACGGGACGTATTTGCGGACGTAAATACGTCCCGAAATAAGCCGTGTGAACATAGCCTTAAGGGTGAGGTCATGGTCAGGATCAATAAGTAGTCAAGATCAAGACCAGTTTTGCAAGAACAGAAGCCAAGAAATGGTATAAACCTTATTGAACATGCAATTTGAGGCTGATTGCTTGTCAAATAGCCTGCCAGTCCTGGAGGCACAGACAAGCACTGGGGCTCTGGCATCCCAATGCCACTGGGTGTGGTGTGAAGGAGAGCTGTAGCTGGATCCAGCAGGTCCACAGCTGATGTCAGAAGGAAGCGTCCAGTTGGCTTGCAATTGGACAAGGCTGCTGGCTGGTGCCACAGTCATCTCTTAGGACTTGTGACTGGAGTCTGACAAGGTGAGCAAAAGAATATTTTCTTCAAAGAATCTCTACAATTTACAGATAATTGCGGAGGTTTCCAGTAATGCTTTGCTTAACATTACATGATCCTTCTAACTAGAAGTGGACGTCCCCTTTAAAAAATAACTATTGCAGATGGTTTCTACAATAGAAAATGTATAACTTAGTTATAAATATATTGTTCCCTAAACGTTACCCCCAATTAGATCACATTTTCAAAGCCTCATGGGCAAAAAGCTAAAAAGCTTGAAAAGGCACTATTTCTAGCCTAATAAATGTTTGTCTATCATATGGAAAAGATGTCGCGGCAACATGCAAAGGCAATCAGCTTGATTATACAGATTATATTGGAATGTTAGGTGAATCCAGAATAATAATTACCTAAAAAGCCAGTATATATGGAATGTCATTTCCTACAGTAGCGTGTCATTTGTTACACATCACTTAACACATCTCTATATGAAGATTCTGTCTTTAAAGTTACAAATAATAATTTGCTGAAATTCTCGATGAATGTGAATTAAAAAGAGCAATAAATTTTTATGATCTTTTCTTCCCAAGGCTATGTAAACAATGATATTGGAACCACTGGTGAAAAAGCTACAAGGCTTCATTAAACGGCCATCAGGTGCAATAAAAACAAATGGACTGACAGTTCGTAGAGTGTAGCAAATGCTTTGGCAAACTCCTATAGAAGTACCTGCTCTGTATTTCGTTATTATACTTAAAGAAGCTATCCACCCAATTATATAGTCATAATATCTGAGCCGGAGGAGGATACAGAAAGGCCAGACAGATTTCTAACTTTCACACCAAGGGCCACATGTATGATATGGTTTTGGTCTAAAACTCACTTTTTTCCCCATAGAAACCTATGGGGAAAAAAGTGAGTTTTAGACCAAAACCGTTTCATACATGTGGCCCCAAGTTTTTTTGTGGCACAGAAAATACCCAAAAGGGGCCACTATTGCTTGTACACACAAAAAAGTTATTTTCAGAGGTCCCAGAGAGGCTTAGGAACAACTACAGGTCGGGACGTAAATGTGTAGTCATATTGAAGGAACCAACTATATAAAGACCCCCTTAGTCCCTAAATCAGAGACAAATATATTTTAGGAAGGGGGTAAGTTCATTTTCCCCCAGGCAAAAGTGGATTTACAAGACTTTGCCAAGAACATCAGGGGTTGTCTCTCTAATTATGGGTACAGTAAAAATAATCACTTTTGTAATTGGTTTGCATTAACTAAGTCGCTTAGTGTAGTAGATATGAGCTAAACTGTGCATCTACAGCTATTTCTGCAGCAGCTGGACAAAACACGCCTTCTTTTCTGTGATTGGCTGACTGATATGTCATTTAGCCTGTTGGGACATGCCCCTGGATGGCAAATGCCCCCTGTGCTGTGATTGGCTGCTTGCACTCTCTGTGCTTACTCCCCTCTGAGCTGTGACAAAAGAGCTGTCTGAGATGGCTGTGTCTATATGATGAAGGCTGTCTGAGCTCCTCTCTATGTGGTAGCTGTCCAGTGATAGTTCTGTGTAAAGGATTTGGGCAATTACTGAGTATCTAACTGCTAGATTCACTCTCCCCTCATATAACACAGTCTTATACCCTGTGCTCCCCCCATATAACAGCCTTATACAGTCTGCTCTACCTCCTGCCTGATAACAGAGGGAGTAGAAAGGGGGGCAGAGAGCATTTCTCACACTTGCTTTATCAGTTCAGGCTGTGTGTATAACAGCAATTACAGCAATACAGGGGTTCTGATTACAAGGAGCTTATGCAGCCTGAGAGGGAGCTGACAGCTCTGCAGCCAGAAGCATAGCAGGAGGTCTCCAAAGCTGAAATCCTCTCCCTTTCCCTGCTTCAAAAAGAATGATGATATCACAACTCTTAAATGATGGGAGACACACCTCCTGGCAGGAGAGACACGCCTACTGAGAGGAAAGACTCGCTGTTGGATTTGAAACTGAAACTGATAGAAACAGTTCAAGTCTATGAAAGCTTCTAACGATAAAACCTCTTTAAGGATTTACTGTCCACATGGAGGGCTTGATCAATGCTGGTAAAAGCTTTTAGGTGACATTTTGGTTTATGTCCCTTTCATTTTTATTCATACAATAACTTCAGATTCAGGTCAACATGATCATGGTGAATTTTGACATCTTACTTATTATGACATAAACAGTAGTTTATAATATTACTGACCTTTTATACATAATCACAATGCTGGGGCAAGCTATTACATCTTGCCCCTTATATTAGTTTGCTTGGGATGGTTGCATAGCAGCTGCGTCATACTTGATCCATTAGGGCAATTTTTTACCACTCTATAAAGTTACCTAGTTTTAGCTGCGTGGTACAGATTATAGCATAAGCTTTTTGAGATTGTGTCTAGTAGTCTTGTTATGTATTCTGCACCTACTTATCCAGTATTTAGATCAACGCGGGAGGGTTGGATAGCAGCCCGCCGGCCCCATTGACAGTCATTACTCACAGTGCGTATTCGCCGCAAGTAATTGGCATGTCATTTATCTCTCTGCATGTACAATATGATCATATGATTACCGTAATTTTGGCGCGCATCTCGCTCGTATTAGAGCGAAAACACGACGCGAAATGTGTGCCAAAATTCCCCCGTGTGAACATAGCCTAAGGGTCAACCTTATATTAACTAACTTAAGACAATAGTTGACCAAACTCACTGATTTTGGCAGACCAGATGATTGCCTAATGTGTTTGGGAAGATTCTGTCTCTCCCAACAGATGATGTTGAGGGAAAGAAGGAAGACATGTTGAATTTCAGCATCTGGTCCTCGTGTTTTCTCTACAGATATGCTGCTGAAAGACTTCTCTTTTTTTCTCATTTCTCTACTCTCCAGAATGGAACCACCTACACACTTAGCTGAACTGAGCATGCATGTGTATGGGGGTTTTGGGAGGAATTGCTGTCATCCAAATAAGCATTCGGCCAACTGTTGTTGATGTTGTATGGACACCTTAAGGTGGTGTAGATGGCACTCAGCTAGTGACAAAACTTATGATAATGTTCAAAACTTGTAAAAAAGACTCAGGACAGCTGCTGCATTTGTCCTTCCTATAATCCATCCCACATGTGTTTCTGCAGGAACTATGGCAACTTTTACAATCCGAATTGTTAATGTGGCTATACACATTAGATAAAGGTAATGCAATTTTAACAGGATCAGATGATTATATAATATGTATGCAATTGGTATGGGGGTCTCTAATTTGCGTGATGTCTGTTGTCAGAGAAAGATGGATCATGCATGTTTGATTTAACCTTTCTCATAGGAAATAACATGCACACTTGGCATGTTTGTTTATGGTGAAGTCGGGAGGAATAGCCGACAGCTATCTGAAGGGTATGGCCAGCTCTACTTTCAGAGGAAATGGTTTCCAGTGTATTTGGCTGTGCTCTGTCTTTACGTTTTTTGCTGTTGTAAGGAAATTAGATTGTAAGCTTCAGTGAGCAGGGGCTGATGTCAATGATTACACTCTCTGTAGTCTGTATCTTATGTCCTTATTACAACAAATCAGACCATTGATTTGTGTTCTCCATATCTGTGTTGAACACTTGAAGTAACAAGTTCAGAGAGGAAGGGATTAAAAGAATAAAGCTAAAGCTATTAGCAAATGAACAAATGTGTGTGAACTGTATTCCTGTCTCAGCAGGAAGCCCAGCTGGAAATGACCAACAATGAAAAGAACATATGTATGCAACTTCTCAGAATGACTGCTCTTCTTCAGGCCATCTGCACTTGTCAGTGACAGAAATCTCTTGACTTAGCAGCAGTAAGTGGGATGATCTATTATGGACAGGCTAGGTAAATAGGCAATTTATCTGAGCAGCTAATGTAAATGGATAAATAGGATTTTTGCATACTGTGTTATCAGTGATAACTTATTTTTCGATGTGGTAACCTATAGCGTTACATTGATTTATTGGTTTAATGTCCATAATTAATTAACTTACAATGGTATGGATTATAGTTATATTTATGGCTTGAGAATGGATAGCCAGCCTTAGGTGGTTGCCCTGTGTTAAAATTAATTACTTTCCCCTTTTTTTCTCTTTTTGCAGAGTTCATTAAACGTTCTCACTTACAGAAGATCCTATGGGAACTTCTCAAAGTCTAACAAAGGAAAACATACTTGAGTTTGGAGCTCATACAACAATTTCTTAAAGGAAAGTTAAACATAGAAAATACATGGAAAAAAATGAAGAGAAAAAAAAGCCTTTTTCCTATTTCCGTTACCCTCCTTCTTTTCACAATTCTGTGTCTGGCTGTAAGACAACCGATTGCAGCAGAAGCCTTCCCCAACTACTCTCTCTACACTAGGAGACAAAGAACGTTAAAGGGAACCTGTCACATAGGTTATGCCCCCCTTGCTGAGGACAGCACAAGCTAGTGTCAGACCTGCTGTTTCCAGCGCTGTGTCCCTTATTCTGTAAGATGCTGTAGCTTTAGAACATTTAATGCTCAATTCTTATTCATGATCAGGTGCTAGCCCCGCCCACCAAAGGCTAGCTCCGCCCACTGACAGTTTATCACGTGTTTCTACCTATTCAAAGTAATAGGTTTATCAGATGAGGTGGGCGGGGCTAGCCTCCGATTGGCCGGGTTTGAAAAAAACTGACTCTTTGAAGGACTCTTCGAATGACTCTTCTGGTTGAAAACTGTAGATTTGAGCATTAAATACACGAAAACTACAGCATCTTACAGAGTAAGGGACACAGCGCTGGAAACAGTATGTCCGCCACTAGGGGGCATAATCTATGTGACAGGTTCTCTTTAAGCACCAAATCTTGGCCAAGCCTACCCACCAGACCTCTGCCAGCCAAAAAAATGGAAGAGATCAGCAGGAAATTAACCCCTTTGTTGTCTACAAGATTTTACAAGACTCTTTGTTTCAGGAGCTTTAGTCAACCCTACAGCTGACTGGCAATGTGCTTATTCTCTTTACTTTTATTATTTCTTCCTAGGTTTAGTGTTCCTTTAAGAAGTGATCAGTGTTAATTCCCTAAAAGTAGACACTGCAAGACTGTGCAGTCCTTTAAATAAACCAATCAACACATTCCTTTGGATAAAATAATGAGTACACACAGCTTAGGACACAACGATATTCTCTGTTTCATATCTGCAATAATTTCCCTCATGTTGACCGACTGTTCTTTCTTTTCCTGTGATGACAAAACTGGAAGGGTCCAATAGTCCTTGCTTATGTCATGTCTCAGCAATGGACATTCATCACAGACAACACCGTTAATAATAACAAGGAGACATCAAGCAATAGCTGCATTCATGGCATTCAGATCTATTAAACCACACAGAAACTTGTGACCACATATTAGGAATCTTTTTTTTTAGTCTAAGAAGTAATACTAAGTCTGCTTTGATATAATTATTCAATAATTAGCTTTTACTGAGCCAAGTCTCAACTAAGTCTTAAAGGGATTGTCTCACTACATTGATTCATCTTACCTCAGTCCTGTTTTCTTAGTTTCATTTTTAATTCAGGGGCGTGTTTACTGGCTTGTACTAGGCTGCGAGAAGCCAGGTCTGTAGCTGTAGCGACCAGCGCTGGCAGCCTATCAGGAGAGACAAACAGGTCTGTAGCTATAGCGACCTTAGGAGCTGATGCAGCGCATACAAGAGCGGATATCACAAATAGATAGGACACTGTTAATAGACACATATTGCAAAGTGGCTTGTTTTTGCAAGATTTTTAACATGAAAAGCAATCCTTATAGTGAGACAACCCCTTTAAAGAGGCTTTCTCACCATGCTGTTTCGCTGAATAACAGGCAGCTTTTCACTCACTCTGTCTTATCAGGTCTATAGCAGTTATTAGCATATTTAACTTCTGTAACTAGCTGAAACATTACAAAGACGTAAGTGCAGGAGATTTAATCTCCAGTAAACAAAGCTACAAGTGCTCTCAGGAGTGAAAACAATTGTTTATCTGTAAACAAAAGCTAATCTTGTTAGAGATAGAGATTTGCTCTAAAGTGAGCTCTGTGCATGGTGACATCACTCACTGCTCTCTATCTAATCAAGAAAGAAGACATGAACATAACCAGTGAAACCTGTGTGCATTTTGTGCAGATATAATCTCTCTTGTCCCCTGACCAATATATTTAGAAACAGTCTTCAATTACCTGTCCCTACATGTTAAAAGAAAACCCCTTTTTTTCCCATGCAAAAAAATGTGGGCTCCCAGATACTCAGATAGTTATAGGTGGTATATAGGGAGAGCTGAGTTTTGTGTTATATAGGGTTGCATGATTTCGAGCAGGATTTCTGACTAAAATGCAGAGAAAATCCTAAATGTTTTTAAAAAAATATTGCTTACCCCACCTATATATAGTAATTGACAGTTTTCTCTGTACACACATCAATACAATGAAAATTGTCAATCACTGTATGTGGGTGGGGGAAGCAGGACTTTCACTGTCTCTTAAGGAGACTGGTCAGTATTTTCTCTGCTTTTTCCCTCATTGTTACAATCTAGAAGGATATTATATTCTGACTGGAAAACATATGCCTACATTGATGAACACCACTTTTCAATGAATGAATAAGATTCTTTTTAACTTTCTTTATCCTTGGTTGAACCTGATGGACACGTCTTTTTCCAATCATACTGACTATGGAACTGTCCATGGTTTGCGGATTCAAGCCCTCCCCCTTCACATTCACATGTTCATGTTGTGCCCGAAAACTGGGCAGAAGAATGAACATGGTCTAAGTTTTTCAGACCACCGGCGGTGTGACAAAACGTCCAGAAGAAAATCTGTTCAGTGGGGACTGTTGCACAGATTTTCTATTAAAGTCTATGGGGAGCATTACTTTTCAGTTTTCAAACAGTTTCTAAAACCGCAAACCATCTGAAAATGTGACCAATAACCTTTGCCGTGGGGACAAGCCCTAAAAGTGGTCACCTAGCATTAAAGGGGTTTTGCCACGATCTCATTTCATACCTCCTGTATCCAGCTCTTCAGCTCTGTGTGCTCAGAAGGAGGCGTGTGTGATTTGCATATCATGTAACCCTGCAGGATGACATCACCAGGCCTTTCCTCTCTGTAGTCAGAGAAAGGTCTGTTTATGTAAAGAACTGTAAGTAGCTACATTGTAGCTCAGAGGTAAAGTTTTTGCCTCCAGGCACAAGAGTCCTCGGTTCAAATCCCTGCAGCAACCAAACCTGTGAATTTTATTTCTCTTTATCAATGCACAGACCTCATTGAGGTTTCTTTTTTTAATTTATTTGCACTATTTGACTATTTACTAAGGAGAACAGAGGACGGGAGTAGAATGACAGCACCTGGGGTTTGAACACTCAGTAGCTGCCTGAGAGGAGAGGGGATGTCTGAGCATGTGCGACCAGGACTGAGGTGCTCTCAGCCCTGGTCGTATTCCCTGGAGATGAACTGTCAACAGGGAATCACTAGAGGAGCAGCTAAGACAAAAACAGTGCAGAATTTTTGATAATGATGAATAGTGAAAATGTTTGTTATTTAATTTACAAACTTCCCACGTCAATTTTACTTCATGGCAAAACCCCTTTAAAGGGGATGTATCGCTTCCTTACTTTGGCTCATTCACACTGCTCTGAGCTTCTCAACTCTGTGAATGCAGGGACATCATCCCCCCTTCACTGCTGGCCTGAGACTCCCCCCCCCCCCTACCCCTCTGAGTCCACATATCACGGTATATTATAAGAGCTGTATAAATACCACAGGCTGCATTCAATCTAATCTGAGCACTGATCGCTCACAGCTGGAGTTGTATTACAGCTTTCTAAGAACGGCACAGATCTGCGTGTATGCAGGAAGTTAGGCACAGGGTCAAAACTGTCATGTTTTCTCATTGTACAATCTGCTGAAGTCTGTTTCTGCTAGGTGTGGAGACAGAAAAATGCTACGGCCCCTAACTCTGAGTCATTCTGTACAGCCCGTGAATCGATCCAGGGGCTGTACAGAATGTAAATGAGCTCTCAGCTAGTGAATTGCAAGGAGGAGGGATCAGGAGGGATTAGACCCGCACTGGAATTCAGTGTAAATAAAAACACAAGATAGGGGACAGTGAAAACAAGGCAGCTTTGCTAATGACATCCAATTGCAAAGTTCTTGTTTTCACTGTCCCCTTACTAAACCATTAATGAAACGAAACCCCCTTTAATCCCAAAATTGGGGTTTAGGTCAAATTCTTTAAAATTTTCGAAAAAATTCAAATCGAATCAAATCCTGATACAGATATAGGGCGCATGTTACTTTTTTGGCGTAACCGCCCCCCACCCCGAATCCCGCGTCGACGTGGGGATCAGTTTGGGCCATTTCCCCACTTTTTCAGTTTGGCCCCGCATGAAGGGGCGGACGTGGGCGCGGTGGGGGCACGGGGTAGGTTTTCCGGGGCGGGAACCGGCGCGCTCGAACTCCAGCATGTACATGGCGACCCGGCAAAGGAGGCGCAGGGGCAGCGCTCCACCTCCAAGGGAAACCCGGGTTTTTTTTGGTCAAAAAGCTCCGGCAGGGGGCGAATTTGAACGGGATCCGAACATGCGGGGAAAAACAAGAAAAATCGCAAGAAATCTGGGCGCCCGCTCCGTGCGCGGAGTATGATTCCAAAAAAATCCCTTTATAAAGCAAAAAAAACATTCTCAGAAAAGAGCTAATTAAAAAAAAAACAAAATTTAAAAAAAAAAAATCTTTTTTCCAAAACCCTAAACGGGCAATATCAAAATTTATTATATTGGTAAATTGCCGGGAAAACAGTAATTAAAATTTCTAAAACCCATTCTCATTGGTCGGCAAAAAACCGACCAATCAGAATGGGAGCAACAGTAAAACCATTAAAACCGGGGAAGGATTGACCATCAAAACCAGGCGGAAATTTTAAAAAAAAGTAAAAATGCTTAAAAGTGATTGGTTGAGCTAGGGGGGGCCTTGGCTACTGGGCCCAAATCAGAATGGGCGACAAAACCCATTCTAGTTTTGGAGAATTTTTTAAGACCAAATAAAAACCCAAAGCGGGAAAATTTCAAAATACAGTAAAAGCAAAAAGAGCTGATTGGCTGGCAGCGGTGCTTGGCACCCACCAATCAAAACGCAGCTACTTCTCCCTTTATATCATGGAGAGATGGGCGAATGCAATCTTGGCCTCACGCCGTGCACATGAAGTTTATCCAAAAATTTTATTTTTTATTAAATGTAAAACATATCAGATAAAACCAAAACCCTTCTTTAACAAATAAAACATTAAAAACCCGAACAACGCTTTGTCGCCGAGACCGGGCTACATGGGGAATTGCATAGAAAAATTTTGCCGAAATACAGTATTCAAATTGTTTAAGCTTTTTCTCATTGTCGGCAGAAGCCAGCCAATCAAATAGGCGACAAAGACCCATTAACCCTATGGAAGTTTGGGCCAATCAAATAGAGCACAGTGGCCCATTAAAAAACCTAAAAGGAGTATTAACCAACAGAATAACGAAAAAGTCCCATTATATCCTTTAAAGAATTTGGGGACCAATAAAAAACAAAGGCGGGACAGTTAAAAATACATAAAAAAGACAGAAAAAGCTGATTGGCTAGCGCTGGCTTGGATATCCCACCAATCAGAAGCTACTTCTCCCTTTGTATCAGGGAGAGTGGCGCTCGAAATTGGCGCTCACGCCGGGGCATAATATAAAAAAAAAATCTTTTTTAAAAAAAGTGTAAAACATTACAATAAAGACCAACCCTTCTTTAAAAATAAACATTAAAATCCCAACAACGCGTTTTTCGCCGGACCGGGCCGCTACATAGGGAATTGCAATAGAGAGAATCGCCGGGAAATACAGTAATTCAAATTGTTTAAGCTTTTTCCTTTGGGGGAAAAAACCACCAATCAAATAAGCGAAAATTCCCATTAAACCAGGGAGGAGAATTGACCAATCAAATAGGAGCGACAATGTCCCTTTAATCCAGGAAAAATTTTGACCAATCATATTCCAAGGGCGGACAGTTCAAAATACAGTAAAAAGCAAAAACAGCTGTTTGGTTTTAAGGGCGGGGCTCGCCAGTTTAGCCAAATCATAGCGCGAGCATTTTCTCATAGAGTTCAGGGGAAAAGAAATTTCCGACGAGCTCGTAAAAGGCTAAGTTAAAAGAGGGCCGTTATTTGGACCTTTTAAAGGACGAGCGACGCCCCTTTGGTTTTTCTAATGCAATCAAATCAAACTGTACAGGCCAAAATAAAAATAAGACTACGAATTTACCCGTGTGAAATAAAACAAATGATAAATGGGGGTAACGAAAAAAAAAATTAAATCAAAAAAAACTTTTTATTTTTTTTATTTTCTTTTGCACCCATACTATTGACCTTGGTAAAAAAAAATAAAAAATAAACACACACGGGTGGGCCAGGGAAACTTTTCCCCGCGTATGATTTGCGCTACCTCCGGCGGCGAATCTTTAAAAGGGGGCCACCCCGCTCGCCCCAGCCCCCGCACTGCCCCTTTAACACACTGGGCCAGCGCGGCGGACTTTTCCCCGCATGTATGCCGCACTACCCCGGCGCCCAATCATAGGCCACCCCGCACTGCGCCCGGACCCCCACGGGGCCCAAAACACTGGCGAGCGGGCGGACTTTACATGCTATGTATGAGCGGCCCCGGCCCCGACATAAATCGGCGCAATTCCGCCGGAAAACTGGGGTGAAAGGGGCGCCCCGACCCGGGGATTCAACATTTTGGGCCCTAAGTTTAATTTTTTAAAAGGTATCACGGAAGAATTGTTTCTAAGTGAAAAATGTGTGTGGTTCCACACAAAGTGCCAACATCTACATAGTGTAAAGCTGGAGGGGCTGTATGTGCTGCCGTATAGCCTTTATGCACATTTAAGGCTTAAAGCAGACTGATATCGAGTTATCACTATTGTTTTACTCTATTAGATCGGATGTAGAGGGGAAAGCTGCCGCACGACACACAAATGTGTAATCAGCTGTATAATACAGATCTAGGCTGTTTATTAAAAGCTTTGTTCATAATAAGCTATAAGGCCACACCTCTTCATTAAAAGGGTTAATGAGTTGCCTGGGGACCAATCTATAATGAGATTAGGCCGTCCTAATTTCCCATGTGTGAATTTTTACTTATCTCACCTTTTTCAGACCCCTCTCAGCCAAACAATATGAGGCCAAACATAAGGTCTGCTTCTTAACTGGTTGACAAAAATATCTCGTGATGTAGAACTAACATGTGCTTACACATATCTCATACAACAGTGTGGGGGATAAATCCAGGGATACTATTAGTGACTAGACTGCAGTCCAGTAAATTACAGAAAAAGACAAATTGTATTTTCTGAAATCTTTCATTTTCACACTACATTATGCTTAAACATGGGCTCATTAATGGTAGTCATTTATTTCTTTCCTCTTTAGTTTCAGAATGATTTAATGATTTTTCACTGTAAAGTAAAACATAAACTACAGATATTTATATATGGATATAGATACATATATATAAACATATATAAAAACCATAAATATATAAAATATATATATATATATATATATATAATAATATATAAGCAGTGCAAAGTAATCATAATTGTCTAAGAAACAATGTGTATGTATATAGATATATTTAATTACAAATAATATATATATATTAAAATATATATAAAATAAATAACATGTTTGTGCATACATATCATTCTCTTACAGCACAATTTAATGATTACAGTTCATGAGTAAGTGTAAATAAATGTATGTATGACCATGTATAAGTACACACATATAAATCTGCATATTTATACACACTATGGGCCATAGATATGAAGACTGTCTAGGTCCCCTTTCATTTCATATAATGCACTGAAAAAATGAAAAGGAAGCCCTTCTCAGTTGCTATTAATGATGAGCGAATTTCTCAAAAATTTGATTCTCCCGTTCTCCCGATTCACCGAATTTACCCCCCAAATTAGTTTTGTTCCGAACTTATTCGTGACAAATCGCGTTAAAAAACAGCTATTTCCTGGCTGCAGAGAGCCTGTTTAGTGTTGTAGAACATTGTGCCATGCAGAAATATACATGAGGATAAAAAAGTTGGGGCACCGGCTCTTGTTTTCAATAGTACCTCAGTGAGGCGAAGATATGGTGCTTATAAAAGGTTTTATTCCAATAAAAACAATGTCAATAAAAGAGCATAAATCTTCTACACCAATTTTGGCAAAAAAATACTCAACGCGTTTCTCACCTGCACTGGCGCTACATCGAGTGACGTGTTATAAGAAAAATCGGGAAAGACCATATATTTAAAATTGAGACTAAGCTCTTATTGGTCAGTTTGTTCCTCCAATCGCTATTTGAGCGATGTGGAGCCATTATTCTCTATGAGAGTCTTTATAACCAATCAGAAACAAGGTGATATACTTTAAATAACATAGCTTAGAATAAAGCTGTTCGGTGATTGCTCTTTTATTTTTTAAGCACCATATTTTCGCCTCACTTAGGTACTATTGTAAAACCCCAACTTTTTATCCTCATCTATATCGATAAAGCCAGCTGCCATGCTTTTTGCAGCTTTGGAGGGAAGACCCGCCAGATATCGGGCTGAAAAGACATTTTAGAAAAAAAAGACGTTTCATTACCACGAAGCGCCAGAAAATTCGGCTTCGTTTAGAATTGAAATTTTCCTAAAATTCGAAACAAATTCCACTTCGTCAGATTCCATTTGCTCATCCCTAGTTGCTATGGCCAACAAAGAAAGTCTTACACCTAAACAATTTTCATACATTTCCCACAAATATGCATATAAGTCTATGTATGTAATCTATTTGCTGTATATTTACTAATAGTAGTTCACTTTGCAAAATCACATTGACAATTGACGGTAGACATTTTGCTGGATTCATAAAAATTCTCTTGCCTGTGAATAGTTTGACTGTGTGAACTGTTTCCTTCTACACCTGCTACAAACATCGATAATTTGTGCCTTTTAGAACCTTTGCCTTTGATAAATGAGCATAACAGTACATTTACAACTTGATGACATGTCTTACCTGTTTCCTTTTTGGGAATAACAAAACAAATCTTGTACATTTTTGTTCAGTTGTTCAGTGTTAGATACCAGTTTTTAACCTGTGCAGTTTTTACTAGAATCAGACATAAACTGAATGAATGTGGGCTATTATATCTGTCCACTGGAGCTACAATACAATGTCCTGCAGAGCTGGTGAATAGGAGCAACAGGGAAGACAAGGGCAGATCAGTCCTTTTGGGCTTGGAATTAGTGCTCCAAAGGTCCAACTACCAACAATCAAAATGTTATTCAAAATCCTAGTAAACTGCCATAACATTCTAATATGACTATAAGGGCATGTTCACACGGTGTTTTTGGACGATGTTTTGGATGAGGTTTTCAGAGCGTTTCCTTGCCTAAAACCTCGTCCAAACCACCTCAAAACCTCGCCTGAAACTGGCTTCTTCAGACGAGGTTTTTGATGAGGCTTTGATCAGGTTTTTTTCAGGTTTTGGATCAGGTTTTTGACGAGTTTTCCCCCATACAAATGAATAACCAGGACAAAACCACGACGAAAAACCGCGGCGAAAAACTACGCTAAAAACTGTGCTGAGAACCGCGTCTAAACTGTGCCTACAAGGCGCTTCAAGAATTGACATGACACTTCTTTTTCATTGCTTCCAAAGAAGCATGTAAAAAACCTCGTCGTGTGTGAACATAGGAATCAATGAAATGAACTGGGGGCGTTTTGGAAGCGTTTTGGACGAGGGTTTGGGCGAGGAAACGCTCTGAAAACCTCGTCCAAAAAGCTGTGTGAACATGCCCTAACCCTTTCAGGCTAGGTCATATCACTTTTGGGCATTAATGTCTACTCAAAATTGTAATGCAGCTTTCTGTAAAACACTAGTACAAGCAAAACTAAGTAACTTTGTAGAGAAAAATGCTACCTTCTCATTTCCTTCCTGTTCTCCATATTGTTTTCTTGCCCATACACTCAGTCATAGGTCAATAAGAAAATCAGTTTTGAAGGCGACAATGTTTTTGTTTCATTGAGAAGCCTATTGAGAGGGGCAGGAGAGGCAGAGAGACCCATGGAGATAGTTTGGCTATATAGCGAATGTTTCATCTCACCTCTGTGTTCTTTATTTCACAGCTACACTGCTCTGTACTGCTGTCAACTGTCCTCCATACTGTTGCTTTACAGTTTCCTCCTTCCATATTCACTACCTGACCCCTCCCTCTCCATAATCTACTATGGGCAGCTGTAATTTGAACTCGCAGTGAAGCAGACATCTTGTCTCCTCTGCAAGAAGGACTAAATGCATGGCTTAAAAAAAAGCAGGAGGTGGGAGACTAGGAAGCTGATTAAAGGAGAAAGATGCACGTTTATTTAATAAGATACTTTACAAAGTTTCCTATTTTTGTTTGTTCTATTTCTTAATGTAAAGTTGCTTATAATTAGAGGTACACTTTACAATGGGAAACATTCCATTTTGTGTATCCTGGATATCTACAACCATATACCTATACTGTTGCCAGGGCTGCCATTAGTCATCTATTAACCGTTTCAGGACTCCATACAGACAAATCAAATGGGGCCCCCACCCATTACTAGTTCCTATTTTTTAACATATCAGTGAGTCCCTTTTTGATTAGGGCCCCTGATAGGAGTACTGCCCGAACTGCCATATTGGCACCCCTGACTGTTACATACATCTGCCATTGATTTACACTGAAAACAGATAACGAACATATACCAAATGGCATACAATTTATTTTGCACACAGGTAACTAGACTCTCTACATGGGTGTAACTATAGCTGTAGCAGTCCTAGCAAGGGCCAAAAGGCTGACGGGGCCATTAAGGTACAAGAACATTTTACATTTCGGTAGAGAGTAACAAAATAGTAGCTATTTTATATTCAATACTATTATGTAGGTAGTTTGAAATATAGTGCCATTGTCCATACCTTTAAAGGGCTTACTACACTTGATTGAACTTCTAGGTATATTATGTGTTTTAACATTTTTGACCATATTGTTTATGTCGGTAAATAATGACATTCTGTTTGGAACGTTACCCCTTAATACTACATACATTATAGAGGCACTGGCCTCCTGACTAGCCCGTATGCCCAGTAATTATTTCTCTGCTGGGCATGTGCATTTGTCAGCAGGCTGGCAAGCACTTCTGTACTGTAGTGACCCACTGCCCTGCCTGAACGAAATGCCGCACTATAGAAAGTGGTGTAACACTGCGTTCAAGGAGGGCGGTGGGCAGCTATACCACAGAAGTGCCAGCTTTCTAAGTGACACACATGCTCAGCAAATAATTATCTACTGGACTTGCCCGCTAGTCTGAAGGGCGGCACTTCTATAGTGTTTGTAGTAGGGAGGGGGTGACGTTCTAAACAGAACATCATCACTTATGGACATAAACATAATACAGTCGATAATGTCAAAACACATCATATAAAACACCTAGACGTTAACCCCTTAAGCCGAACGCCTGAAAGGTAGTTAATGACCAGAACATTTTTTTGGTTTTTGCCTCCTTGCGTTTCAACAGTTATAACTTTTTTTATTTTTTCAATGACGCAGCTGTATGAGGCCTCGTTTTATTCGAAACGATTGTACTTTAGGGGGGAATAGTTTAAGTTCCCTTATAAAAAATTTGCAGTTTTTTTTTTTTTATTTTTTTTTTTTTTTTTTACACCACATTTCCCCATTTTAATAATTTTTAAAGTTTTAATTTCAGGTTTTTTAAAGGGTTTCATGTGGATACTAAATAGGGGTAGGTTTTTTTGTGTGAAATTTTATGCAAAAATTATTTTTTATTAAATATTTATTTTTATTTTATTTTTTTTTTTTAGGGTTTTTTTTGCACTTTTTATTTTTTTTTTTTTTTTTTTTTAATTTTATTTTTTTAATCCCATAAAGGGAGAACTGTTTTCCCTTTTTTTTTTTTTTTTTTTTACATTTTGGGAAATGTATTAGTAAAAATTTATATATGCTAATACATTCTAACCCTGTGTCAATCTGACACAGGCAGGATTAGGACAACAAAAGAGACTCTGCCCCCTTTTTTCCCCCGGGTTCTGTCGGGTCACCGGGTGTTCCGATCCCCCGGGACAGAGCGGGGGAAAACCCTTTGATTTTTCTGTGGAAAAGAACCCGCCGCAATAAAAGGGGTTTTAAAGCCCCGGGTTTTGCGGGGGTTTTTCCCCCGCCCCCCGGGCCCCTGCAGGACCCGTGCTGGAATAAGCGTATGAGTACAGCCCCGATAACAGCGCAGCTGCGGCGCCGGGCCCCCGCAAACCCCCCGATACTGCAAGCGACACCAAAAGACGTCGTGCAGCAAAAGACCCGCACCAGCCAAAGCCCAAAAGGGCGGGGGGTGGCCCTTAAGGATTTTAAATAAAGCGTAGTAAGATTGTTTTCTCCATAATGACTAAAAAGAAAAAAAATTTGCAGGACACCCCCTTTAATTATTGTTAGTTGCGCTGTTGTTTTAGTTTACGGTCATTGGATGCTGAAGGCTCATTTTATCTTGCTATTGGACCCACTGAATGGTCATTACAACCTTGAGTCTTTTTAAAATATCTGAGACAAAGATATAGTAAGGCTATGTCTACACAGCATAGGTTTTTCATTGGATTTAAGGCAGATTAAGGGCCACATGTATGTAAACTGTCTGGGTCTAGACCGCAATGAAGAATCCGTGTTGTAGTCTACACAGCACAGATTTCTTCTGGTCGAATTTAAAATCTGCCAGATTCTGGCGGATTTTCAAACCTGTTGGATCTCCCCATGGAATGCTGTAGGATTCCCATACATTCAATGAACGGTGCCAATGTCAAATCCAAAAACTGACCAAAAGTTTTTTTTGAGCAAAAGTGGGGCCAAAAAAAACCCGGGTTTCCCGCGATTTAAAAATTTCCGTTTTGGGTTTTGGACCGGGATTTTAATAAAATTTCTGTGGGAAAAACATATAAATGCAAAAAGTATAACAAATAGGAAACTATTGTGGAATACATTTGGGTAATGACAGTCTATAGGCACTTTGGGAAACTACCTCAGTGGTATAAACTTAGGGTCACATGAATGAAAGCTGTCTAGGTCTAAAACTCACTTTGTTGCCCATAGCAACCAATCAGAGCTCCCCTTACATTTCATATAGTGCTCTGGAATAATGAGAGGGGCACTGTAATTGGTTGCTATGGGTAACAAAGTGAGTTTTTGACCTAGACAGTTTTCATACATGTCCCCCATAGTATCTGACTAATACCCCCACTTCGCCAACATATAGTGACTGAATAATACCACCCCTTATCATCACCACATAGTGACTGAAAAATATCACTACATCATGACCACATATCACCACCACATAGTAACTAAGTAACACCACATATCATGACCAAATAGTGACTGAAGAATAACGTTGCATGTCATAACCACATAGTGACTGAATGATACACCATGTCATTGATGAATATAAACCATTATACTGTGACCAAAATTACCGCCATACTGTGGCTATATAGTGGTAGTTACCAATTGTACACAGGTGCTCACATATAACTGATCATAGTAAAGTTACATCCAGAGACTCACAGGAGACATTAGGCTCTTAGTCTAATCCATACATATATTTATCTATGAAACTAGTGGGTACACATTTATCTAAAAGTGTAAAGCATATCATGAATTATACGCTGACTGTTTTCAGTTTTCAGGATTTCCCTTTTTATCCCAAGCATGTTAATATAGCAGATACAAAGTTACAATTTCAGCAGACATTATAAGTAGTTTTTAAAAAATGGTATTTCATCATTGTATTTTTTTGCAATTTATTAAACCAAAACTGCATACAAGAGAGATGACTATAAAGCTGCCCCAAGGGAGACATGGAGGTATATCTCCAGCTGTTTCTATTTCTCATGAATCTTTGTTTATGAAGAAATTCTGAAGATTTGTGCTGGAGCGGAAAAAAAAAGAAAAAAAAAATCAAAAGCACTTTGTTAGCATTTTTCATTTTGTTTGAAAATGGATTTAAAACTCAGCTGCATTCCAATTTATAAAGCGGCAATGATTAAGTTTGCCATCCTAAAATACTACAAGTCTATCCAAGTATAAAACACAAATATATATATATGTTTTTCAAGATGTGCATTGCAATGAAAATGTAAAAATATAAATATTCCCCCCCTGAAGATATAATTATCTCTTGTGACCATATTAAGTGTTGCCCTACTAAATTCTCTGATATAAATAGGTTACCCATAACATGCAACCTTGGTCATTCGGCATTCGGTGGTGGTAAAGCAAGCGCCCTTTTAGTTTGTCATGTTAGGAATGTTTATACTCCTTGTGTTCTCTCCTATTACAAAATAATGAGTATCTTCATAGGGTGTGTTTAGTAGATGTGACCTTGAGGCAGAAAATATGGACCTGTGGTTGTAGTAATGTCAAACAAATGTAGGATGGCGTGTAAATTCCAGGCCACATGAAATTGAGGTGGTTAACATAAAGCACAGAATGATACAATAAAAATACATTTACAGCTATTGTATATTATATTCATGGGCCACTATAGAAGAAGTCTTCACTGTATTGGTTCCCTGGGACTCTTAACCCACAAGAACAAATGAATGTGAATATAAAAAAAAATTTGAATTTAAGAGTAAATCGTGATGATGTGATATGGAGTTTATAGTTTTATACTTTTATTTTGTAAAAAGTTGCTATTAATTTAGTGTAATGTCCATCGTTTAATTCCAATGTCATTAGGGTACATGTAAAAATTGTACAATGCTTTACTGGTGGTATCTGCACCATATTTTTGCATATTGGAAAACTCTTCATAAGGATAGGGATGTACATCAAAATTGAGTTGCGTGATAGTATTACCGCAATATTATGTCAGCTGTGCCTCAATTTCATGATGGCTGCAATGTAATGGTTGCATTATGATTGTGGTAATACCTTGATTGTATCCCAACTCAGAGGTGGCTTCAAGGAGCCTCAGCCGTAATTTTTCCCAATTTACAATAGGAAGGGAATTTATGTTTGTTCTGTAATTTTAGCTATTGTATGTACACACCATTTCATGACACATATGACTAAACGTATAGAGTTATTTTATTTATTTATATAGTGCTGCCATATTTCACAGCGCGGTACAGAGATTGCCATCACTTACCTTGGTCCTTGTCCCTATTGGAGCTCACAATCTCAATCCAAGATTGACCTTTCAGCAGGGGCAAAGCTATAGGGGGTGCAGAGGTAGAGTTACTACCGGGCCCTTCTGCCACAGCATTGTAAATGGCACATGGTAGCTTAGAGGCCCCATTTCACTATTTGCACTAGGACCCAGGAGCTGCAAGTTATGCTTCTGCCTTTAAGTCATTTTTGTTTTGAGTGTGGGTATCCAGACGAAACCCTTAAAACATAAGGGAGAACATACAATCTCCATGGTGGGATCTAAAGTAGTACCTCAGCACTGCAATGTGGCAGTATTAACCACTATCAATGGATACAGGGCTCCAGTGTAATTACCTTGCTAAACCCCTAGTTTTATGGTTCATGTAAGGCCAAATAATAGACCTGTGGGATATGGATCTACAATATATTATTGTCCCCATGCTATCTCTACTTTGGTTAATTGCTTTTGGGCAATCACGTTTTTTTTTTACTTCTGAAGGATTCAGAAGTATTAACAAGACATTTTTTTGACATATACCATAATATATCATATTAAGCTTTCTTTACTCCTCTATGACACCTAAAACAATGCTAAAAGCACTAGCAATTTAGAGCAATTTTTGTTACAAATAATGCCTATTGGGGAAAAATATCTTAATCATGCCTCCTCAGAGCATGTTCTGTTTTTCAAAGTACCTCAGTGATCAAAATCACTTTAAAACAGGAGTTCACCTCATGCACTCCCAGCAGTGGTGTAACTTTAACCTCCGGAGCCCTAATGCGAAAAGTGAAATAGGCCCCCCAGCTACCATGTGCCATTTACAATACTAGTATCTCCTTATGTGGCAGAAGGACTGATACCTCTGCACCCCCTATAGCTATGCCACTGCCCCCAAGCACCCATCTGTGCGACCACCAGATAACAGGACA
Source organism: Phyllomedusa bahiana (assembly GCA_025379985.1). Classification (NCBI taxonomy): domain Eukaryota; kingdom Metazoa; phylum Chordata; class Amphibia; order Anura; family Hylidae; genus Phyllomedusa; species Phyllomedusa bahiana. The sequence continues at coordinate 99,747 of JAODAL010000187.1, forward strand.
TAAACATACTGTGTCTCTGTTCTCATACTTCAGAAAGTAATATTCATCTTTGGACAGCTACACTCCACTGATAGTGCTGCTATGGTGGGTAATGTATGGCTGGTACTCTTATAGTAGGCATTGTATGGCTGGCACTGTCATGATGGGCACTGTTTGGTAGAAACTGTATAGCTGGCACTGGCAGTAAAAACTGTTTGTGTTATCTCTGGATTTCTTGGCAAATTCAAAAAATCTTCCATAGAAGTCTCCAGAGAGGAGGAGATGGGCTGGAAAAGAGGCTATATATGTGTACTGTTCTCTCTAGCTATAGTAGTGGAACAGTCACTTCTGTAATCCCCAAAGACTACTATGAAATAGGCGCGTCATATCCTCTTCCTGGAGTACTGAACAGTGGGCTCCCCATTCTGATCTCTGGCAGCCTCTAAAATGGAACCAAGACCTCTTAGCCACTTTAAAGGGAATGTGTCATCAATAAATGAGCCATTGTTTAAGTCCCATTTTTATGTTAAACACATTCATTAGGAATTTCTGGTTGTTTTTTTTTAATGTTCCATATCACTTTCAGTATTTTTAATAATTCTTAAGTCTTGCAGTTTTCACTTTGGCCACTAGGCCTTGCTTGCACTGCTTTAACAGCAGTCAGGGTGAACTGTGACTACCTCCTCTTGTGACTGCTGAATCCTGTGTTGTCAATTCACACTAGTGTCTCCTTTCAGTTTGACCCTCTTTGTGCTGATAATGAGCAGACAACTGAGAATCTTTCTCTACAGAACAGGAAGTGTAAGACTATTATTAGGCTTAGTGGTCAAAGTGAAAACTGCAGGACTTAAGAATTATTAAAAAATACTGAAAGTGATATGGAACATTAAAGGAGTTGTCTCATTACAAGCTTTCAGCCCACATCAATGTTTTTAGAAGCAAAGGATTTTTGAATTGAGGGGCGTGCTTCTTCTCTGCCTCTTCTCCTCCCTCTTCCCCCCTCCCCTCAGCACACAGGCAGCTCTCCTCAGTAACTTCTATACAGCGGGGGGGGGGAGGGGGGGGGGGGGGCAGGGGGATTGCTGCCAGAGTTAACCCTGTGTGTGCCTGCCTAGATCTTCTGCAGGCATCTAGATCAGCTGTATTAGGGCTGATCTATGAGTGTGGAGAGGTCTATGATTGCTAATAGCAGAACAGAGGGGATGCAAGTGTTCCTATACCCTCTGCTTAGCTTACATAACTCCACATCTCTAGCAACAAACAGACCCTGTCAGAACAGACACAGGGAAGCTGTGAAGGGTTATTCAGGATGTGTCACTAGTACAGCACAGCATGAACTGTTCACAAGCCTCCCTGATCTGTATAGTATTATTATAGTTACAGTTCCACAGACACATCATGACTATAGTAACACATAGGGTCACTGCTGTCACATCTATCTGTGTAGAGAGCAGAAGGAAGCAGGCACACACAGGGTTAATCCAGGCAGCATGGACACAGAAGCCAGAGCCTTCCCCCTCCCTCCACTACAGAAGCATTCTGTGTGGGAGGGGCTCTCTGCTCCTACCTGTATTCTGAAGGTGATGAGTCATACAGACCTGACTGCCAGTGAGATAAGGATCAACAGGTCTGCTGCTATAGAAATTTGAGAAGCTGATGTAGTACTACTAACAGGGCTAGCTCAAAATCAGTAGGACATTTGTAATGAACATATATTGCAAAGCTGCTTGTTTTTTAAAGATCTTTTAATTAAAACCCAATCATTGTAGCGAGACAACCCCTTTAAATATATAACCAAAAATTCTTAAAAAATGTGTTTAACATAAAAACATGAGTCATTTTTGATAACACATTCTCTTTAAGTATTTACAATTGATGTACCATAAAGTTCACAGATCCTCTAAGATTTATTGGGAGAAGCACAACATGACAGTGTGGCCCCCTTAAAATGTTGTGCACCCCTGCCATAAACCAAAATACTGTGGGGAACATTTCAAACACGAGTTTTAGACTTAATTAAAGGGTTCTTCCATTTCTAGGAAAAGCTCATTAGATAGTCTTGGAGGATCTGAAATAGAAAGAATATAAACCACTCTCAGTCAATGATGTCACCATTCCTTGCAGTGGTCTCTTCCTGAATATATGGCATGTGACCACTGAGGCCTGTGATGAGCTGCAGTGTCACTTGACCACTGATTGTGACATTATCAGTGAGTGCAATGGGACCAGCAGTAGTGTTGGAATGGAACAAGTTTAAAACTTGAGGTTTTTCGTTTCTATTTTACAACCTCCTCGATCACCTGATGAGCTTTCTGCAAAAATGAAAATGTTCTTTAAGTTAACTGTGCCAAATTTATGAAGCAGTACATAGTTCTTAAGACCGGAAGAAAAAAATCATTGTCTGCTATGAAGAGGTGCACTGGCGTGACACCTAAAGCATCATAAATTTGTCAGACTAATGTTGGCCATGGTTCCTTCCTCTAAACTTCACTGACTTTTGGCACCAGTTTTCAAAAGTGGTTAAAGAAGTAAAAAGTTTGAAATTATAGTGAACATATGACCTGTCCCATAATTTGCAACTTTTTTACATAAAAAGACCCTAGGGCGACTTGTCAGAAAAGATGCACCACCACGCCAGTTTTAAGGTGCATTAAATGAGTGTATAGGGTGCCCAAATGTATGAACCTGTCATAAATCTGGCGTGTGGTATACCTTACAGAGCATATCTTAGGTGCATAACTTGGCCGCATAGCAAATCCTAGGTATTCTTTTTACAGTGACATGACTGCAGAAGATTTATAAAAATGTAGTACACAAAGCTGTAGAGCTCTAAAGAGTGAAAGCTTGTCATTAAGTTAGTTAAACAAACTCAGTTGCTAGAGATAAGACTCTGCAGGGAGTAAAACGTTAATAAAATTTAGTTTTTTGTCCACTGCCTGTCAAAAGCTGCTGAGAAAGCATCTGTTTTTGGTGCATTTTGCATTTATTTGTGTGTTTTTTGCGCATTTTTTTTTTTTTTTGCGGAAATGCACACCACTAGATTTGCTGTGTACTTCTGAAAAAAGATGCGCCAAAAAAACACGCAACAAAAGTCCGGCACTTTACATAGACCTCAATAGTAAATTTTCTGCCCTGCTCAGTCGTTTTTTTTTTTTTGTTTTTTTTTGCAACATACTTCAAAAAACAACCAGCAAATAAAACAAGCAGAAAAAAACATTCTGTGGAGACTACCAAATGTTTTTACTATACAAGTCTATGGGACCCTTTTCAGTCATTTTTTCGGTGTTTTTTTTAAAACGAAAAATGCTGAAAAAAATGACTTTTTTGTGCACTGGAGACATAGCCCAACTAACCATGATCATAATGGCAGCTTGTGGAGCTATCAGATAAGAGATAGAGAAGAGAGAAGTGGGGAGAGGTGGTCTGTAACCAAGATAAACTTGTGTACTCTAAAAGGAGATAAAATCTTTGTCTCATGACCAAAGCAAATTCAGAACAATATTGTATTTGGTAATAGTTTTCATTTACCCTTCCCTACATGTTAAAAGTTAATCATTGTAGTGAGAAAACCCCTTTAAATCTTTAAGCTAAACATTTATAAGGTACGGTTTTAGTCTGATTGATTAGAACACTGTTAGACAACATATTTGGTAACTTATATTAGATCAAATTTCATACTTTATGAGAATAGTTGCAATTAAATAGTTTTATAACCAATATAAGTGGTAGGGCTGTCATTACCTCCCAGGGAAAACTGAGACATGAGTTTGGAAAAATAATCATCATTGGGAGACAATATGGCTGACAATAGCTGCTATTAGACAGCTACTTCCTGTTCCAGGAGAAACAGGTGAGCTTGTGAAAGAAATAGGGCACCGAATGGGATGCAGAGTTCAATGCTTCCAATATCTGTGAACGCCCCCTTTGTTTCAGCACTTTCTCTGGTGTTGGGTACTCCCACTGGTGGATTAGTCTAAGAAGCAAAAATTTTACTCTATTTGGGAGTTTAATGAAATTTTGCCTTGATTAGCTATCCAGACATATTGCTGAATGGCTATTAGGAGGAGTCTGAATAAAGTAGTCCAGGCACTAGTCAGCAAGAGGAAAGCTATTCGGCTCTGTTTTGGCTTTGTTTTTGGTATTTTAATTACCTGACATACCTAAATACAAGCATGTGAATCTTCCTGACTGTAAAAATACCCAAACAAGAGGCTCAAAGGAACAGAGAAGTTCCAGACATTTTTTCAGTCCAGAGACTCTTTGAGCTGGCTACATCGGAAAGCTGTTGGCTAGATGCTGTTTGGTCAAAAGTTTAGTCTCCTGACTCTACTTTAAACTCACTCAGCTGGCTTGAAAATGCAAGTTTATTTCTATGATAAGAGTTGAAGTAGTACATGTCAAATCTCTGGCAACAGTTTACCTCCCACAGGAACAAAAGACTGGACATGCTATACCAAATTTATTTTTCCTTAACATCTTCCACCACTGATCAGTCAGGAGAACCTAAAACACATGATGTTGTCAACCAATCCTACAAAAAATGGTGGGTTAGGATGACATTCAATCTCAGGTATATGGACAGTTATACTTTATTTGGGATCCAAGCAGGGGCATAACTACAATTCATAGGGCCTAATAACAAAATAAGATGGGGCCCCACCACCTAGTAACAATAAACTAAAACAGCAATAACTAAAGATATAAATAATACCGTCATATCAGGGAACCCAAATAGTAGGCCTGGAGAGCAGAAAGCACCAACTACTTGTTCCCTACAAAAAGGAACAATGTTCTTGTACCTTAGTGGGCACCCTCGATCTCTGGGCTCCATAGCAGTTGCTATGGCTGCTATAGGTATAGTTGTGCCCATGGATCCACGATTATGGATACCCACCAATACAAATTCATGACAAGTCTATGATAGTGATAATTGTAAAAAAAAAAAAGAGGAAAGCTTTACAGTCCCTTTAAAGTCGAATATTTCCTCTTATCTCTTTTCTACCAGTAATACCCATGTGTAATTTTTTACAATAGCGTATGATCTTTTCTACTAAAGACTCTTTGATTGTCTATCTAGAGAGCCACATAATATTTTCAATTGGCATCCATAAAGACCCATCAATACAGTGATTTGCATGACTGTTTAATGTTATATTACACTTATGATGTTCTGGTTAAAATTTATTTAATATTCAGTAAACAAATGTAAACAAGTCCTCATGTGAGAGTCCTCGTAAAATGATGAATAATGGTTATGATACCACAATGGAAACACAGTGGCAATGTACTACAGAATCACTGAAGAGAGGAGTCATAAAAATGTCACGGCCATGCTTTACAACTATTCCAGGAATCATTCGGAGCTTCTGCTATTATCTATGGCACCTTCATGTTCTGTGGATTTCCAACATGCCATGGGTAATATTCGTAAGTAAAGGAAACTGACGCTAGAACGTTTCCATATACTCAATATACATGATCAAGTTTGTGTTTCTCAGCATATATCCAGATAAAGTAAAATTCCTTTAATCTGGCAAAGTAGGAACCTTCAAATATTGAATCATAAAACATTCTTAGTCAATAGTAATAATCATAATAATAAAAATTTATAAGAAACTAATCCTAAACTATAAAGACTTCAGGAAGACAACCTAGTATAAACTACTAATAAAACATATGTTCCTATCATAGGGGACTCCAATAGTTGCTTCTTTTTTTTTTTTTTTTTAACCTAGTTTCATTCTGGTCTTGATAGATTCTGGTTGTTTTGTGGGACCAGTAATAAGTTTATCTTATTAATCAGATGGGGTTGTTTTGGATTTAAAGGAGTTCTCTGTATTGGACAACCTTTGCTTGTTAGAAGAGTCTTTTGACAATAAACTGCTAATAAATAATCTTTTTACTGGGCCCTCCAAACGTTAGATGGATTTTATAAACTATCATTTCAACTCATTTACTAGCACATGAAGACAAATTACAAAAATCAGTTTATGAATAAAATATTTTTGGAATAACTTCTGCATATGGGATATTCTATAACATGCTGAAAGTTTGCTGTAGGGTTCCCAGGAATTCCACATGGACCCGCTGGACCCATCCGCTGAGTCCCTGCAGGTGCAGCTTTCCGGGTGTCTATCTGTTTCCAAGCTTCAACTGCCCTTTGCTCCAGTTATTGTGTAGCTTCTTGGAAAGTAGACTAAATTCCCACAGTGCTTGACACTTACATTCATTAGGACTATATACACTGATAGTACACAACAAATGTGTAGAAATTTGGAGCCACATGTATGAAAACTGTCTAGGCCTAAAATTCACTTTGTTGCCCATAGCAATCAAACAGGGCTCCCCTTTTATTTTTCCAAATTACTATATGAAATTAAAGAGGTGCACTGATTGGTTGCTATCGGCAGCAAAGTGAGTTTTAGACATAGAACATTTTCATACATGTGGCCCTTGGTTCTTCAGAGGACACCGTTTTTGCCCACATATTCAATAGGGGTGAAACCAATTCCCCTATTCCATACCCACACCCACAGGCAGGATATTCTTGTATGAAAGGAGTTTGCTACTAACTTTGGCTATTATACTACTATCATCAACTAAATACTAGTCTTAAAGTTGACCTACTATAGATTGTGAGTGATTAATTAGTGAGACTAGCACCAGTAAAACTCACTTATCTAGCTATGCAAGCAAAGCTGTAATTATACGAAGTGCTGAGGAAGCAGTGATGACCAGTCCATGGAGCCTGAGAAGGAACAAAAGGTCTCTAAGCCCATATAAGGAGACTGGTATTTCAAATTTCACGTAATAGTTGCGGCTTTATTACAGATCTTTTCGGCTCTGAGAGGGAAGCGTTCCTCCTTATGGTTATACCCTAAACAATGCTCCCCTGGGAAAAAAGATATGCACATCTGCAAGTTCCTCCTTTGTGTGTACAGTCTCAGTGGCTTGCAGGAAACAAGTGCTGTGTGGGGTGCTTTTAACAGCTTGGGGCGCACATACAGTTAAAAACTATATCCAACAACAACAGTGGACCCCAGGTAAATCCTACGACCCACAGTAGTAAGCAGCGCAGGGGGCATAATGTACTGATCATGTCTTCTGTGCTGCTGTGTCTTTTAGGGTGTGATGACATCACTTCGCTACGCCGTACGCAAGCTTCTGGCGCGAGCTGCTTAGTGGGGGAATGGGGAGAGGTCAGTATTTTTATTTATTTATTTCTTAACAATCAGAGGGCACATTAACCTACCACCATGGGCTCTATATACCTACCGAAAGTTGGTCTATATACCTACAGGGGGCATATATACCTACAGGAGGCATATATGGGGTCACAAAAGAAGGCTAAAACCTAGTACACAAATGGGAGTCCCATAGCCATTTGTGGGCACTTTTACTGATTGGGGCCCAAAGGAGTCATTATTATTATTATTATTATTGGGGGCACTATAAATGGGGAGTTAATACAGAGATGGGAATTGGTAGGGATATGCTGGAAAGTGAAGTGTCTGTATGATACATTTAACAGGGATGAGCCGGGGCCGGGAGAAGTCATCATGGAAGTCTGGACTGGATGGAGAAGCTAAAGGAAAGAGAATAACTCATCAGAGAAGGGAACAATTCATCAGAGAAGAGAACGACTCTTAGAAAAGATGTCTCCTGTGAGTCTCTGGATGTAACTTTACTGTGGTCACTTATATGTGTGTAGAGCACCTGTGTACAATTGGTATCTACCACTATATAGCCACTGTATGGCGGTAATATTGGTCATGGTATAATGGTTTATATTCATTAATAACATGGTGAATCATTCAGTCACTATGTGGTCATGACATGCGGCGGTATTCTTCAGTCACTATGTGGACATTATGATGTGGTGTTACTTAGTTACTATGTGGTGGTGATATGTGGTCATGATGTGGCGGTATTTTTAAGTCACTATGTGGTTGTGATATGTGGTGGTATTATTCAGTCATTATATGTTGGTGAAGTGGGGGTATTATTCAGCCATAATATGTTGCTGATATGTGGTCATGATGTCATGATGTGGCGATATTTGGTCTTAGAGGAATTATTGGTAATATTCACCTTCGGATTCTGGTTTTGTGTAGCAGTGTTATTTGGTAACTGTATGACCATTATTTAGTGTGTTTTATACTTAGAACTTTGTGTTATAGCTTTTTGTATATTTTTATTTACTTAAAATGTATCATTCGGGTAAGGGGACATATGTCTTTAGACTTTTTGGGGGACATGTATGAAAACTGTCCTGGTTTAAGACTTTATTTTTTGCCCACAGCAACCAATCAGAGCATCCCTTTCATTTTTTCAGAACACTATATGAAATGAAAGGGGCGCACGGATCGGTTGCTATGGGCAACAAAGAAAGTCTTAGACCAAGACAGTTTTCATACATGTGGCCCTTTATGTTTACCACCCGGTGTCTTGCTTCAATTAGGTGAGGGAGACTCAGCAGCTCCAGTGCCCCATCTTGATTACAGGTTAGTGCAATCACACCAGTTTATATAAGTTGAAGCAAGATTTGGCGGGGACACCACACAGGTGGCAGAGGCAGGGAGTTACAGTAGTTTTGGGGTGGGCCACTAGAATAAAATACTCTGGTGTGACGTAGGGACCCCAGTTCAACACTAATGACATGTGGCTTCTCCACAGACACAGCTCTTCACAAACTCGGCAGCCTCCCATGCAATCTCAGCTGTCCTCACTGTTTTAGTGGTGTCTGGTCACACAGTCCATCAATACTTCTTACACTTGTCACCACACCTCTTACTTCACAACAACTAATGTACAGTAACAGGGGCTATCTATTTTCTGCAGCCATATACATAAAGTGACTAGAAATTTTGGCAGCGAATATGGACGCGCACCTCCCCAAATATTTGCATAGACCACTCCCTCTTTATGCCAAACCACACCTTTTCACAAAAGGTCAAGCCCACTACACCCAACTACTGTGTACCAGCTCTGGGAGAAAGCTAATTCATGCCAAACTGTGCCTAAATCTAAACCATTACACTACAGCCAATATTTCCACCCTACAGTGACCATATAGAGGAAATTACCAGTGTACACAGACTCTATACTACCGCCATACAGTGACCATATAGTGGGGAATACCAGTACACACAGGCTCTGCAGACTATATGTCACCCCTAAACAGTGACCATCTAGTGGTAGATACCAGTGTACACAAGCTCTGCAGACACATAACTGATTACAGTGCATTTACATTTAAGAAGTCACAGGTGGTGTCTTTTCTGATCAGTTATTCGCTTTCCTTATTCTTCTCCATCCGGCCCAGACCATCATGACGTCTTCTCCTGGTTACAACTTATTCCTGCAGAATTTACCACACAAATATTTCAGAATTTTCATTTTTTTCAACACCTAATATATCCATTATGGCGATCTATATAGAAAAGCTTGGTGACCTGCCTTCCTATGATAGGAAAAACGAATACCTGCTGTTGGGGATGGGGAGTCATTTATCATTTCTATAAAGGCCCTAATAAAGTAGGTAGGTTTATATGTCCCCCATTAGGTTATAGATGTATAGGGCACACAGTCTGTAGGCGGATATCTGTCCTTCAGTCTGTAGGCCGGTATATGCCACCCCATATTCTGTAGGCAGGTATATATCCCCCAATATTATTTTGTAGGAAGGTATTCGTCCCCCAAATTTTTCTGTAGGCAGGAATATGTCCCCATAGTCTGTATGGTAGGCAGGTATAGGTCCCCATAGTCTGTAGGGTAGGCAGGCATAGGTCCCCCATAGTCTGTATGGTAGTCAAGCAGGCATAGGTCTCCCATAGTCTGTAAGCTAGTCATTTATAGGTCTCTCATAGTCTGTGTAGGCAGCTGTACAAGTTAGTGTAAAAAAATAAAAAAACAACCGTACTCACCTCTCACCTCAGAGCGACCCTCTCCTTTTTCCAGAGCCCGATATGCAATGGGAGGTGGTCTCTGATTGGTTGCTATGGGAAACAAAGTGAATCTTAGACCTAGACAGTTTTCATACATGTTGCCCTTGGTGTCTGTTCAGACCTCCATATTTTCAGGGAGAGAAGATCCCAGCTACACTCTGCTTTGGTTAAAAACAGTCTGTGTCTGGATGGGCGGAGTGCACAACCAAATGACAAAATTGATGTGGCAGATGTGTGCGGCAATCGTCTCAGTTGTATAATACATGTGGCCTCAAGAGAGGTAACATGTTAGAGAAGGCCCCATCCTTATTGAGGTCACCTTTTGCGGTAGATGGACATTTTCAGTTTTGATCAAAGATTTACACTAAGAACCTAAAATTTTCATGTATTCTAAAGTAGCAGAAATGCTTTTTGAAAAAATTCCTATATTCCCTTTGACGGGTTTTTAATGCTTATAGAGTGCTGCCGATATTGTGTTGCGTTTACATTGCTTTTTGCTGCCACGGCAGCATGCACCTATATTCATTTTTTACAAAATTGCCTTGGATGAGCTGACCAATTTTTGCTTTTTAGACTATTTTGTGATTCTAGACACAACTGTTGTTTTATTTCTTTTTCTATGTTTTTGGGTTGTCTAGAGCTGTGTTCACATTAGAGGCTTAGCTCAGATGCTTAATCAGCAGCTTTTAGACTTGCAATAATAGAAATCCATGCAGGGCTATTCTTAGGGCAAGTCCACACAGCAAGGGTTTTCAGCTGGTTTTTCAGATGGTTTTCAGATCTGAAAACCCACTGTCAACCATTAATAGTTTTTTACAAAAAAATCCAACCCCGTTTCTAAATAAAAGGGTTTTTCAAATGGGCGGATTTCCACTTGGAGTTTGTAAAAATTTCGCCTGCTTTTGGGAAATGGAAGGTGTGTTTTTAAAGGGTTTGGGGGGGGAGGGTTAAATTTCTGCAAAACCACGGGCCCAGAACGTCCCTCAAAGCCATCAAAAGACGATAAAATACCATCTGGATTCTTAAACAGAATCCAACCGGCATTTTAAAATTGCTGTGTGTGGCTTTTATTCCTTACTGAAAAAAAAAATTGCCCTCATAAAGGGAACCCTTTGAAGGCCTCTTTTAAAGTCAAGGGAGGTTTTTTAGGGTGTTGGGGTTTATTTGTTGCACCATGGATATAGCACCCTCATTATAGCTTCAGTCATAAACCAAAGTCTTTAAAAAAGGGATGTGAACGGGAACCCCAAAAGGACTTTCAGAAATTTTCCTTGTGCCCCACCCATCTGAACCCTGTTTTAAACCAGAAATTGACCTTGGATGTGAACATAGGGAAATATAAAATACGGGGGTACAAATTAATTTGAAAAACATCAGGGGGGGCCCTGTATAAAGGGGGCTGCGCCAGAAGTCTGGAGTACTTTCAGCCCGACAGCAGACAAAGCCCCGATCGCATTAGTGTAATGCCTCCCATATGCCCGTATCAGGTGCATTACAAAGCACAAATGGCAATTTGTAATGCGTCTGATTTTGGGGGCATGCTGGAGGCGGGACACACTAGAACCGTACGAAGCTATAGATTTATAGCTTCGCTGCGGCAATTCTAGACGCATTACTGCTGGAACTTTCAAAGTAGTTTACCTGAGCCAGAAATGCTAGAACGCGCCTTATCAATGAGCCGTTTTAAAGCGGGTTCATAATTCATGCGCATTCTATGCTATTATAATGTGCATGAAACTTGGCGTTTAAATGTGAAATTTCATGCATGCCGCCCCATATGTCTTAAGGGGTGAAAAACTAGGAGAATCACTTGTTGGGAAGGTTCTGGGAGTACTTGCATATTATAGACTGCAGAAAATCATGTAATGTCAATCCAGCAGCCTCTAAGGCCAGCAGGATCTTGGTGTCTTTTAAAAGAAGCATGGAACCGCGCGACAGGGATGTAATATTGCCGCTATATAAAGCATTGGTGCGACCTCACTTGGAACATGCTTTTAAGTTCTGGGATCCAGTTTATAGAAAAGATGAAATGGAGCTAGAGAGAGTACAAAGACGAGCAAACAAACTTATAAGGGAAATGAAGCATCTTAGTTATGAGGAAAAAAAAATTAAACTTATTTAGTCTGGAGAAAAGACGGCTCTGGGTAGACAGGATTAATTTATAAAAGTATATAAATGGCCCCTACAAAAAGTATAGGGACATGCATTTTCATGTAAAACCCCCTCAGAACACAAGGAGAAAAAAAGATTCAATCTCCAGAAGAGAAAAGCCTTCTTCACCATGAGAAATATAAGGCTGGGGCCACACAACCACAGACAAAAAACGATTGAAGTCGACCGTTTTTTTCCTGATGCTCGACTGCGTTTTTTTGTCACTGTATTGCCAAAAACCGTGGTCGGTTCTCATTTTTTTGCCATTGCCCCACACATTCAGTTGTATGGGAAGACAATGAAAAAGCTAAAGAGGCCGGCATATTATGCAACATGTTGTATAATGCACCGGCGCCAGGAGACGAGCAGAGAAAAAACAACCTGTGTAGACTACAGTTCGTTTTTTCTATTAAAGGCTATGGACAGCATAACGCAATCAAAGTCCAAGGAAACTTTACTTAGAGCGTGGCTCACCTCCTTACTTGGTAATTGTTCCACCTGATCTCCTTCCCAAATTAATTCAGTCTACATGGCTGCACGGATGCTAGAGTCCTCGATCACAGGACCATCACACAAAGGCACTTGAAAGAAAAACTGGTCCAGCAAATGTGCAAAAAACTGGAAAAATATTTATTGATACAAAACCTTCATAGTACAGGGGGTAAAAATGCTACATCCACGTAGCCTACACATTTCAGGCGCTACAATATCGCCCATGTTCATGGCACATTTACAAGTAAAAACACATTGCCTCTATACTAAGCTTAACCTCAGTGAGAGAGGGGTGAGTGTGGGCGTATACCTCACTCCCATAATGTAACTTCCTCTGCCTCGTTTTACAATGGACAGCATAAACAATCGTATTTTCGGTGGTTTTAGAATCCTAAAACCGCCGCAAATACGTTAATTTTTATTGCTGTGTAGACATAACCTTCATCTGTGGAATAGCTGCCCGAGGAACCGGTCACAGCAGGAACAGGTGAGGGTTTCAAGAAAGGCTTAGATAACCACTTCCAACTAAATAATATTAATACTTATGTAGTCGTATATCGCATTCCTGATCCCAGAGTTGTCATCAGATTGGATCTAGATCAGGCATCCTCAAACTACGGTTTTCCAGCTGTTGGAAACTACAACTCCCATCATTCATTTACATAATTTCAAATAGAAAAACTGCAGCTCACCTTGCCGCGGACTTGTGCGTAGATTCCTTGCCAAGGATCCAAATGTAGTAGTTCACTCCTGTGGACTCACTGCCGGCCTAGCAGTAACACTGAAGACATTTACATAATCTATAACAGTGGGAATGATGGGAGTTGTAGTTTCCCAACAGCTGGAGGGCCGTCGTTTGAGGATGCCTGGTCTAGATCCAATCTGATGACGACTCTGGGATCAGGAATGCAATATTCTTTTAGGGCAGATTTAGGGCATAAATGGGTTCCAAATATGGGTTCCAAATATGCATCAGTAGGGGGAAACAAAGCTTAACAATTTCCTTTACCCCTGCATTCATCCACCTATTCTCCCCACCCTTGGTTGAACTTGATGGACATATGTCGTTTTTCAAACCCGTTACTAGCTTTAAAAATTTATTTACCTTTTTTCAAATCTGCCGTGTTTCCAGAGACAAGAAACCATTCACAAAGAACAGCAAGTGCTCTGTAAATGGCAAATGAACATTTGTGCAATTTCTCAGTACATTCAAGAAATTTTACGATTTTCCTTAATCGCTTTCTTACAATAAAACGGATTTTTAACCCCAAGAGATGAAAATGGAATAATTGATTATTCCTGCATAGAGCTGATCATCGATTGTTTTCAAGAAACATTCACTATAGTGTTAAGAAGCAACTTGGATATATGAACCTGTAGACCTGCACTTGACACCACAGTTTATCTGTGCAGGAATTACAGGAATCTCACATTACTACTCTGCAGATCTGAAGACCTCTACCCCATCAACTATCAGTCTGTGGCTTCTGACTTGTAACATGACACAACTCCCTGGTCAGAGGTAACCTCATCCTCAATGACATAATGACAAGAGTAGATAAGTCATCGGCTCCCACCAAATTCATGAAATCAGTTTCTGAAATACTTTGTGCTGCTGAGGACAAAGCCATATTCTTTCCAATACTAATTTGAGCTCAAATTCTCTCTATTCTGATCAGATATCATCACACTCACAAACGTTGTAACATGAGTGGTTAAGTTGCTGCCTCATGCAAGATAAGCACAATGATCGTCTGAAATACTCTGCACAATATAAACAGTTAAATGGGCCCCCTCCTAACATTTCATTTAAAAAACTGGTGTCGTGCTTTGTGGCAGTACCTGGAAGTCTTGATCATGCCAATTTCAGACATTTCAAGCTGTGTGATATCTCGCATTGTCTTGCTGGAAGATCTAATCAACCCCAGAGAAGATAATCAATATGTATGGGTGTAAGCGATCTATAAGAAAAGATTTCAAAGTCATTTTTGATGACCCATATGGCTGAGTGGGTCCAGTGAATGCCACAAACAACATTCCCCATATCATAATTATGCCACCACCAGCTTGTATTCTTCCAGCAATGTTTGCAGAGTGTTTTTTCTCTGATGTTTTCTCTGATGTTTCTCTAATACACCAACCTCTATCTGTTCAATGTAGCAAAAACCAATGGAGGTTGAGTCCCAAATGTAAACCTTTTCTGCCAATGCCACTTTATAAGCAGAAGAGCAGTGACCATCCGTCTGTTTCAGAGCTTCATACGCAGTAGTGTTTGCTGATAATAATAATAAAAACCTTAATTAATATAGCGCCAACATATTCTGCAGCACTTTACAATTGGGAGGGTGTAGGTACAGACAAAAGACATACATTGCACAATGAAAAGCTACTTACAGATGAGACACAAGGTGTGAAGGCCCTGCTCAAAAGAGCTTACAATCTATTAGGGTGTAGGGTGAGACAAAGGGTAAGAAGTGCTAGATTTACAATGGTCCAGCCATGTGACATAAATATGGGGTTGTTTTATGTAGAATTCAGATGAACCTGCCACCCTGACAGTAATCTATATACAGATAAGTGCCGAAAATGAGTGCGCTAGAGAGTGCTGATCTGTTGTTTTAGACACACGTCTGGTAGCCCCCCTTCTCCACGGTAGCGCGTCAGTCTGCCCTGCGCAGCTTCATAGCCGACGTTCACCTATTACATCAATGGCATGTGGTGCTTCACAGTTTCCACATTGCTTTTTTTACAGTGGTGCCATTGCTTCACTTATGTTACACTCCAGCAGCCTCTAAGCCAAGCAGGATCTTGGTGTCTTTTAAAAGAAGCAGCATGAGAACTGCGCAGTTTCACAAGTACCGCCACCTTTGGTCCGAAAGCAAATAAATCACTCCTTTTACTAATAACAGTGACGTGGAATATGTGTGCAGACAGCCTAGCACACACATTATATACCCACCAAGCCAGCTGATGGCATCTGACTTCCTTCATGAGCTACGCACTGTCCATGTCAAAATTGCTCATAATAATGTGATTCAACTGTGTATTATCCCAAGGAAAAGAAGTTGTTTTTTCTTAGTATGATTCTCCAGCTCTGCAGAATATAGCAAAATGGTGATTTTTTTTTTTTTGTATCCTCAACAAAGATTCTTTTCAGGTGCTCTAGTAAATATATCACCAGAGTTATCTAACTATGCTTGGTGCACGGCCTTGGGGATAAAGCATGACACAAAGACTGAAAGGAGTAGTCCCAGCTCAGATAATCATAGTTAAAATGGGAATACCCTTCATAATTTGGTGGCCAGAGGCTACCGTGATTACTGAAGCAGCTGAACAGGCTGTTCTACACTGTTTCGGTATAGAAGTGAATGGGAGCTATGGAAACAGTGTATCAGCACAAGATACTCTGTTTCGGTATCTCCTAAGTTATGCTAACAATGTGGCTCGCTGTGTTCTGCTGTTTTTGTAAGTCCCTTTTTCTTCTATTGGAGTTATGGAAACA
This sequence comes from Phyllomedusa bahiana, assembly GCA_025379985.1. Taxonomy (NCBI): domain Eukaryota; kingdom Metazoa; phylum Chordata; class Amphibia; order Anura; family Hylidae; genus Phyllomedusa; species Phyllomedusa bahiana. Next base: position 115,818 of record JAODAL010000187.1, read on the forward strand.
ATCGATCGTTCCCCCGAAAGAAGTTAAACGTGCATTGGGGCAGGTGTGGTCTTTCCTTGCACCTCTTTACTCCATCCTGTGGGTCCCATTTATCTGTTGGTCATATACATTATATATATATATATATATAAATATACATATATAATATATTATAATATATATGATATATATATATATATATATATATTATTATATATATATTTATATTTATATATATTTATATATTTAGATATATATATATTTATTATATATATATATTTATATATATTATATATATATTATATATATATATATTATATTATATATATATATATATATATATATATATATATTATATATATTATATATAAAGAAAATTAAATATTTAATTATTTTTTCATCCCTACCTACATGTATATTGGCACTGCGATACTTAATATTTTGCAGGTTATACACTATGGGGGACATGTATGAAAACTATCTAGGTCTAAGACTTTCTTTGTTGCCCATAGAAACCAATCAGAGCCCCCTTTTATTTTGTTCAGAGCACTGTATGAAATGAAAGGGGAACTCTGATTAGTACATGATACATGTGGCCCTATGTGTATGAGTATGTGTAAGATCTATATAAGTGGGAAACTACACACCTTTATTCGGATGATGTCTCCTTTTTTAATGTTATTTTTTTTTATAAATTGTGTAATAAAATGTTAATTTTAATTGTTGGTATGCCATTTTCTTTGGTGTTCTTTTTCCTTATATTTTGATGTTTATTATATTACATTTTGTGTTCCGACGGTTTATAGGTATTAATTATGAAAACAATGTAAAACAACCCGTTCCACTGGAGTACATAATATAAAGATAATGGTAGGTTCCACAGTAATCAGTCATGGCATATTTTGTGGATATGCTATATATTTTCAGAGTCCTTCAATGTATGCCAAAGAGAGATCCTTAAAATGAATGTGTAATTAATAAATGACTTATTGTTTAACTTACATTTTTTAATAATTTTTGGTTATGTTTTTAATTTCACTTTCAACATTTTTAAAAAATTCTTAAGTCCTGCAGTTTTCACTTTGGCCACTAAGCCTAATAATTGTCTGACACTTCCTGATCTGTAGAGAGAGGTTTTCAGTAGTCTCCTCATTATCAGCACAAGCAGCGTCAAACTGAATTTGTATAGTTAACACAGGATCCATCAGTCACAATAGGAGATAGTCACAGCTCCCCCTCTTTACGTTCCTGCACACAGACTTTTTTCCAGGTCACAGAGCATGACTAGAAAACTCTCCTATAGAAGTAAATGAGACTGAGTCAGTCTTAAGGCTCCCATGTGCATGAAGCTGCTGTAAAGCATCTCTCTGACTGCTGTGAAAGTAGTGCAAGCAAGAATGCTGTCCCCACAATCATATGTAGACGACTGAACTGAGAAATCTACAATCAGAAAATAAATATGGCTAGGAAGAAAAGAATAGGGTCCGCATGTATGAAAACTGTCTAGGTCTAAAACCTTCTTTGTTGCCCATAGCAACCAATCAGAGTTCCCCTTTCATTTCATACAGTGCTCTGGAAAAATGAGAGGGGCTCTCTAATTGGTTGCTATGGGCAACAAAGAGTTCTAGACCTAGACAGTTTCCACACATGTGGCTCTACGTATCAGTGTCTTGTTTTAATTAGTAAAAAAAAAATACTGGTGACATATTCCCTTCAAGTCATGCATCACCATCTCAGTCCTTAATTGGGTTTAACACAATGGGGGACATGTATGACAACTATCTAGGTGTAAGACTTTCTTTGTTGTCCATAGCAACCAATTAGAGCCCCCCTTTCATTTTTCCAGAGCACAATATGACATTAATGGAGAGCTCTGATTGGTTGCTATGGGGCATAAAAGAAAGTCTTAGACCAAGACAGTTTTCATACATATCCCCCAATGGTTCTCATTTATCAACACTATCAAGTGGCAAAACTGTCTTTGTTGCCCATAGCAACCAATCAGAGCTTAGCTTTCATTTGTGCAACTGCTATGGAAAAATAAAAGAAGAGCTCTGATTGGATGCTATGGGCAACAAAGGCAGCATCACTGTTAGTTTTACTAAATGAGGCCTAACGCATCAGTTTTGCATGGTGTGCTCCTTTAAGTAAAATCCCCAATAGCCATGGAAGACGCTCCAATACCAATAAGGAGCAATAGCATTATACTGAGGAATTGTTCTTTATATAATGCCCCTCTATATTGTAAAATGAATAGAAATTGATTCTGAATTTCCACTGATTCTAAATGATTAAATTGTTGCATTTCTAAAATAAAAATGTAATTGGTTTCTGTTTTTCTGAAATATATTGAAAGAGCCATAATTTCATACAGAAACATTGTGCATTTGAGGTAGCATTTGCTATTAAGCTGCTAGCAGCAATGTCAATAAAACAGGCTGACCCCTGCTAGTGGCTGACTGAACGCTCAGTCACTTGTAATAAAATAAACTTTAAACTGTTGACCGCAATAAAACTTTAAATCCCTACACATTTACCAGCAAATCTTAATTCATTTTATCATTTCTGAGTGGATTAAGAAGATGTCAGCATTTCTTAACTTTCTATACCACATTATTACACCCTGTTGCTATGGGTTCACTGTCCCAAATTATACCATCTCCTGCTGGACTAAGTGCTTCAAAAACTGGACTTCAGGACATCTATAGGGTACCGGGAGCAGGGTTACAAGGGTGCTTCAAAATCCTAATATTGATGACCTATCCACAGCGACCAGCTGTTTGAAGAGGAGCTCCAACAAGTTCTGCAGACTCTTCACTGACCCCATATACCCACACACTGCACCCTTAGGTTATGTTCACACGGCGTAATTGCGATGCGTACAGTGCGGCCGCAATTACGCCGGGTGATTTGGGAGTCGCGCTGATCAGTGCATACTCCCGCCCGGTTGACAGTCATTACTCGCAACAAGTCACTCATCTCCCCGCTCGTACAAAACAATCGTATTGTACGAGCAGGGAGTGGAGGCATAATCCATAGTTCTCAAGGATTACCGTAATTTTGGCGCACATCTCGCTCATATTAGAGCGCAAATACGACGTGAAATGCGTGCAGAAATTTGCCAGTGTAAACATACCTTTATGTGCCGTTTACTGGCACAGGACAGATACCGGTCGGAAATCCCAACCGGTATTTGCTCTGTTTAGGGGCCATGTACACGGCCGCAGGGGGGCGGCTTTTGTCCGCGATTTGCAGATCAAGCCCTCCCCCTTTGTGCCAATGTGTTCTTGTTCCGCCCGAAAATTGGGCGGAAGAATGAACATTTTCTATGTTTTTTCGTCCCCACTGCACAGATTTTCCATTGAAGTCCATCTAATAGGTTGACACCTGGTTTACAGATGGCTTTCAAAACTGAAAAACGTTTGTAAAACCGGGTGAAAACTTGGACCATGGGGACATGCCCTTAGTATTGTGCAGGGTAGAGGTGATGAGGTAAAAGTTGCATATGGGCAGTGGTGCCAGAAGGGGCAGAAAAGCTTCTCTGCCACATAATTAGACAGCAGTGTTGTAAATGGCACATGGTAGGCTGGGACTCTGTTCAGATTGTTCTTGTTTTTCTCCTGTTGTCCTTATCAGATTTCAGTAAAGGTGACTGCCATAAAGTCTGCACTCTCCAGAATGTAAGTCACAAAAACAAGCTCAGGTAGTAATAGAGAAAGCAAGAAATGCTAAGTGATTTCAGCTCCGAAGCATGCAGAATTCTGTAGGCAGCTCTGCCTATAATACACTAGGCATTATGGGAAAGGAGCTGAGAAGCTCAAGCTCCCTCTATTGGATGTTACCGATCCTCAATTTTCTTTTGACCCACTGAGTCTTTAGAAAGCAAAAGGGATATTAGCCAAGCCAGTATCACCCATCTGCATACAACAGCTCGGGGTTTCGGGGTTTTGCCCCTCATCAGTGCAGAGCAGAGCAATACTGGCTAGCTGGGTGGGAGGCAATGACTGGCAACACTGTAATTCAGGACCAGTACAAGACAGCTACTACCTGGTGATTGCAAAGCTTTTAGGAAATACTACTAGTTTTGTATATAAACTTTAATGACTCAACTTTCCAGAATGCAAATCACCAAACGAAACTATGGAGGACCTGTATGAACTTGGCGTCAATGTCTTTCCAGTTCTACCTCTGTTTTTAATATGATCCGTCTCACAGCACTTTATAATGTGTCCTGTTCTATGCCAAAAGCAGTCTCAGCTGTATGACACTTGTGTGCCAAACCTTGGCACATTTTTGTTACATTTTACAACTCTCCACCCTCCACACATCTTTGCTGCATTGAAAAGTGTCATGTCTGGCACAGATTGCGCCAGGTTTTGGCATACAACGGTTCATACATCTATAAAACAGGGCTAGTTAGTTTGGCTCAAAGAACGGCCAAAAAAATGCTGAAGCCCCATTCATACATGTCGCCCTATGTATCGTTATTAAGAAAAAAACAAAAAAATGCTGAGAGATTTAAGCTCTGAGGCTTTCAGAATCATGTAGGCAGCTCTGCCTATAATACACTGTAATTTAGGACTTGTACAAAATACCATATTTTTTAACTATAAGTTTTTCCCCCCAAACTTGGAACGAAAATGGGGTACGTCTTTTAATTAGAATGCACTCAGGCTGGCAGGAGGCTGAAGAGGAGCGATGCTGTGGGAAGCCGGCGGCGGGATTGAAGGGGCTAAACCCCCGCTGATGGCTTCCTGCAGCATCGCCGCAGTGTAGTCTCCTTTTGGCCCAAGATAGTGCTGTACAGCCGGCAGCTGCCACTAACAGCAAGGATGGAGCCAGAATCGTCCCTGCTGTTTACACATTAGGCACTGCAGCGATTGCGGCCGTAGCATCTAGCTGAATGAGGAATGGTGCCGCGGAATACCGCTCCTCCGTCCGATCACCCTCCCACAACGAAATTGCAGGGGGTGATCAGTTGTAAAGGTAGCCAGAAGCCTCTTGCAGGCTTCCGCAGCTGCAATGTATGTATACCTATTACACTCTGCCAAAGGCAGGGTGTAGTAGGTAGTGAGTTAAAATACTATATACGGCAGTACAATAGTACTGCTGTATATAGGACAAGGGATTGTGCTCCCTAGTGGTCATGTACCCTAAGGGGACTAAGTATTGAAAACAAAAGTTAAAAAAATAATAAATATTAAAAGTTTAAATCCACCCCTTTCGCAATTTTACAAATAAAAAAATTACATATAATTGGTATAGTTACATCCGTAAAAGTTCAATATATCAAAATATAACATCATTTATCCCGTACGCTGAACACCGTAGATGAAAAAAAATCCCATACGCCAAAATTGTGTTTTTTTGGTCATTTCATATCCCCAAAAAATTGTAATAAAAAGTGAGAAAATAGTCATATGTATCTCAAAATGGTACCAATAAAACTACACTTTTTGCTTCAAATTTTTATTTTATTTTCCTCCTCTAAAACTTAGGCGCGTCTCATAATCCGAAAAATACATCAGATAGTACATCTAAAAAAAGGATTAACTTTTCAAATACTTTGTACTACTTATTTTGGCTATAAGCTTTAATCACCCCACTTCCCAGAATGCAAATCACCAAAAGAAACTATGTGCGTTAAGAAAACAAAAAAAGATTTCAGCTCTGAAGCTTTCAGAATTCTGTAAGCAGTTCTGGCCTATTGCAAACTATAACTTAGGGTCTTTTCATACTGGCAATATGTGCAATCATTTGATGCTTATTCACTTTCTTTTTCACATGGTAATTATTAGAAGGGATATGAATGAATGATCGTTTTTGCAATTGCTTGTTTGAACCTCTCTACCTATAGTCACCATTGTGCAGCACATTCTCTTTTTACTCAGTGATATGTGATGCCGACAAATGTTAATTTTTACGAACACATAAAGATGTAATCAGCCAAAAACTGAGCATTTGTTCTAGCCTAGGCTTATCATTGGCATGCCTATGCCGGCCAGTGTTCACTGGAACATTTATTCACTTGATCATCAGTCCTTGAAATAGGGCCTTTAGGACTCGAACATAATAGTTGGGGCATAGTATTTGCAAAGTAACTCAACTTTTTACTTTTCCTACAACTTTTACATGTATATTGTAAATTTATGTTGAAGGCTGAATGTGTGGTTTATTATTTTAAAACAAAATAAAAAAACATAGGCCTCCATCTGATGTTGGTTCACAACCGCCGGCTCAGATTAAGACTAGGGTCACACAGCACAGGACAAAAAACTCATCCAAAAAAAACCCACTAAAATCTGCTTTAAACATGAGTATTTTGTCATTTTTTTGTCCAAAACTGGGTGTCCGACGAGTTTATTGGGTGGTTTTTAGTTTTTTGTTCAGGTTTTTGGCCTGTTTTTTTGGGCAGTTTTTCAGGCAGTCTGTGTGAAAAGTTCTACGTCAGATCTTCAGAGGTTTCTAATATACTAAAAACCACTGAAAATCTGCAGGGGAAACCTGTGCTGTGTAGACATAGCCTAAGGGGTCATAGAGCTAATTTACTGTCATTACCATGTAATGTAGGAGGAAAAGGAACTCTCCATATCTCTTGGTTAAGTTCCCAGTTCCTGTTTGCTTACTGTTTGAGTAACTGTAGATAGGGATAACTTTGAAGGTTCACTGATAAAGGCCATGGGGTTAACAAGTGAAGCCTTCATAGTATCTACATCTTTATTATGGTTGAACCACAATCCATTGTCATTAAATAACCTTCTAATGATGGTATTAAGTCATTAAAAACCTATAAAAAGGTAATTTTGAGCTTTCTAAGTACATTTTTGTTGTCTTTTTTGTGCTTCAATTATCTCCCTCTCCCACCACCTAAGCAGTGATACTGTGGACAGGGAGGAGATGTGACTGCAGATTAGGCCATTCAGTTTAGGAATCCCATGATGCCCATTTCAAATTAACCCCTTCTTTACTATGCTGCCGTCTACTGACCGCGTTATGCCTGATTCACATCGGCAACATTAATTTCATCTTGTGTTCCGTCATAGGAACAGAAAAATTAAAATAATGACAGTGCTGGACTTGTTACATGACAGACACCAATGGTGGCCTAATGGACACCATTGACATAATAATAATAATAATAATAATAATCTTTATTTATATAGCGCCAACATATTTCGCAGCACTTTACAATGTAGAGGGTATAATTACAGACAAAAGACAGACATTACACAGTGAAAGCTACTTACAGGTGAGACACAAGGTGTGAGGGCCCTGCTCGCAAGAGCTTACAATCTAAGAGGGTGCCTTGGGGAAACAAAGGGGGAGAAGTGCTAAATTTACAATGGCCCAGCCATGCTTTATAAATATGGGGAGGTTTACATAAAAATTTGGTGAATCTGCCACCATGACTGTACATCTATATACAGATAAGTGCCTGTGAGTGCCCTAGTGTAGGGAGTGACAAATGTGTGTGATAGAAGGTAGGGGTTCACAATTAGTGGTTTTGGTAGGCCTGCCTGAGAAGATGTGTTTTTTTTAGGACACTCTTAAAACTGCGAAGGCTGGGATTGTGCCTGATGGTACGTGGTAGGATGTTCCAGAGAATGGGTGCAGCACGTGCAAAATCTTGAAGACAGGCATGGGAGGTTCGGATGATTGTAGTCTGTAGTTTGATGTCCGTAGCTGAGCGGAGAGAGTGGGCAGGGTGGTAGACCGAGATGAGGGAGGAGATGTATGGGGATGCAGCACCGTGGAGAGCTTTATGAGTGAGAGTGATTAGTTTATGCTGTATTCTGTACGGGGTGGGCAACCTAGTGCAGTGACTGACACAGGGTAGAGGCATCAGTATAGCGGCTGGAGAGAAAGACAAGCCTGGCTGCTGCATTCAGGATAGATTGGAGAGGGGAGAGTTTACAGAGAGGGAGACCGATAAGTAAGGAGTTACAGTAGTCAAGACGAGAATGAATAAGAGCAACAATGAGAGTTTGAGTTGTTTCCACAGTGAGAAAAGGACGGATTCTGGAGATGTTCTTGAGGTGCAAGTGACAGGTGCGGGCAAGGGATTGGATATATGGGGTGAAGGTCAGATCAGTGTCTAGAATAACCCCAAGACATCGGGTCTGCTGCCTAGGTGTTATGGTGATGCCACACACTGAGAGAGAAATAGCAGATGGGGGTTGGTTAGTAGATGGGGGAAAAACAAGAAGTTCGGTTTTGGTGAGGTTTAGTTGGAGATAGAGAGAGGACATGATGTCAGAGACAGCGGACAGACAGTCACTGGTGTTTTGTAGCAGGGCAGGAGTGAGGTCTCGGGAAGAGGTGTATAATTGAGTGTCATCAGCGTAGAGGTGGTACTGGAAGCCAAATCTACTGATGGTTTGGCCAATGGGGGCTGTATAGATTGAGAAGAGGAGTGGACCAAGAACTGACCCCTGAGGGACCCCTACGGCAAGAGGGAGAGGAGAGGAAGTAGAACCTGCAAATGAGACACTGAAGAAGCGGTCAGAGAGGTAGGAAGAGAACCAAGCGAGAGCAGTGTCCTGGATGCCAATGGTGCTGAGCATGCTGAGGAGAAGATGGTGATCAACAGTGTCAAATGCTGCAGAGAGATCCAGAAGAACCAACAACGAGTATTTGCCCTGAGATTTAGCAGTGTGGAGATCGTTAGAGACTTTAACTAGAGCAGTTTCTGTGGAGTGTAAAGAGCGGAAACCTGATTGTAGAGGATCCAGAAGAGAGTTAGCAAAGAAATAGCGGATTAGGCGAGAGTAGACCAAGCGTTCCTGGAGCTTAGAGATAAAGGGAAGGTTAGAGACTGGTCGGTAGTTATCAGCACAGGACGGGTCCAGAGAGGGCTTTTTTAGTAGGGGAGTTATAGTAGCCTGTTTAAAGGAGGATGGGAAGATCCCAGTGGAGAGAGAGAGGTTACAGATTGCAGTAAGGTGAGAGAGGATAGCTGGAGAAATAGACTGGAGAAGGTGGGAGGGAATGGGGTCGCTAGAGCAGGTGGTTGGGCGAGCAGACAGGAGAAGCCTGGATACTTCTTCTTCTGTCGTTGGGTCAAGAGCTGAGAACACACTAGAGGATGTGCGGGGAGGGACAGGATTGACTTAAATGGGGTCTGCAAGGCTTCTGTTATGGTGTCCACCAATTTCTTCCATTTCTTAGATGGAATTTTAGATGTAGAGGAGAACCAGGCTCCTTTCACCATAGAGTAAAGTCTTTCCCGATTATTCCCAGCTTGTAGTAATTAATTTTTAAACAAACATACTCTGATATCAGCAGTACAAGCTGTCTCTTTTTATGTACTTTAGGAGTAAAGAGCAACATAGCCATTATGCCACCATCAAACTCCTATGTTTTAGTAGGTTCTAGGTTGAATAATTAAAGTTTTTCAAAGTCAATATGCTTAATTTGGGTCCTAGGTGCTTCTGCTTCCAGAGTATTGTAAAACTAGAAGCTGTCAATACCAATATAAACTACCAAACCCCCACTCCTTCCTCTCTCCGAAAAATAAGAGAGTCCACCATTACTTGGTCCAAGAGTAATTGGTGGCACAATGCTACTATATATGATCAGGCAACCTTATAACCTCATAGTTTTAAGTGTGCCCTGAGAATAAATCTCTAAGGCAGGCTTACCAAGATGCCCAGTTGCTAACCCCTTGCTATCAGTCCCACACACTTCTGAGACTCCATTAACTTGGGCACTCACATGCACTTATCTGTACAAGCAGTCCCCGGGTTACAAACGGGATAGGGACTGTAGGTTTGTTCTTAAATTGAATTTGTACGTAGGTCGGAACAGGTATATTTATTACATTTAACTCCAGCAAAATGTTTTTTTTTTTTTTGGATAGTGCAGGGATCAGTTTTTACATTTGTTTTACTATTTGTGCCCCTGTTTAGCAGATTTCACCTCACTTTCTGTATCTTATGCTGCCACTGCCCAGCCATGCCCCAAAAGTCTCAGTTTGTAACTAGGGGACGGATGTAAGTCGGAACGATGTAAGTCGGGGACTGCCTGTATATAGATGCAGTGTCTGTATATAGATGTACTGTCTTGGTGACAGGTTTATCCACCTTTATGTATACTACCTCATATTTATGGAACATGGCTGAACTATTATGTATACCATCTCTCACTGTTTTTCTCACCCTTACAGCCCTATAGTTTGTAAGCTCTTGTGAGCAGGGAACTCACACCTCGCGTTTGATCTGTTAGTAGCTTTTCACTATGTAAGGTTTGTTTTTCGTCTATACTTATGCCCTCTACACTTTAAAGTGCTGCAGAATATATCAGCTTTATATAAATAAATCCAACGTCAATGTTTTAAAGAAATCATACAGTACACACAGACAATATAAACTGATATAGCAACTCTCTCTTATTGATGCTTCCAATACAAAACAGTCCATATAGAAAAAACGTAGTAGTAATGTTAGCGTGCCTTGAGTTCCTGATCTTGAAGCAGGTTCATTCTGGGTATATCCAGATTCTGCAATTTTATACCTGAAAGTAAATTATGTGTGTAACTTATACACATGACATGCAATCTCCTCCTTAACCTGAGAATGTACATTATTTATAGAAATTTACAACATAACTTTCTAGAAGTTTCCCATGCTTAAATTGATATATATTTCTATTAAAAAGCAAAGCTGCTCCTGGAATTAAGGTGGGGTCCGTAGTAAAGCTTTCACCAATGTTTATTTAATTTGGTGCATTGTAGAGGCCCCATCTTATGGGTACCAAGGTTTGGCATGTAGGTCAGATAACTGTTGCAGGGTCATGGTCATGAACTCTCCATATACATACATAATGGACTGGCATGCACATGCATATTTCAATAGAGAGATGGATATACCTGTAGCATGGGTACAAGTGATCTAACAGGCCCTATTAAAATCTTACATGCCCTACTCTTGATGACTGGAAACAGACAATGTTTTCCATATAAATTAAATTGTTGGCAAGATTTGTTGACTTTTATCTGTGTATATTCCTGTCAATATAATTTCCATTATTTTACGGATCCTTTACATTGAATTCCATTCTGACTGACTACTGCACAACCAATAATGTAATTATAGGGTTATAGGCTGAAGTCAGACTTTGGTCCTGTGCCTAGAGAGGCCACAATGCCTCTCAGGGGACAGTAATTCTTGACATGGTTACATATGCATTTGAAGATTAGCCACAGCCTTTATATCAGGGGTATCAAGCTCATTTTCACCGAGGGCCATATCAGCATTCTGGTTGTTTGTCGTTTGTAACTGTAAGGGCTAGTTCACATGGCTTATTGCCGACGTAATTGCGGGGACGGATTTCGCCGGCTCCATATACATTCATTATTCACGGCGCGTACACGCCATAAGTAATTGACATGTCACTTTCTCCCCGCTCGGCGTATTCGAGTTAGTAAGAAATTTTGGTCCAAACAATCCTTGTTTATTTGCAAAAATATCAAAATATTGTGAAAAATGTTAAAAATTTGCCATTTTCAAACATTTTCAAAAATTTTAAAATGAAAAAAATATTTTTGTCCAACAATCCACAATTTTAGCTGAAAATCTTTCATTTTTACAAGGAATCCTGAAAAAAGCAACCCAAATTTTGTTACGCAATTTCTTCCAAGTTCGGCAATACCCTACATGTGGGTGTAAACTGCTGTTTGGGCACATGATATGGCATACAAGGGAGGGAGCGCTATTTGGCTTTTGGAATGCAGATTTTGATGGGTCCATAAACAAAGTACTCTTCAAGGCGGACATAAACTTTTACTTCATATTCCACATAAATATAGACCAGTGAAGGGAGGGAGCGCTATTTGGCTTTTGGAATGCAGATTTTGATGGGTGCCATGTCTCATTTGCAAAGCCCCCAAAGTACCAGAACAGGTGAAACCTTCCAGAACTCACCCCATTTTGGATTTCACACCCCTTATGTATCTCATTTAGGGGTGTTCTGTGTATTTTGGGTGCACAGGTATTTCATAGTTTTTTAGCATTGGAGCATGAAACTAGTGTGTGTGTGTGGGGGGGACGGGACACAGTTCTGCAATTGTTTTTTGGGCTTTCATTTTACAGCGTTCGCCGTGCAGTATAAATGACATAATAATTTATCAATGTGGGTTGGTACCAGTACAATAATATACATTTTATACAGTTCTTAATGTTTTATTACTCACAATAGAAATGCGTTTATGAAAAATTGCATTTTTATGTTGTCATAGTCTGATAGCCATAAGTTTTTTTATCTTTCAGTAAACGGAGCTGATTATGGGCTTATTTGTTTGCGGGATGAGTTTATGTTTTTATAGGTACCATTATGGGGTATATATGATGCTTTGATCAATTTTTATTAAGGTTTTTGTGAGAAGTTTTGAACAAAATACAGCAATCCTGGTAGTGTTTTTATTTTTAACAGTGGTCACCGTGCAGTACAAATGACATGATAGCTTTACTCAGAAGGTCGATACAATTACAGCAATACCCAATTTGTATCTTTTTTATGTTTTACTGCTTTTACACGATAAAAACACTTTTATTCTGAAATTAAAACATGTTTTTGCATCACCATAGTCGGAGAGCCATAACTTTTTTTATTTTTCTGTTTACGGAGAAGTGTAGGGGCTTGTTTTTAGCGGGATGAGTTGACGTTTTTAATGCTATCATTTCTAGGGCGACAAGGCTTTTTGATCAGTTTTAAATTATTTTTTTGGAAGGCAGGGTGAAGAAAATACTGCAATCCTGGTAGTGTTTTAAAATTTTATTTTTAACAGGGCTCACCATGCAATCTACAGTATACACCATACATCACTCTGGCCGTGGGTGATACATCATGAGGCCAGCAGTAATATACCGCTGGTCCCATGTCGCGATCGTGCAGGGCTTGCTTGTGAGTCCACAAGATGTGCAGGACGTACTGTTATGTCCAGTACATCCTATGTCTGGAAGGAGATAAGGTTGTATAATAGTCAGCTTCGTCCATCTCTTTAGCACCATGCTTCCTACTTTGGAGGATGGCTAGGATGCCCGTGTAGGGCTGTCAGGCCTGTGCCACCACTTTAGAGTTGCTGAACAGAACAGTGTGGACCAGAGTACCAAATCAGAGATGGTTGCTGCATGCTATGATTGTGTCCTCCAAGACAAGTGGAGAGGAGGTCCTTCTGCATTTGGATCTTGTCTATCCTTGATCGCCTTACTGGAATACATAAAATATTTTATGGGCCAGATTTGTAGTATGGGGCCTGGGTTTGATACATGTGCATTATATTATCCAACCACCTAGTTTTTATAGGGTTAGCTCCGTATTTATCTACTATTAGGGTGTGTCCACATGGCATATACAAAATACCAGTTGGATTCTGTTTTAGAATCCGGTCTGTATTTTGTCGTCTTTTGCATAGTTTTCGGGGATGGTTCAGTCCATGGATTGAGGTTTCATCTGTCCCCCATAACCAGTGAATTGCACATCCTCTGCTCTAAAACCGGGCAGAAGATTTTGCATGTTTAAAGTTTTTCAGAAAGTCGGCAGCTGAAAAGCCGTTTGGCTGCAAATCAACACAGTGTACAGTAGACTACTGAACGAACTTTCTACTAAAGTCAATGGGGATGGTTTCTGGCTGGTTTTCAGACAGTTTCCAAATCCACAAACCATCTAAAAATCTGACCAATAAACTATTCCATATGGATATATCCTTAGGGTAAATGCATATGTGCACAGAAAATCTGCAACGTATGATAATATCAAACATGTGAATGTGATTTTACAAATCTCATGCACATGTAGCAGAAAGTGTCTATGTATAAATTTACCTTCAATGTGGATTTTTAAACCCAATGCATGTCCATTTATTGCAGTGTTTCCCCATTGATCTGAATGAGGTAAAATCTGCACCAAAATCTGTACCAAAACCCCAAAAGATCTGTTGCAGATTTTTACCTGCAGATTATCAGAAAATTTCCACAGCAAATCTGTCTCTTGTGCATTTACCCTTTTTAGGGATCATTCAGACGGATCTTTACCTGTCTGATTCTCTGTGATTTTTGATATAAGTGGCGCCTGATTGCAAGTTATCTCCCTAGAAATGACCTAATAGATTGGTAATATTCATGCAGGATATGAAGAACGAAGTGTGAGGCAATCTCCACTTCTAAATCTCGCTGCTCCAATGATTTTGTACAGGCTTTTGCATGTTTTCTGGATGTAGGAGCATAAGACTAGAGCCACACAGCATAGGACAAAAAACTCGATGAAAACCAAAACCTAAAAACTTTTAACCTGAGTATTTTGTCAGTTTTCTGAGGAGTTTTTTGGGTGGTATTTAGTTTTTTGTTGAGATTTTTGGCATGGAGTTTTGGGCAGTTTTTCAGTTAGTCTATGTGAAAAGTTCTCCGTCAGGTTTGTAAATTCTAAAAACCACCAATTCTGATGGAAAACCTGTGCAGTGTAGACCTAGCCATAGGCTTCAATAGTAAATTTTCTGCCAGACTTCGGCAGATTTTGCAACATGTTCCTAAAACTGCCAGCTATGGAAACTACAGGTCGTTTTTTGTATTGAAGTCTATGTGAAAAGTTTTCCATCAGATTTTCAGAGGTTTCTAAATACTAAAAACCAATGAAAATCTGACAGAAAACCTGTGCTGTATAGACATAGCCTAAAGCTGCTTTGCAAGTCCTTGCCGTGACATCTCAAGGAAGAAAAAGAAGAGGCGGGAGGTACTGCACGCGATTGACAATAGAGTACTTTTAAGGAAATTGGCATAACATTTACATTTAGACTTAATTTGGTCTTAATTAGTGATGTGTGAATTTACCATCCCATCATGACATATTAATCTCGGTACTAGACTAATATCTATCTACACATTGGTTTAGTAAAATGCGATAGATCATTTGCAACATTTTAGCAGTAATCAGAAGAATGAAGCAGATGGGAGAGAACCGGCTGCATTATTTAAATGAAAACACTTTTTTTCTTCGATTTTTTTAAAGAAACAATTAAACATATAGTTCTGTATGATTGTATCTGTTTAATAAAACGCCTAAAGATTAAATGCGGGAGGAAGAAAAAAACCTTCAATGTTTTTAATTGGAAAAAGACATAAAAACACTTCTTATTGTACTTTACTTTTTAAATCTGGAGATAAAGGAACGGCAGAGATATCTTTTAATGTCTGTATTTAGATGAGGCTCAGTGATAAAGCCGGCTTTTAAATTAGAGAAAGCAGCTATCATAAACTAGGTCTGTCCTGCAGTATGTAAAGGCATTCACTCCGCAGAGCTGTGAATGAGTATTTTCTTAACCACGATTAGATGTCTCCTCTATTACAAAAGCCTCACCTCAACTGTGCACAATTGCTTGAGAGATGGTCTTAGTTATGATGTGCTGTGGATTGCAAGACTGATACAGGCTAATCTAGTATGAAGGGCAAGAAAGCTGAGCTGATCTAGCACAAAAATATACAGACTAAAAATATCCGCTGTTTGCCTGGATCTACAAGAGAAAATAAAAAATGAAGAAAAAATTCATAGCTGACAATGATAGTAACAAGCATAAGGGACAGGAATGGAAATAAAATACAGTTTTCTTTTGCTACACATTTCCCCACCTGTTTTATTAAACGGGTAAGGAGGCGTTTATATTGCCTCATAATTGATTTGACATTTTTTGTGTTCTTATTTGGGACTAAATACAGTAAAGTAAGAAGTATTTTTAGAGGTCGGTTGCTGGATTTTTCTTGGACAATATTCCTTTAGCCATCATGGTTTGTCCTAGATCTACAAATGTCAGGACATAGTGCAGACAGTAAGTGGCTTTTTCTCTCTATACTGTGGTTCAGGAATGGGGATAAAATATAGTTTTCCTTTGCTATACATCTTTTAGTCCAAGGTCCTCATTGTCACAATGTACCTCTTCCAAGGGTTGCAGTAAATCCTAGAGGGGTATTCCCTGTCTGGGACCTTTATGGCACTTTAGTTGTAAATACCCAAAATGGCTGAGAAGCCTTGGTTCCACTTTAGGGGCTATCCGAGATCAGAATAGGGGCTTCCCTGTTTGGTTCTCCAGAAAGGGGATATGAGGTGCCTTTTATCATTGTAATTTTTTGGGGCAACATAAGTGGCTGTTTCACAACTACAATTAGAGAGAACAATACCTCTCCAACCCATCTTCTCCTCTCTGGAGTCTGAAACCTATCAGACATTTTTATGGTTTCTCTTATGGATTTGCTATGATTGTGTCAGAAATAAATACTCTTTTGAGGGTGAAATCTAGAAATAATACAGCAACCGTTTTTACTGGATTGCTCATTTAAGTTACATTTGCATATACAGCCCTATAGTGCCAGTCATACAGTGCCCACCAAACCATTGCCAGCCACACAGTGCCCACCAAAAGATGGGCCATCAGTTGAATGCAGCTGCTAAAAATGAATCTTACTTTCTGAAGTGACAGAGACAACGCATGTTTGTGTCCTGGTGACTTGGGGTCACATGTGGGTCCCCAGGCCACATGTTCTGCACCCCTTACATACATTCTCTCTTAAGCTAACCAACTGTTTTATTAAAGGGGTTGCCCTCCACTATAAGTTGATCTGAAAGGTGCTCTCCATTGTAGAAAACCCATTATCATATCCCCTATAAGGTTAGTATAGGGGGGGTTCACTTTTCAGTATACTCATCTCTTGGCCAGAGTAAAGAGTATTTGCAAAGAGCATCTTTCTCTCTGGGCAACCTATCTTGTCCTCTGTAACGCTTCCATTAATATGTTTAGGTAAATTGTAATGCTTAATTTCCCCTGTGGTGACGCTACAAATAAACTAAAGACTCATTACCAGTTTTCTTCACAAATTTTAGCTGATCACTGCGGGTCCCAGTAATGATAGCATGTGTAATCTGTTTATTTATTTATTTTTTTATCAAGTAGGGATTGTCCAAAGCAGAGAACCCTTTTAACGGAACCCACTTTTAGGACCCCAGCTGCAAGTGTTCAATTTCCACGTGGCACCACCACAAGGGAAAAAGCCATTACAGTGTGATCATTGAAATTAACGAGCTGGATAAGCAAAGCATGAACATGCCAGGTCTTTCAGAAAGAGAGACTTTGTGGTCAATCTTTGCTCCAAATAATTCAAGAAGTTCCCAAGCTAGAGAACCCTCTGTATTAACTCAGAAGTATTTTGGTTTTCTTAATGAGCCAATCCTTTTAAGAGGAATAAATCATAGAGATGTGGGAAATTTTTACAATGTACCCTGTGTTTCTGTAATGACTGATTTCCCTATAGTTATAATATATACAGTAAGTCAACAGAGGCTTACATTCTGGAGCTTAACCTAGATATCATCACATTTACTACGCTACCTTTCACCTTGCCAAACAAGACCATTTCCTCTCCCTGATCTCATTAGTTAATAATCCATAATGACTTTTTAATATTTTCTACTTCCTCCTCAGGCCTAAAGTACAGACACCAATCACTGAAGTCTGTACTGATGACCTGGACACCTATTTCAAAGTTAAACTTGATAGTATCCAGTAAGAAATGATATCACAGTAAGTAACATTCATCCGTCCCTTCCCACACTCCTTCTAGTTAACATTAGACCTACCCTAAGAACAGAAGACATATCCAGGCTTCTCTCTTCTAGTTGTCCCACTACCTGCATTAGTGACCCTATTTCCTCAGACCTTGTCCAGTCTCTTTCCTCAGCAGTTATTTGTCACCTAAAAGAAATTATTAACCTCTCTATATTCAAGGATTTTTCCCTCCTCCTTTAAAAGTGCTGTTATAACCCTTTACTGAAAATATCTTCTCTGGACCTGTCCTGTACTGCTAACTACCGATCCATCTTGCAGTCTTCCCTTCATATCTATGCTCCTGAAATGCTTAGTCTACTCACCTAATCTCTTATCCCTCTGCTAACTCACTTCTTGGCCCCCTACAATCAGGTTTCCGAACTTTCCACTTTACAGAAACTGCTCTAACAAAAGCTTCAAATGATCATCTGATGGCTAAATCTCATGACAACTACTCATCGTTGAGTTTCCGGGATCTCTCTGCACCATACAACACTGTAGATCACCAGCTGGCCCTCAGAATGCTCAGTTCAGTAATCATCAATGATGCTGCTATATCTTGGTTCTCTTCCAACCTTGCTGACCACTCATTTAGTGTATTATTTGCAAATTCTACTTCTCTTTTTTTTTGCTGTTGTGGTACTTTAGAACTCAACCTGATAAAACGTGTGTCAAGGTGTGGCCGTGCTTTCTTTGGGTAACACTGTTGCTTCCACATTCTAATGAGATAATTATTTAGTATTTTACTATTTGTCTAATATATGGATGAAAAATATGGTATTTATTATGCTTTTGGTTCACTATGTTTAAATCACTTTAGGCGTATATACCATATATACTCGAGTATAAGTTGACCCGAATATAAGCTGAGGCACCTAATTTTGGCACAAAAAATTGGGAAAACTTATTGACTCGAGTATAAGCTTAGGGTGGAAAATGCAGCAGCTAAAGGTAAATTTCAAAAATAACAATGGACACCAATAAAATTACATAGGCAGATATAGGCAGTTTAATATCCCACATGGAAAGGTATAGGAAGGTATATGCCCCCCATAGGCAGGTATAGGCAGTTTAATGTCCCACATAGACAGGTATAGGAAGGTATATGTCCCCATAGGCAGGTATAGGCAGTTTATTATCCCCCATAGGCAGGTTATAGGCAGATATATGTCCCCAATAGGCAGGTATAGACCGGTATATGTCCCTCATAGGCAGATTTAGGCAGGTATATGTCCCCCATAGGCAGGTATATGTCCCCCATAGGTAGATATATGTCCTCCATAGCCCGGTATAGGCAAGTAGAAGCAGGTATATGTCCCCCATAGGCAAGTAGAGGCAGGTATAAGTCCCCAATAGGCAGGTATATGTAGGCAGGTACATATCATCAGGCCGTGCAGGCAGTGTGATGACAGCACGCTGACTGTGCCAGAAACTCCTGAAGGCCGCAAGTCCGGAGTCCTATTGTGGAGCATGGAGTGCTCGCTCTATGCCTCGAAATAGTATCTTCAGCTCCCAGGAGTCGCATACAGCTGAAGCGATCCCCGCCGGCGCCCGGGCCATGGCAGTGCCATATATTGTATGGACAAATTATTAAATAATTAATTAAATATTCATGAATTGATCTGGGGCTTTTTCACTAGCAATTCACATTTATATTTACTTATATTGAGATATATATATATATATATATATATATATATATATATATATATATATATATTTTATATATATTTCCTTAAATGAATTATACCCACTTCCTCTGTTATTTGTTACGTGATTTATTTATTGCATTTTATATAAAATATGCTATTCAGTGTTTACCACTTGTTTCTGCAGTTTGAAATTATTATCCTCTCCCACCTTTTAATATTTCTTTCTTTCTCTATTATGTTATGTGTGTTTGACTAATAAAGATAATTAATATATTTTTAACTATGTGATTTATTATTTGTAACATTGTGATTTATTGGAGGCAGTAGATTTATAAAGCCTGTGTTGTTTTTTTTTTATTTTTTGTGGTTCTTGAAACATAGCTATTAATTATAAAGTTTAAAAAAAAATGTCATCCGCTCACCTAATCCTTATTTTAGACTCCTTGGGAAAAGCACGGTGAAACCGAACTGTAGTTTCCAACAGGAGCAATGGAACAAAAAAAAAAACAGCTGCATATCCAGGAGATATAAAAACATGTAATTCCTCTTTATTGTTGCAAACTTTAAAAAATCCAGATCAGGTAACAATCAGCACTATGTAGCAACATTAACACTGACGCATTTCAGACTACTAAAGCTCTCCATCATGCTGTACTTCCCTACATTTCCTCCATAATCTCTGTCTGCCACCCTTGCCGGGCCCTAGGTTCTGCCAATGATCTAAGATTATCTTCCTCCAAAATCTGAACCTTCCCATTCTTACCTACAAGACTTTGTACGTGGTGCACCAGTTCTCTAGAATATGCTACCCCATACAATCAGATTAATTCTCAAACTGTTTTCAACGCGTTCAAAGAATACATCCTCACTGTCAAGTCTGTCGCTATTTTTAATAATTTTTCCCTTTATTTTACAAACCCCCACCTTTAGGCATTGCTCACAGTTCTTGCACTCATATGCACTTATCTGTACATATACATACTGTCGGGGTGACAGGTTTATCCAGTTTAAAGTGCTCTACCCTATATTTTTGGAAGGTGTCTTAACCATTGTACAAATTATGTATTTCCTACCTTTTGTCTCACCCCTATTTCCACATAGATTGCAAGCTCGTATAAGCAGGGCCCTCACACAGCTTGTTTGATCTATTATTAGCTTTGTTACCATGTCATGTTCAGTATCTGTAGTTACATCCCCTTCATTGTAAACTGCCTCAGAATATGTTGGCACTATACAAATGAAGATTAATATTATTATTACCTGCTTGACTAACCAATATAGGAATAAAGATAAGACTAAGAATGGCCAGACATACCTTTGTTTGTCATTGTTGGCTGCTGTTTAGCCTGCTATCTTTTTATCTTATCTTATATTTTATAATATCACTTTTTCTGCTCATTTGATAAAATTGCTTTCAAAACAGAATAATTTCACATTTTAAAGTTCTTTGCTGTCAGTACTTCTTGCATCTCATTCTTAATTAGTAAGTTAGAGAATATTACAAATACAATTGCAAAGTCAAACTTCTACCGTTTTCCACAATTTTGAACTGTCAGCTTGTTCCATACTGTATCTTTCACTCTATTCAAAATAAACTTTATTTATCTTCACCGATAATGCCAAAATTAAATGAAAATCTGAAAAGGTATTGGGATTTTGGCAAACTTAAATTAAGTAACCTTTAAGAAGAAATGTTTATATTTGTGATACAAAATGAACCAACAAGACAAATATTTTTTGGCCTCTAAAAATAAGTGTCTTTACAAAGGTCAACAAGGCTTAACTATTATTATTATTATTATTATTATTATTATTGCCCGAAGAAGGCTGGCTATAAATTTCCATTGTGGTGGCCGCACTCATTTATTTAAATTGCCATCCTTGTAATGCACTGATGTGTTGGGTCTACCAGAGCAGGTCTCCATTCTGGCAGGTGGGACCTTTCCTTGGCATTATTATGTCCTTATAGGATATATGAAGCAGAGTTGTTGATGTGAGACTGCACCTTTAAATATCTTTTATCATGTCCATAAATATATGAGTATATATGTTGCCACTGATACTTTTCAAGGGACAATGCAATCTTGTAACGGTCAGTGGTAGTGGATCCTCTGGACCACTACAAGCGATGGTGTAAGCCACGCCAGGGAGCGGAATCTAAGTAGGTCCGGTTTTCACCATAGCCCGCCGCAATGCGGGATGGACTTGCTGCGTCGGATTGCTACCAGGTCGCTACCCCTGACGTGACTTGCTTGTGGTGGCAGCAAAGGTATAGCGTGGTACAGAATCGTAGAGCAGGCTCGTAGTCGGGGACAGGCAGAAAGGTCAGGACAGGCGGCAAAAGTTCGTGGTCGGGGGACGGAGGCAGAAAGATACGGTACACTGTAACGGCAACTAGACACAATGGAATGCTTCCTCTCTAGGCTCGGGGCACTATCGATTCAGCAAGGTGATTAGGAAGAGGCAGGACTTAAATAGGGCCAGCGGCCGGTGAAAACCAATCAGCAGTGCGCTGTCCCTTTAAATTTAGCTGCAGTACCACGAGTTCCCCCTAGGGGGCGAGCTTGCACCCGGCCAGCAGCAGGAGCGTGCGCCGGGATGGGAACAGGAGCGCGGCGAGGTAAGTGATCAGATCTGCGGGCACGCCCGCCGCCCGAGTACTGGGCTGCGGTACCGCCCGCAGCTGAGGATGCCGCCGAGGTGCGGATCTACCCGCGACCTGACATGGAGGTCACGGGGACACTCGTTACAAATCTATTATATTGGTGGTGATGTGGATATATTACCTGTTTCATCTAGACAGTAGAAGAGGCAGAATTTGATACTCTTGGGCCCCAGTACAATATCCTCAACAGGCCCTCCACCTACCTTGTGTCATTTATTATACTTACCTTCTTATGTGCCAGATGGTACTTTTCACCCTCTCATACACCAGACCAAATTATACCTATACTCCCTCTATAGCTAGCCCTATGACCTAAAAGGGGCTTTACCATCTTAGACATTTATGGCATAGTAGTAGAACATGCCATAAATGTCTGATAGGTACAGATCCAAGAACAAGGCCCTGAAAGTCTCAGTGCAGAACAAAGAGGTGGCCACACATTTTTCAACTTTCTCTATCTTGTTCTATGGGAGTTCTGAGTTTTTATTGGTATGCCATAAATATCTTGGGTGGAAAACCCCTTTAACTTACACCACTAATTTCAATCTTTAAGCTTTAATACGCCGATATTGCTTTCTATACATTAGTTTAGTGAGTTGTAAGTTATGGGCTAGCAGATCTTATTTGGATATGATGAAAGCTGAAGGAATAGAATTTATTCAATAAAAGATGATTTAATTGTTGCTACCTATTCACTTTAATGTTTATGGCATCCAGATGCCTAATGCAAGTCTGTGATAGATAGTCCAATCACTTTCTAATTAAGCCCAACTGTGCTTTATATTAGAGATAGCGCTATAAACATTATGGTATAATATGTCTGGAAAATATTTAATACTTTCTATTGTAGGTTTTCTCAGAATCTTCACTGTGGTGATCCATTTAGTGATGTATGTTCATTAAGGTAACAATAATGGGCTTTAAATTCACTTAAAGTCAGCATGGATACATTTGGTCTTACTATTCATCTTGGATCACCTGTTGAATTATTCCAGTATGTAATTCCTATGCATATTTGTAGAAGCCACAGTAATACCTGTTGTTAGCAAATTGATCTAAACGTATCCAGATACAGTCATCTTTTGTCCAGCAAAGAATTGGATATTTAGTGATCTTTCATACATTTACAGAATTGCTGTTTACCTACATTCATACCCAAGTGTTAGCATGAGATTTTCCAAAAAGATAGATTTATGATAACTACAAAATACAAAAAAGAGCTAGCAGTCGACATTGAGCTGACAATGTAGACAACACTATCTAGAATGCCAACTCCACCTCACCTGTCAAACAAGGTTAAACACAATGAAACAAAGTAAATCTGTGCATATTTGGCTGTGTCAACACTTTCTCTTCCTTTGGTAGTGCTCTACAAGACATAACTAAAGCAAGCCATGCACACGGGCATCATATACATACAACAGCTAATGACACACAACTCTTGACAAAACAACTGCATTTCTGTAGATGTCTTTCAAGTGATAAAGACATTTTAAATGGTCATTTGTACAATATTTTCATATAACAGCTGTCCAAACTGGTTGAAATTGTCTGATATCTATGTAAGGACAAGCTCAGCAATAGAGAGCTCAAGAAAAAGCAAGCTTCTGTATCTACTTGTCTATTGACTTTAAAGGGGTTTTGCCAAGAAGTGATTTCCTCAGCTAACAGGCTGATCTGTGCTCTTGAGCCTTGAGAAAAGGGGTGTTGTGTTTCTGTGTTGTAAAAAACCAGTACCTCCTCTGTGATGTCATCGCTCCACCTCCCATGCACGCTCCTGATATTCAATGTTGAGTAAACATTGTTTGGCTAATCCACAGAGGATAACTGTATTGTACACAAGCTCTACAGGTTTTGTTTTCTCCATCTTATCTGCTGAGGACAGAAGATGAGCTCCAAGAAGGCAGAGTTCTTTCATTTGTTCAGGAACTGCTGCGGGGGGGGGGGGGTTTAGGGCTGAGCAGGGAGCCAGGGAGCGTCTGCATGTTTACTCGGATAATTACATTACAACCAGTGGATTCTCTATACAAAAGACACAGGATCTTTTCTCCCCAGTCCTTTCAAAGCTCGTCATGTGAAAACAACGCAAGCGCAGCCAGATCAGCTCCTGTCAGCTCCTGATCGTATCTAATGTAAACAGTCAGAAAACTAAGGGAAAACTCTGACGCATGTATGAATGCGGGTCAGCAAAGTGAGGCGCATTACAGCTCCGACAGGCAGACCTATTTCAATGTGGTCTGTCTGCCGGAGGCGTCGAAGTTTGCCCCGCATTTATAAGTGCACTTTGGCACTGACATACATCAGTTTTTACGGTAAAAATGTGAAAACAGGCGCTTCGACGCGCCGATCTTCATATATGTCCCCCTAAGTATAAAGATTTTTTCTACCAATATCCTTAAAGGAACACACTTTGCAAAACTGTTTTACTCTATTTTGCATTCTTCAAGGTTTAAGAATAGTTGTATAAGACAAGGATTCTCTTATTGGTATAATTTGATTCCCTGTGTCATGTATTTCCTTCATCAAACTTTGCACTTGGCATAACACAGTGCATTGTTTTGTTTGTAGTGTTCCTTTAAGAAAGTAGTCTAATTGAGCCATAACCTTCCTTTGTCCTAAAATAAAATAATCTGGTCTTTTTATATCTACCTGACAACCCACCTATCATGTCAGCGGCAACACCTTTTCATCTCCCTCAATTTTCATTACTGCAGGGATCAGAATAATAGATGAATTAACGATCCTTTATTTATTACACCTGGCTGAGTTTATTGCACCTTAAGCACCTCATTCTGACTTCTTCATGACATATGATATAAAACTCCCTATGCATATGCTAAACAGAATTGAAAGGAGAGGCACTATATTTTGTGAGATCACCAAAATCTTCTATAACCTGCCCAAATATACACAGATGTTCCCTGCTCGCTCGGAAGAAAAGTCTGTATGTCCTTTAAATTTTTTTTGTATCTATTCATCACGTTCTTGTACTCTCGGATTTTTTTGTTGACTATTAAACAGCAGATAGTTGGCTGAAGACATGGTATTTTGAGTGCTTACATTGCTGCGTCTCACGGAACTATTAGTGTGACTAATTACAATTGATACCTTCACTGGTTTGCTAATGTGATAAGGGAATAAATAAACACACCATAAATAGTACATAAGCTGGAATGCAGGAGAGCGACCGAGGCAACTTTACCCTTGTCATAGTCACTGCAGGCCTTGTTATAGCTACAGTTTTATATTTTAAATTTTTTCTTGGAAATGTAATAGAAAATTTACCATTGCCTTTGTAATAATATATTATTGTTACTTCCGATCAGTGAAGGATCTGTTGGTTCTACAAGAAGATTCTGAGTGACCACCCTCCTTCTATATAAAACATGTACAAAACCCATCTACTTTTAATTGCATAAAAATCACTGCTGTTATTATTGTAGACCGGAAATACAGATGTAGCAAAGGTAAACTAGACAGATAATGCACTATGATATTGTGGCACAGAAAGCTCTCACAACATTCCTGTAAAATACCCTGAAAAGACAAAGGGGCCTCCTCCATCTGTAGGAAAAAATGGTTCAATCTCCAAAGGCAACAAGTCTTCTTTACCATAAGGCCATGTCCCCACGGCACCAGTTTGCGGCTGGTTTTTCAGACGGTTTGCGGTTTTGCAAACCGTCTGAAAAAACGGCCGCAAACTTTTACACGGGAATTTCCGCCCGGCGGTTTTTCAAAGCGCTGGCTGCCTGAAAAACATTGTACATGTTAATTCATCGGGACAGAATATTAAGATGTCTATGTGAAGGGGGAGGGCTTTTTCCGCTCATCGCAGAGAAAAGCCGCCCCCCTGCGGTCGTGTATTTGTCCTATGCCATGGGGATGCACCCTAACAACTGTGAATCTGTGGAATAACCTCCTCAGGAACTGGTTACAGCAGGAACAGAAGAGGGCTTCAACAAGGCATAGACAATTATAACAAGATTTGATGTGGCCCTATAAAATTCTTATCAGCATGTAGAGCTAGTCTTGGGATCAGTAGGGAAATATTTTCTTTTAGGATAGATCGTTTCTAACTTATGGGTTCTATATTTCTGCATCAATAGTGGGAAACAAAGTTCTAAAATTGCTCTTCCCTTCTTTCAAATCTTCTGCCCACCTTTGGATGAATTTGATTGACGTATGTCTTTATTCAACCGTACACACTATAAAATTATGTAACTTTTTCAATAGCTTTGCTGTGATCTCAGAACAGATAACATGGTGCACTATGATATCATTATCAAGTTAAACTTTGCTACATCTGTCTTATCGAAAAGATTTCACTGCATATATACAAGTACAGGACCAAGGAGGGTGGACCATTTGCTAAAAAATTGAATGGCAACCCCAGGATTGGTCTTCTGCTGGCTCTTTAGGTGGTCATTATTGTGTCAGAATTTGATTCACTGGATGGTCCTATGGTATTCTGGTTTGCCATCCTATCCTTACAAATACTGTTTTTAAACTAGTGGGCTAGAATGAGATAAGGGAATAAAAAAAATAAAAAAAATATCCTGTCAACTTTCCCCGGCAGCAAATGTTATAAGAAAATAATAAAGCAACAACAAACATATCAAATCATCTTGTTCTAAAGATAAGCAGCCACCCAAGGAGAATAGCAATGGTTTATCTACGGTTTCTTCTTCAACTTAGCCTAGCACAGAGGCGTAGCTACAGGGGGCGCACAGGCAGCAATCACTACTGGGCCCTGCAGCCTGAAGGGACCCAAAAGCCCTTTGGCTCATAAGACAACCTCAGTACTGTAATGACACATGGAAGCTAGAGGGGGTCCAATGTTACTTTTTGTACTAGGGCCCTGGAGCCTCAAATTACGCCTCTGGCCTACCATGTTTGTGTATGAAGGGATAAGGACGAACAGCTGTCGGCTGAAGAGTGTTTGGCCATCAGCTATCTAATGTACCGGTATATGGTAAAACTCACTCTAAAGTATATATGGACTGTCAAGTGAGCATTAGTGGTGCACCTTTTTCCTTTGTACTATTCCTAGAAGACACAAAATTGGTAGGACTATGAAAGGAAGACAGAGGATGAAGGAGGAGAATCCAGGAAGGTTACATAGTTACACAGTTAGTACCGCTGAAAAAAGACCTATGTCCATGAAGTTCAACCAAGAGTGGATAGAAGATGTGGTTGAAGGAAGGGGTATAGGTAATATTAAAAGTTTGTTTCTATTTGTCTACATAGATATTAATATTATTTTGTTGGAAGTAATGGTCTAAGCCTTTCCATAATTGGCTCCTGAACAGGTTATTCCACAGATTCCCAACTCTTAGGCTAGGTTCACACGGTGTATTTGCAGGGCGTAATTACGCCCCGCAATTACGCCATGTGGCCGGGGGCAGGGTGGGAGCGGGGGCGGGTGCGGGGGGCCGGCCCCTTTCCGGCCCATAGACTTGTATTACCAGCGGCGCGTATACGCCACTGGTAATTCACTTGTCACTTATCTCCCCCTGCGGCGGATTCGCCGAGCAGGAAGAGGAGACATAATCCATAGTTCTCTATGAGAATTGTGGATTACCGTAATGACTGGGACGTATTCCAGCCATAATTTGCGCACTCCTGCGTGTAATTACGGACTGAAATACGTCCAGTTTTAAGCCGTGTGAACATGGCCTAATGGTTAAGAGCCTCTGGAGACTGAACCCTTTTTTTTCTCCAGACACTGATAGTGTGCAATTGTTTTTTCAGAAGTCTAACAAAGAACAGCTTTTGCTATACTTTTTGTAGGGGCCATTTATGTACTTATACGGATTAGTCATGTCTCCCTTAGATGTCTTTTCTCAAGACTAAATACATTTAATTCTTTAAACCGTTCCTCATAACTAAGATCCTCGGTGCCCCATGTCTGTGAAGTTCTATTTTTATAGTGGTGACTTGATCACTAAAATATTCATCTCAATAATTCCATATGATTGTGATTTTAGATTAATTCTAATTTTGGTAAAACATTACTTTGTTTCGGTTTCGAGGAATAACCCTGCTCCCAATGGGAACACGTGAAAACAAAAATATTTACATTATTTTCTATGTCGTTTCTAGCAAATTTGCAGGTCATTAACATGGGTTATTTGCTGCACTATTTACTCTGTTCTGTACAATGTCCTTATCTTGAACTGCATTAGACCCAACCATGCTGCTCATAGAATATGATATCCCTTCCTATACAGCGATACTTTCTTATTTTATTTTACCATTCCTTTTCTTACCTTAATAACACATCAATGATTCTGTTATCAAGCACTTCTTTGGCACAAGAGAACAACGTGGAACTCCAGGTACATAGTAACCAGTCATCACTGCTTTTACACATAGTTCTCGAGAAAGCAAATTTGAAGAAGATTGAAAAATTATCTTTTTTTCGGCAATTTTCCCTGGAACCTGCAGGTGGGCAGTGGGCCTACAATGCTAAAACATTTCTACTACGGCAGAAGAAGTCCAGGGTCAGCTGGTCATTGCAGTTATTTTATTTTTATGCCATTACAGTGTATGCCACTTTCAGTCTATTTGTAGATGCCAGCATATTATCAAGCCTCAGCTACATCAGTGCTTTGTGATGACATTTTATACACCAGTTCCTTTTGCATACTTGTGGCCTTAGGGAAAGATACTCAGTAATCTATGGTAAATGCTGTTCTTCAGGAAATCTGTCTTTTCTGCATTACTATGCATCTTGCCATATTCAATAAGCAATTCCCACTTGACAAACTGCAAGGATTAGGTCATTTCATATATATTTCTCTACTAAGAACACAAAACCGTATGTTGCAGCCTTCCTGTGCATTTGAGATTTGACCTATTCAATAAGAAAAATCAGAAAAAAATAAGTAAAGAGCTGAAATCATTTGCAGCTCATACAAATTGTTATGTTGCGAGAAAAACACTGCATTGCTCAATTAGCTGCCAATATGCAAATGGGAGGGAATCTTTTTCTGGGAATTTCTCCTCTCACAGGAAGCAGAATTAGACCTTTTAATCTGAAAAAGTAATCAGCATCCTTGGTTAAATTTGATTTCTATCACAACAGACTGATCAAAATAAAAACTAGCGGCTCAGTTAATGCAATTTGTTTTTCAGTGATTATTCATATGCAATATTGTAAATAAGTCTCTATAAATGTTTCACATTCATGAAAACAGAAAATGATGAGACTGATGAGAAAATGCTAATATGGAGAATGGCTACAGCAGAATTACTTTACTAATGGTCTTTGGGTGTCCGTGACCTACAACACCTAACTTTCAAAAACAACAAGATAAACCTTTGTTTCTTACATAATATAACAATAATCATACGAATTAGGTAAGAACCTGATGAGGTCAAGACGATAATGGCTGACCATGTAGTACAGTGTTTCTCAACTCCAGTCCTCAAGACCCACTAACAGGTCATGTTTTCAGGATTTCCTCAGTATAGCACAGGTGATACAATTATTTTCAGTGCATTCTGTGGGAGATCCTGAAAACATGACATGTTGGTGGGTCTTGAGGACTGGAGTTGAGAAACACTGATGTAGTAGAACAGCCTGTACCCGTTGTAGCACCTACAGTTTAACTGAGATCCTAACTCGTACTCTTATTAAATTGATTTTCTGATTTAGGAACCCAATTTTAAGTATAGAACCAAGTTTAGGAACTTTGAACTAATAATGGACCTCCTTAGGATCCTCACCTCTTAAACTAGTCCATCAAAATACAATATAAATTGGTTCTAGTATGACTATTGTATGTTGAAACCATTGTAAGTTGACCAAACTGGTAATTGGTCCTAAAACCTCAAAATGTCACCCAACATAATGCAAAATGAAGATTAAAGAAAGTGAAGCAGATAACCAATATAGATAAATCAAGTCCCCCCCATAGAACTGTCAGAAAGAGCTGCTGGACGCTGGAAATCCCTCTTCTGTGGATAGGAACTTCTTTGTGTCATGTACTTTGTACACAGGGTACCAGACAAAAATACTGGGCAGACCTCATCTGAGAATAGTACAGAACAAATGATGCCATACTGTACCGTAGAGACGCACTAATAGACCGTGTTGCACCAAAACAGATGTTCTACAAGTAAAATGTTCATAATTGGTTAGAACTTCCATCAATCACAGATCAGCATCGTCTGTGACATTCTATGGTGAGTATAGTTTTAAGATGCAATTTCCTATTGAAGTCATAAAATATTGTATCTTTAGACCATTGTTACTTGGGGGACCACAATAGATTTTGTTTCTTTGGAGGACCCAGCATGTCCATACATTACAAGGACAGCTCATTGAGTTTCAGAAGACACCATGTAATGCTTTAGTTCACCTGTGGTAGTGCCGCACTAGAATTGAGAACTTCCTTCCTGCTTTCTTGATAGGTTGTAGCTTATTACTGGGGGTTCCCGCAGTAAAACACCCATTGATCAGCTTGTCAGGGACCTTCATAAAAAGTTAACAACCTCTACAATCACCAATACAGCTTAAAGGGGTTGTCTCACTACAAAGAATGCTTTTTATGTTAAAAATCTTGCAAAAACAAGTAACTTTGCAATATGTATCTATTGACAGTGTCCTACCTATTCTGAGATATCCCCTCTTGTATGAGCTGCATCAGCTCCTCAGGTTGCTATAGCTAGAGACCTGTTTGATCTCTCATGATAGGCTGTCAGCTCTGGTTGCTATAGCTACAGACCTGGCTTCTACTGCAGCCTAGTAGAAGCCAGTAAACACGCCCCTGAATTCAAAATGAAACCAAGAAAACAGGACTGAGGTGAGATGAATCAATGTATTGAGACAACCCCTTTAAGACTGACAGGTAAATCTTCCCAGCACTTGTTTAAAATAAGCTATAAACCAAACTGGAGCTCTTCCATATGGAGGCACTGTCTAGAGGAAATGAAGATAAAATATTGACAACCACATAGTTGTGTGATATTTACCTCTAGTGATGGGACAGAATATAAGGACTAGTAACCTCCCTATTCAGTAGAAGCTACAGTGTCAGGTAAAGAAATGATGTTTCCTTGACCCTGTGCTTGGTGTTTTCAGCTTGATTGGTTCTGAGCTGCGATTACTAACACAACCCATACACAAGGATTGTGTGAGGAAATAGCAAACTTTTATACATTTTAATTATCATCTGGTGAATTACCATCTTGTTAACTAAGTGTATGGCTGACAATATTCGGATTAAGGTAGCTTCTCATAATTAAATAAACTAATTTGGATGCGATAAGAGATAGTTCAGTGGACAAAATCAGAACACGATAAAAAAGCATCCTATCTTGTTGTGTCAATTTAAAGGGAATGTGATATCAAAAATGACTTGTTTAACTCACGTTTTTATGTTCAACACATTTTTTAAGAATGTTTGGTTATTTTTTTTTTTTAATTTTCCATATCACTTTCAATATTTTTAATAATTCTTAATTCCTGCAGTTTTCACTTTGGCCACTAAGCCTAATAATAGTTTGACACTTCCTATTCTGTACAGAAAGATTCTCAGTTGTCTGCTCATTATCAGCACAAAGAAGGTCAAACTGAAAGGAGACACCAGTGTGAATAGATAACACAGGATCCACCAGTCACAAGAGGAGATAGTCATAGTTTACCCTTTTACCTCCTTGCACACTGATTTCTTCCCTGGTCACAGAGTATGACTAGAAAACTCTCCTATAGAAGTCAATGGGACTGAGTCAGTCTTAAGGCTTCTATGTGCATGAAGCTACTGTAAAGCATCTCTCTGACTGCTGTTAAAGCAGTGCAAACAAGGCCTAGTGGCCAAAGTGAAAACTACAAGACTTAAGAATTTTTTAAAAATATTGAAATTAATATGAAAGATAAAAAAAAAAATCCTAAAAAATATGTTTATCATAAAAATGGGACTTAAACAATGACTCACTTTTTGATGACACATTCCCTTTAAGAATTTAAATAACCATAGAAAAGACTAGAAAAAACCTTATACCCTAAACTCTGGCTAAACATGTATTTCACAGGTTTGGGTTGGAAATAGGTTTTAAAAGAATATCATAATATTAGAAGGTCATTTCACATTAGAGAGAAATTATATAGGACACTAGTGAAGAGGTGGCCACAGCACAGTAAGGCCCTTGTCAGAGATAACCACATGGGTACACCAAAAACGATAACAAAAAAAATAAAATAAAAATTGGTTTTAGGAAATTTTCTTAGACTGGCACTTTTGAAAACTCATATTTAAGTTCTGGGTTAAACAAAAAATTTATAGTAAATATTCTAAAAATGCCTAAAACAGGATGAGCTGCAGTCTTATGATAAAGGATCATAACATTGCTGTGGGCAGATACAACAACAAGCTCCTACTAAAGTACAAGAAAGACAACACCAGCAGAATGTTATCCTAAAATCAGACATAACATAAGATGAACCATTTCATGTAAGATTTTGCATGTTACATATCAACTCACTGAGCTATAAAGGCAGCAGCGAGGTGATAGGTAATAAACACGAGCAGCATAATCCTAGATATATCTTACTAGCATCCTATCACATTACTTAAAATTGTGTATATCTTTACCAGTACCCAGTTACCCAATGCATTTGCTAAGAGTTCTGTTAGATGGAGTAGAAATTATTATTTACTTCTTGTAGAAAACATTTTGATAAAGCGAGCCTACAAATTGCGTTATACCTTCTTTTGGGGGGCTCCTCTAGGATGACAACAAGATTAATAAATGCAATTGTATTTGTATCTTAAGCATTAGTCTTCAGGTAACCCAGGATCTCATTAACCCACTAATGTGAAGGCTGCAGCCTCATATTGCTATTGAAAAACTGACCTTGCATGGTATATAACATGCACGCTTGTACCAATTCCATGATGGCTCATATTGTTGGTATATTAGATCACTGTCTCTGCTCATTTAGCCAAAGCGGCATAACATGAATGTATAAAATCTGACGTACTTCATTCATCACAAAGCAAAAGATGGAAAATATATTACTGCAGAAAAATGGTCAATTCAGTGTTAGCTGGTTGGATTCTGTCACAGGCATCTTTTATTTTTTTTTGCTATGGTTCTCGAAAATAAGCATTTGAGTTCTAAGTCATTAAAAAGCACAGATTTTATGAAAATCAGAGATATGTCATATGTGAGTGTGGTGACTCAGATTAAAGATCGTTGTTCCCGCTTTTGTAGTTCATAAGTTGTTACTTCCTCCTCAATGGCACCCTAAGTGGCCGCCTACTCCTCCTGTCCTCATCTTGGCCCTGCTGTCAGGTCTTGCATGGTGCTTGTATAATAGTGAAAATCTAATGAGGGTGAATCTTTACAGTGATTGCTTAGAAGAAAAAAAGACATTTTATCTTCAATATTACAATACAAAATTTACAGCTGGACTGTCACTAAATAATTACATATAAAAACCATACACTACATGACCATAACTACACATAATCATGGGTCTTCTGTAACATTGTTGACCTCCCTCTGATAGAAGGCTATTGAAAGCTTCAGTTTTTCTTGTAGTTTGGACCTTATTGAATCAAAGAAAAAAATTGGTTGATTTGTAAAAAGGAGGTTGTTGAGAATGTGAACATATTGTACTAAAAGGTGTGAAGATTTTCTCCAGTTTGCCCAGAAAAAAACTCCTTTAAATGGACTGTAATGACAGCGCTGGAAATCTTTTTCGCTGAAGATTTATTATAAATAGCAGTTGGAATACGCGTTTCGTGTGTAGACCACACTTGAGAAAGCTTGGCGAAACGTGCGTCGAGGCTATCCCATTTCCTTGGCAGTGCATCTCCTCCATTCCTGTATACACTTGGTAATGTATTGTGTGTGAGAGGTGTGGCATTATTGTATGCCCATCTTGATGTGTCTATATACTATTTAATCACTTGATCTCTAATATAAGACACTTTAAATATTATAGGTCATACATCTTAGATGACTTTCTATATCCAGGAATGGTGTGATTTGTATGCCTTGTTTCAAAATAAAATGTATAAATGTTATGACCATGGCTGTTAAGTCCTCTTTTTTCTTTTTGTTTTTGTATTTTTAATCATGAACCCGACATACAAACATGCTTAGATCCCGGAACACCAATTGACTTATATGTGTAATATTATATCATATAAAAAATATATCATATTTAATGGCCATCAATAACTGGAGTTATATATCATCACTAAAGTAAAAGACTCTTCCATATGGAGCTTTGTCTCACAATTGTATTCCTCCCTAAGGCCCCCTTTTTTGTGTTATATAGTTGCCAAAAAATGGCTCAAATTATCAGCACCGGTCTGCAGTCACATGCTCTGAGCAGGTTACAGCTCACAAGAAGCCAAGCTGACTTCTGAGATTTCCAGCCACGTCTGTGGAGGTTAAGAAACTGACCCATGTTTGTTTGTTATGTTGACTTAAAATGCACTGAATAGCGGCGGCATTGTAACCAAGGTATAATACTACTAAACATATCTGCCTCCATTCTTCTACGTCTAGCTCTCAAACATGAACACTTCTGCTCGGTGACAGCTTCCTTTTGTTGAATCTCCTTAGAAACACAAATCTCGTTCCTTGGCAGCGCTTGCAGTAAGTGCTATACCACATGCCCAGACTAGTTCTCACTCACAGCTTAAAATCACAGTAAGTGGCAAGAAACGAGGTCACCACTTCTCAGACACACTTTTCACTCTTATTCGGCTTCAGGAGCCATTGTTCCAATAATTATTACCATATTCTGCTGCAGTTTTTCAAAAAACTTATACGCTGCTCGCTTAACTTGTATTGTGTTATCCAAAACCCTCACTGCAGAGCGGAGAATGGCTACAGAATAATATAATCCTTCCTGCAATTAAAAAGTCTACAAGGCACGAAAAGAAACACAAAAAATATACATATGGGAAAACAGAAAATCAAAACACAATGTACACACACTACAAGCTCTGACTGGTTGGCTGCAATGTGGACGAATGGGAAAATATACTGCCGTAGCAGAGCTGAATTTGCCTGGTTAGCAATGCACTGGGAATTGTGGTAATTCTCTCAGATAAGATAAAGCAGGTCTACCAGCTCTCCTGTGTAAAAACCACAACCAACAAACCCATCAATGGTACATTTGTGAGATGAAGTTTACTTGTATCAAACATAATGAGAAAAAGTATATGTAATAACAGTTTATATTATTCCATTAATAATGAATTACTAGAAATATTCTTTTATGAAGTCTCCCCATGATACTTTGCAACATGGTATTTAGGCATGCAACATTTATGCAGTGCGAAGATTTTCTATTTTAATCACCCTCTACCAAAGTGAAGCTTACAGTCTAACACTGCAGACTCTAAGTTTAGAGGGGTGTTCCCACCATACAGTTTGATGACAAAGTCTAATGTGGGATTCCCACATATATGACCCTCACCTATCTGGCCCCCAATTGTTTCAGCTCAGAACAAAGAGCTGGTCAGGCTTGCACATATGTTTCTATTCTGTTCTATGGTAGTTCTGAGTACAGCCAAACACACCGCTCCCCTGTACTTGGAACGCCTATAGAACAGAATGTAGAGTAATGTACTCTTCAATCTAAGTCAAAACTTTTGGATTTCCATTCCCAAGATAAGTGTGGCTCCAGAGATGGGACCAGCACCTATCAGCCTTTGATGGCTTATCGTATCGATACGCCATTAAACTCAATGATGGGAACACCTTATTAAGTCCATTATGTCTACCCTACTCTCTTAGATGCACCTACTAATCTTCTCTATACTTTATACTAAGGTTTCATACATCTAGCCCTTTAGGCCCCTAGGGCCACATGTATGAAACGGTTTTAGTCTAAAACTCACTTTTTTGCCTATAAGTTTCTATGGGGAAAAAATGAGTTTTAGACCAAAACCGTTTCATACATGCGGCCCTAAGTGCCTATACTGGGCTAGATGTATGAAACATACTGTGCTAGTTTTCTGGTGTGTTTTACGCCAAAAGTATTATTGTGTATAAAAGTTTAACACCAAAACTGAAGCCTCAGTCTGATGTGCTCTATACTTTTGACTGCACCAATGCACCACATTCATAAGATTAGACACATGTATGAATAGTGATAATTAGAATGTGTCGCAAAATTTGTCAAAGCACACTTTTTTTGGTGCACTGACAGTATGTCTCACAACGTGACACATTTATAATGTGCAGTGAGACACTTTTAAAACACTTTTAAACATAAGCATGAACTCAAGTTTGGTGCAGCACTACCCAAGACACAGGATCTTTGCATAGTTGTCACTTGGGGCAACATGTATAATTTTTGCCGTTTAAACGCCAATTTTTATACGCTTATTGTTGGTGTAGAATGTGCCTGATTAATGAACCTGTCCTACTGCGGGTCATAAATCAGGCCCATTCTAGTGCTAATACAAAATTTCTGGCTCAGGTAAACCACTTTGAAAGTGGTTGACCTGTTCCATCAGTAATGCGCCTGTAATTGCCATAATGAAGCTATAAATCTATAGCTTTGTACGGTTCTAGTGCGCCCCACATCCCACACGCCCCCCCCCCCAAAATGAGGCGCATTACAAAGTGATGCGGGCGCCCTGTAATGCGCCTGATATTGGTGTGAGGGACATTTACACCTATTGCGAACGGGTCTTCGCTAGATGCCAGCTGAAAATACGCCACAGCCCTGTTCACACATGTCGCCCTTGGTGTTGATATGTGCCTGGGTTTACTAGTTGCTGTTGTCTGCCCCACATCTATTATTCTAATCACAAATACATTATAGTCAGTAGTGCTGACCTTCAATTCGGGTTGGCCCAAATACATTTTTTTAATGTTCTCCAAAAGTCATCCGTAAAGTAAAAACCCTTAATTAGAGTTAGGGTTTTTACTTGGCGGTTCTAGTTCTGTGGCAACGTCACTTCCAGTCCAATGTCACATAGATAACTGAAAGTGATAGGGAACAGATAAATTAACTGATTTAAACCCAGTAAATGAACCCTAACCTCAATTTAGGGTTACAGTTAGGGTCAATAATAGGGCTAAATTTAAGGTTGAACCGATGTTGAACTAATCATGGGCAGATGTAAACAACACTAATGGACAGTTTCAAAAGTCAGAAATTCTATAATTTATACGTAGTCTCTGTCCCATGCATGCAGGTCTCAATATTTACTGTAACAAACAAATACAAAAGCACCAGCTCCAGGTCTGACAATGGAGTATGATAATAAAAATTCAAAAATTTATTGTGTTACATTAAAAAAGAGTCCTTTGCAGACATAGCAGGAGAAACCCTCATACAATTCAAAAGGTCCCCATCGGTAAGAAAAACTGCCTATGCATTTCAGGTCAATGACCATTAATCATGTCATGTCTGCAAAGGACTCTTTTTTAATGTAACACAAAAAATTTTTGAATTTTTATTATCATACTCCATTGCCGAACCTCTTGTTTTTGTAGCTGGTCCTTTCGTATTTGTTCGTTATTGTTGACTTCCTGTTGATTGCTCTTCCTCCACCGTGTCTCCAATAGAGGTCTCCTGTTAACGCAACGAAGAGGATGAACTGATTCATATATATTTTTTTCAATATTCACTGTCTCTTGTTCTAACAAGACATGCTCCAGGGTCTAATATCTGCAGTACAGTACCATATTACTTTTGCTCACTTTGACTAAAACTGATGACACTGATGTCACATGTGTCACAGATGTCGCCAATGTCACAGATGGTACCGAAGTTATAGATGTTACTAATGTTCTACTCCTGTACCAGAGGTCTTCTCTCTCCAGAGTCCAATCAGTATTTACAGGAGTCACAATTTCTCACAACTCGATAGACCCAGGAGCAGGTTTGGCTGCCACTTACTGACACCACTGTACCAGTGGAATCTTTATCACATAGACCAGGAAATCTATCAGTGTTTTTCAATTTCTTCAAATGCTTCACTATACCCATTTTATGCAATCATGAGAACCCACCTATGGAAGAGTCACTTACATCAACTTCCCATGCTAGTCCCTGCTCCCTATCTCATAGCCTCACATCACCCAGGAACAATCTTCCAATCTCCATGTGGCCAGAACAACAATTGTTGCAGTGAAGTCTTAGGCTATGTTCACACGGCTTAAAATGGGACATATTTCAGCCCGTAATTCGCGGCGTACTGCATGAATTACGGCTGAAATACGTCCCGGGCATTACGGTAATCCACAGTTCTCACAGAGAACTATGGATTACGTCTCCTCTCCCTGCTCGGCGAATATGCCACGGGGGGAAATAAGTAAACATGTCATTTACTAGCGGCATATACGTGCCGCTAGTAATGATAGTCTATGGGCCGGCGAGTTGCCGCCCCCGTCCACGCGGCGTATTTGCGGGCCGTAATTACGCCCCGCAATTACGCCGTGTGAACATGGCCTAACAGTATGTGTAGTATATAAGGTTCATTACAACACTGCAGCATTTCCTGCACAAAAGACATTCAAGGCCTTGATGAATAACAGCAATGAAATATTTTTAAATAATTTTGCATGTAGCAGCATTTTTATGGGAGATGGGGCCGGCTTCCTAGAAATATGGGAGTCTTGTACAGTTTAATACTTGCCCGTTTTCACCTTCCTTACATACATAAACAACATACTTGTAGTTTTACAGCAATTATTAAAGTGCCGATCTGTTTAAATAGAATATGCTCTGGGATTTCTTTGCTGAGGTCACACTGCCAAGGTTGTCGTACAGCGCAGTGCAGTTGTAAGAGGTTTTTTGTTGTTGCTGTCAATGGTTGGCATTTTGCTGCAAACCATAGTTTGTGTAATTCAAACGCTTCCTAATCTAGAAAGGTTTTTAATTTACCTAAAATTTCCTCGCTTCCCTATTCACTTCTTTCATGGTAGAGATGTTACAACACTACAACCCAGGATTAAATTTCTTTTATAAAATATGGGTCCTTGGATAAGGTCTGGTTCACATCTACATCAGAGATTCCATGTGGAAGCTCAATTGCAGAGATGGAACTGAAACTGTAAGGGACTGATAGACCCTGTGAACTAAATGTGGTTCCTCCTGTTTCTGTATTGGTGTCCGTTGTTTTAATGGAAAAAAAAATTGCACAGCATACTTGGCTAGTTTTCTATCATTCCCAATGGAATCTGTGTTGGAGGCATAGATGTGAACACCATCTTACACGTAAAATGAGGCCCCCTTCTTGCCATTGTAAATATTTTTTCTTATGATCTATGAAGCTGGAGAAATGAAACAATACTGCCCTACAATGCCTAAATAATACTTTTATATTGTTTCCAAATAATACTATCAGGTGGTGCCATAACAACACTATTGTATGTTGCCCACATTCTGCCATTCAGTGTATAAACAAATCTGCCATACAGTGTTCAAATAATACTGTGATGTAATGTCTAAATAATACCCTCATACAGTGTCACTATAAAACTTGTAAATACAGCCTGATTACAAAGATAGTGGAGACAGAGACATAGAGATTATAGTAACATAGTAGATAAAGGTTCGAAAAAAGAGAAGCAGCAATTGTATGTTGCCCACATTCTGCCATTCAGTGTATAAACAAATCTGCCATACAGTGTTCAAATAATACTGTGATGTAATGTCTAAATAATACCCTCATACAGTGTCACTATAAAACTGTAAATACAGCCTGAAATTACAAAGATTAGTGGAGAGCAGGAGACATAGAGATATAGTAACATAGTAGATAAGGTTGGAAAAAGAGACAGATCCATCAAGTTTAATCTATGTTCCTCTAGTGTTATCCAAAGGAAGGCAAAAACCCCTATGAGGTGGATCATAATTCTCCCATACAAGAGGGAAAATTCCTTCCTGACTCAGAATATGACAATCAGAAAGAATCCCTGGATCACTGTCCTATCTCCAGAATATATGACCTATTACCTATTATCTTATTTTATCAAGGAAAACACAGAAACTCTTCTAGAACTTGTTCAATAAATCCACCATCACAACCTCTTGTGACAGTGAACTTCATAGTCTCACCACTGTTACAGTAAAGAATCTCCATCTGTGATGACATTGAAACCTTCTTTTCTATTGTCTCAGAAAATGTCCCTTTGTTATTTGTGTAAAAAATCATGCAAAAGTTCTGTGTACTGTCCTTTCACGTATTTGTATGTAGTAATTCAATTGCCCTCAAGCCGTCTTTTTTCCAAGCTGAATGACCAAAAATTTGATAACCTATCTTGGTATTGCAATCCACTAATTTCCCTTACAAACTTGGTTGCCCTCCTCTGTACCCGCTTCAGCTCAGCTAGGTCCTTATACACTGGGGCCCAGAACTGTATACGATATTCCATATGTGACCTCACCTGGGATTTCTATAGAGGCAAAACTATATTTTTGTCATGAGCATATGTGCTTCTTTTGACCCCCTCCTGACATGGGACATATCCATACGTCCTAGCGGCAAGTGACTTCCCGCAAATGGATGTATGGGTATGTCCTGTACATTGTGCAGGCTCTTAAGCATGGTCTGTAGGATCGCTATATGGGACTAGCTGTATATTACAGCTGGCCACATGCTGCATCGCCCACAGCTGGAGTGAGCTCCGGTCGCACAATATTAACCCTCTATTGTAATTGCGGCGTCTAAGGGATAGACAAAGGGAGGAGACTCCCTATGTCCCCATCGGAGCCGCGGCGCAATCGCGGCTGCTGATGGCTTACCTGACAGCCCCGGAAGTCTTTGTTAGACTTCATGGACTGCCTGTGATTTCACTATGACCGGCCATACCCTCAGTGATTGACAGTTGCTATGAAGATTAGTACACAGCAGCAATGATGTATACTATTCTCCTTTGTATCAGTGATCTGGAGATCACTGAAGCAAGTTTCCTATGGGAAAAGGGAAAAAAAAATAGGAAAGTTAAAAAAGTAAAAAAAAGTAAAAGATAAAAAATAAAAGAAAAACACGTACACTGCTCTTTTCCCTTTTACAAATGGAAAACACACCAAAAAAGATAAAAAAATAAATAAAGTATGGCAATTTGGTATCACCGCGTGCATAACGACCTACCTTATAAATCTGTCATGTTATTTAACCCACGCGGTGAACGCCATATAAAACAAAAACAAAAAAAGTCACATAATTCCAATTTTCATTCAACTCGCAGCACACATAATGGAATAAAAAGTGATCAAAAAGTCATATAATTTCCAATGTGATACCAATAAAAATGTCAGTTCATACTACAAAAAAACAAATAAAAAAACAAAACATTTCAACATAAAAAACTATATAAATTGAGTATCTCCGTAATTGTATTGACCCACAGAGTAAAACTAACTTGTCACGTATATTGCATGGTAAGCACTTTTAAATATAAAAAAACACTACTTGGATTGCAGTATTTCTTCACCCTGGCTTCCAAAACACAGATTAAAAGTGATTAAAAAACCTTGCCCCACCAATGATGATACTAGCAAAAAACAAGCCCAAACACAGCTCCATACATAGAAAAATAAAAAAAAGTTATGATTCTCAGACTGTGGCGATGCAAAAACCTGTTTTCCTTTTTGAATAAAAGTGTTTTTATTGTGTAAAATCAGTAAAACATGAAAAATATACAAATTGGGTATCGCTGTAATTGAATTGACATGCTAAATAAAGCTAGCATGACCGCTGTAAAAAATAAAAATAAAAAACACTACCAGTATTGCTGTATTTTGTTCAAAATACCTCACAAAATCTTTGATCACAGCGTCATATGAACCCCATGATGGTACCAATAGAAATTTCAACTCATCCCACAAAAAATATGCCCCTAATCAGCTCTAAATACAGGAAAAATACAAAATTATGGCTATGAGACAATGACGACATAAAAACGCACTTTTTTATAAACCACTTCTAAAGTGTAAATGTAATGAAACATAAAAAAACTTTACAAAATGTACATCATTGTAATGGTACCAGCCCGCATAGTAAAGTTATCATGTAATTTATACTGCCCAGCGAACGCTGTAAAATTGAAGACCAAAAAACAATGTCAGAACTGTGTTACTCTCTCCCCCTCCCATTTTCATTGCCCAATGCTAAAAATATATGTGCGCTCAAATGCACAATACACCCCTAGATGAAATCCATTATGGGTGTTGAATCCAAGATGGGGTGACTTCTGGAAGGTTTCACCTGTTCTGGTACTTTGGGGGCTGTGTTTCAAAAGCTCCCTCCCTTATACGCCTTGCCATGTGCCCAAACAGCAGTTTACATCCAGATATGGGGTATTGCTGAACTTGGAAGAAATTGTGTAATATATTTTGGGGTGCTTTTTTTCCACAATTGCAGATTGTTGAATTTTTTTTTTTTCTATTTCAAAGTCTAATGCTAACAAAATTCTGAAACACCTGTGGGGTTGATACTCACTACACCCCTGGAAATATTCCTTAAAGAGTGTAATTTCCAATATGGGGTCTTTTTAGGGATGTTTAAAATTTAGCAAACCTGTAATGGTGACTAAAGAAGAT
Source organism: Phyllomedusa bahiana (assembly GCA_025379985.1). NCBI lineage: Eukaryota > Metazoa > Chordata > Amphibia > Anura > Hylidae > Phyllomedusa > Phyllomedusa bahiana. The sequence continues at coordinate 158,234 of JAODAL010000187.1, forward strand.
CCTAATGAAAGTGAACAAGAACCCAATCTCAAGAACCCAAGTAGGTGCTCCTCCTATTCTGAGGCTTGTGGTTGAGGCAAATAGCGCACCAGGGTCACATATAGGATATCTCTGAAAACAATAGAATTGGGGGAATCGATGTTGAGTCGTATTTCCCTGGTCACATCTACCATGTTCAAGTGAATAATGGATAAAAATTTAAAATCTTCCCAAAAAATTGACATTTTGGAATTCCACCTCCACTTTGATTTAATTTATGTGTAACACCTAATGGGTTAATAAACTTCCTAAATGCTGTTTTGAATACTTTAAGTAGGGGTGTAGTTTCATGTATGGAGTCCTTTATGGAGATATCTAGTATACAGGCCCCTCAAAGCTACTTAAGAACTGATCTGCTTCCTAAAAAATCTATGTTGCAAAATTTCTTGAAAATGTGAAAAATAACTACTAAATTACTAACCCCCCCTAATGTAAAAATTATGTCAACCTACAGTAGATAAATGACAGATGCTAGTTATAAACTGTTTTGGGTGGAATAACTGTCTTACATGCAGAAAATTTTGAACATTGAAAATGGCAAATTTTTCCACATTTTTATGATATTTTGATTTTTTTTAAAAAAATAAGAATTGTATGGAAAAAAGTTTCTTACTAATTTCAAGCACTATGTGTCATGAGAAAACAGTTTCTGAATCACATGGATAGGTAAAAGTATCAAAAAGTTATTATCGCATAAAGTAACATGTCAGATTTAAAAAATTGGTCTGTCAGGGAGGTCAAAACTGGCTGCAGTGGTAAGGGGTTACTGCAACCCATGATTTTATTTGCCTTAGCAGATGCTGCCTAGAAGTGGTCACTATATTAAGGACTACTGTCCACAAATATCCTTAAGCTTTTTTTCAGCCATAATTATACTATTATATACTATTATATTATATTATTTGTTACATAATTGTTACATAATTGTGTTATGTTTCTTTGGCCCAAGTGCATAACCTATATTTATCCACGTTAAACTTAATTTGCCATTCCTCCAATATTCTCTTATCCTACTCTGCGGACAGTTATATAGGGTTATATGATAGAGGAGAGAAGCTGAGCTCTGTGATATATAGGGTTATATGATAGAGGAGATGAGCTGAGCTCTGTGATATATAGGGGTATATGATAGAGGAGAGAAGCTGAGCTCTGTGATATATTAAGGTATATAGGATAGAGGAGATGAGCTGAGCTCTGTGATATATAGGGTTATATGATAGAGGAGAGAAGCTGAGCTCTGTGATATATAGGGTTATATGATAAAGGAGAGAAGCTGAGCTCTGTGATATATATGGTTATATGATAGAGGGAGAGAAGCTGAGCTCTGTGATATATAGGATTATATGATAAAGGAGAGAAGCTGAGCTCTGTGATATATAGGGTTATATGATAGAGGAGAGGAGCTGAGCTCTGTGATACATAGGGTTATGTGGCAGAGGAGAGAAGCTGAGCTCTGTGATATAATAATATGTAATACTGATATTGCCCACATACAGTGATTGACACTTTGTTCTGTACATTCTAATACAGGGAAAGCTATATAGGGTTATATGATAGAGGAGAGGAGCTGAGCTCTGTGATATATAGGGTTATATGATAGAGGAGAGGAGCTGAGCTCTGTGATACATATTATTAAATGATAGAGGAGAGGAGCTGAGCTCTGTGATACATAGGGTTATATGATAGAGGAGAGAAGCTGAGCTCTGTGATATATAGGGTTATATGATAGAGGGAGAGAAGCTGAGCTCTATGATATATAGGGTTATATGATAGAGGGAGAGACGCTGAGCTCTGTGATATATAGGATCATATGATAGAGGAGAGGAGCTGAGCTATGTGATATATGGGATTATATGATAAAGGAGAGAAGCTGATTTCTGTGATAAATAGGGTTATATAACAATAGAGGGAGAGAAACTGAGCTCTGATGTAAAGCGTTATATGATAAAGGAATGAAGCTGAGCACTGTGATATATAGGGTTATATGATAGAGGAGAGAAGCTGAGCTCTGTGATACATAGGGTTATGTTTCAGAGGAGAGAAGCTGAGCTCTGTGATATAATAATATGTAATACTGATATTGCCCACATACAGTGATTGACACTTTGTTCTGTACATTCTAATACAGGGGAAGCTATATAGGGTTATATGATAGAGGAGAGGAGCTGAGCTCTGTGATATATAGGGTTATATGATAGAGGAGAGGAGCTGAGCTCTGTGATATATAAGGTTATATGATAGAGGAGAGGAGCTGAGCTCTGTGATATATAGGATATATGATAGAGGAGAGAAGCTGAGCTCTGTGATATATAGGGTTATATGACAGAGGGAGAGAAGCTGAGTTCTGTGATATATATTGTTACATGATAGAGGAGAGGAGCTGAGCTCTGTTATATATAGGGCTATATGATAGAGGGAGAGAAACTGATCTCTATGATATAAAGGGTTATATGATAGAGGGAGAGAAGCTGAGCTCTGTTATAAATAGGATCATATGATATAGGAGAGGAGCTGAGATCTATGATATATAGGAATATATGATAAAGGAGAGAAGCTGAGCTCTGTGATATATTGGGTTATATTATAGAGGAGAGAAGCTGAGCTCTGTGATATATAGGGTTATATGATAGAGGGAGAGAAGCTGAGCTCTGTGATATATAGGGTTATATGATAGAGGGAGAGAAGCTGAGCTCAGTGATATATAAGGTCATATGATAGAGGAAGAGGAGCTGAGCTCTGTGATATATAGGGTTATATGATAGAGGAGAGAAGCTGAGCTCTGTGATATATAGGGTTATATGATAGAGTAGAGAAGCTGAGCTCTGTGATATATAGGATTATATGATAGAGGAGAGAAGCTGAGCTCTATGATATATAGGATTATATGATAAAGGAGAGAAGCTGAGCTCTGTGATATATAGGGTTATATGATAGAGGAGAGGAGAGGAGCTCTGTGATATAGAGTTATATGATAGAGGAGAGACGCTGAGCTCTGTGATACATAGGGTTATGTGGCAGAGGAGAGAAGCTGAGCTCTGTGATATATAGGGTTATATGATAGAGGAGAGGAGAGGAGCTCTGTGATATTGAGTTATATGATAGAGGAGAGAAGCTGAGCTCTGTGATACATAGGGTTATGCGGCAGAGGAGAGAAGCTGAGCTCTGTGATATAATAATATGTAATACTGATATTGCTCACATACAGTGATTGACACTTTGCTCTGTACATTCTAATACAGGGAAAGCTGTCAATCACTGTATGGGGATGGGGCAAGCAAGACTTCCACTGTCTCTTAACCCCTTAAGCCCAGGCCTGAAAAGTACTTAATGAACAGCTAAATTTTGTAGTTTTTACCTCCCTGTGTTTCAACAGTCATAACTTTTTTTATCTTTAATTTGATGATTGTTTGGACTTGTTTTATGTGGAAGAAGTTTTATTTTTTTATTTTTGGGAGCACAGTTTAAGTTTACAAATGAATTACTGCATTTTTTTTTGTTTTTTTAATCATTTTTAACACCATTCAAAATTTCCAATAAATAACCTATTGGTTTAATTCTACGGGTTTATTACGGTCATGTAAGACCTAACGTGTTTTTTTGTTTGTGTTAAAAGCACAAATACTTTTTTTATAAATTTTTTTTAATTAAATTTTTTTAAATTTTTTCTATACTTTTTTATTTTACATTTTTTTTACCCTTTAATTTTTACGTCTTGTCTTTTTTCGGCTTTACAAACTATGCGACTATGTTACTATTGTAATTTTTTTTTTACATTTAGTAATGTATTACATATTCATATATCTAATACATAGACTCTATGTCATACAAACACAGGTAGCATCAGGGCGCACACATGTCCTGACCGAAGGCTTGTTGTCAAAAGCCTTGGGGCTCCATGTCTCCGGCCCCGATCCCCCAAAAGGGAAAGCAGGAAATCCCTTGATTATGCTGGTTCAAAACTACGCAATAAAAGGGGTTAAGCGCCGAATCGGAGGCTTCCTCTTTTCCCGGCACTTACAGAACTAAATCTAGGAGCAGAGCTTTAATACAGCTCTGTTCCTAGCGCAGCCTCCTTTCCCCCGGTGCTGGGTATGCAAACCTATTCTGCACCCGCTCAAAAAAACCCACTGCGAAACGACCTAAGATGCCCGCCGTCAAAAGATTGTGGGCAGTCGTTAAGGGGTTAAAGAGTCTGGTCAAGATTTACTCTGCTTTGTACTCAGAAATCCTGCATCAAATCACATGACCTTACCCCAAACGGCCCTTTATTAGGTTACACCATGCTATAACGGTTGACCCCTTTTGCCTTAAACTGCCTCAATTCTTTCGGGGCATAGATTCCACAAGGTTTGCAACGATGCTCAATTGGTACCAAGGGCCAAAAGAGGTGCAAAAAAATTTATTCCCCACACATACCATCACCACCACCACCTGAACCTTGATACAAAGGGCAGGATGGAATCCAGCCTTCTTTGTTTTTGACGCCAATTCTGACCCACCATCCAAAGTCGCACAAATCGAAGACTCATCAGACCAGGCAAGTTTTTCCAATTCATGTCCATTTTCGAGAGTTTTGGGGCAATGGGCCTCAGTTTCCTTTTTCTTAGCTAAAGGATGGCCCCGTGTTGTCTTACTGGCTTAGCCCATCTGCCTCAAAGTTCGCCGTACTGTGCGTTCAAGATGCTCTTCTCCCACCTGTTGTAACGGTGGCTATTGATAAACTGTTGCCTTTCTACAGCTCGAACCATTGACCTTTCTCCTTTGACCTTGGCTTCAACAGGCATTTCGCCCACAGGACTGCCGCTCTGATGTTTTTTCTTTTTCGACCATTCTGAAAACCCTAGAGAGGGTTGTGTGTGAAAAACCCAAAATTTCACCCAGTTTCTGAAATACCAGAACAGCCCTTCTGGCACCCAAAACAGCCACGTTCAAAGGCACTCAAATCCCTTTTCCCCATACTGATCCGGTTTGAACTGCAGGAAATTGTCTTAAACCAGTCTACATGCCTAAATGCACTGAGTTGCCGCCATGTGATTGGCTGATTAGAAATTAAGTGTTAACGAGCAGTTGGACAGGTGTACCTAATAAAGTGGCCGGTGAGTGTATATCCCAGAGCTCAGCTTCTCTCCCTTTATCACATTTTAACCAAAAAGGAATACAATGACAAAAAAGTCATAGGAAAATATATATTGACAATCTTTATTAATTCAATAATAAAAATTAAAAACTAATATGTCACAAATAGTACAAATTTAAGGCTAAAAACAATTAAAAATAATGCCCATATCAAACAAAAGGCATACAATCACACCATTCCTGAATATAAGAAAGTCATCTTTAAAGGTGTATGACCTATAAAATTTAAACATTAGTATTAAAGTGTCTTATATTAGAGATCAAATGATTAAATAATTATATAGACACATCAAGATGGGCATACAATAATGGCCACACCTCTTCACACACAATACATTACCAAGTGTAATACAGGAATGGAGGAGATGCACTGCAGGGAAATGGGATAGCCTCGACGCGCGTTTCGCCAAGCTTTTCAAGAGGCTTTTTTAAGCCTTATAAGGGGGTTTTCTCGCTACAAAGAATAGCTTTCAATGTAGGGGAAAACAAAATAAAGACATTTTCCAAATATATTGCTTTGTTCCTTGTTTTCCCTAAGGAGATACAAGTGAATTTATGACTCCCCGGCTATTTCGTTCCTTCAGTAACCAACCTGTAACAATTCTCCCCCTGCTGTTTGTTCAATGAGATAACAGTGAGTGAGGTATCACACAGGTCAAGGCAGTGTCCTGTGCTGCTAAGCAGTAAAAGCTTGATTTATGTAAAAATAAACAGAACTGTAATTAAGGCTTTTGTTTTTGGGGGTCAGATAAGAAGTCCTGTTGTAGTTTGAGAAGCTAATCTGATCTAATTAGCATCTGAAAGCACAGCATGGCACAGAGCTGTACAAGCAAGGAGCTTATGCAAATGAGTCAGTCTGAACCAGGAAGTGACAGAGTATTTCATTCATGCATTCTCTGAAACTCTGAAGGGAGACAACTCCTTTACATTTGTACTATTTGTGAAATATTAGTTTTTAATATTTATTATTGAATTAATAAAGATTGTCAATATATATTTTCCTATGACTTTTTGTCATTGTATTCTTTTTTGGTTAACATGCTTATGTGATATAATGACTGTTGACTGAGCATTGGACCTTATTGAATTGGTGATTCTCTCCCTTTATCACATCCTGCTTTCATATATGGCAGCATAAACCACCTGATAGGTTCCCTTTAACTGTGGTTGAATTTGGTGCAGTTAATAGCACTGTCCTTTCTACATGTCCTGTTGATGTGGTTTCTGGATCAGTAAGTGACAGATCTACTATTTGTTTCTATGGTGCGAATTTCTTATTTAGATTCCCATCAAGATATAATAGGACACAGATTTCCGGTGGAATACATACAGATTTTGGCACATAATGCACACACATTTGACACCTAAATTCTGCCATGTGAACAAGGCCTATGCAGGTTTTGTGTCTTTGTATATACTAATAGTACAATGTCATGCTGTGGATTCTAGTTTAAAGTTTATGGTGTTAGAAAAGATGAAATGCATATAGTATATAAACTTCATGAAGATACGTAAAAATAGACTCTGTCCTTTTACCTCTTCACGGGATTCGGAGCTGCTCACTGCTGATTTGTTATGGGTGTGTGTATAATTATGTGTTGTCGGATGCAATACTAATTTTAATATTCAAAACAAAGCAGAAAAAATGTGAGCCTTAATTTCATTAAATCATATAGATGATGATTCAGAGGTCATGGAGGTCTATTGGGTAATAGTGTAATTGATACATGTTCATTTTTGCTCATTTTTAGATAATCAAGGATAAGTATAGAGCATAGAACATTTAATTGCATAGGGCAATAGATTTTAGTTGCAGACATTAGATTGTGGTTAGCAGATCCTGCTAAATTAATGGGATTTTCTCACCATGAAGTTTCACTGAGTCACAAGCAGATTTTCATCCACTCTAGCCTCATCAGGCTGTGGGTGGTTCTACAGCAGTGATTAGCATATTTAGCTCCTCTATAGCTAACTAAGACATTACAAATATCTAATTGCAGGATATTTAGGTTCCTTTTACACGGCAATGGACAAATACCGGTCGGAATTGCTCTATTTCTGGCATGCAGAGGGACAGCTTATGTCTGCGGTGTGCGGAGAAAAGCTCTCCCCCTTTGCACCGACATGTTCATGTTCTGCCCAAGAACTGTGTGGAAGAATGAACATGTTCTATGTTTTTCGTACCGCCGGTGGTCTAAAATACTGTCCAGTGGAAAATCCGTGCAGTGGGGCTGCTGCACAGATTTTCCATTAAGGTCCTTGTTAGAGTTTGACATGGCCTTAATCTGTGTAAACAAAGCTACTTCTGCGGAGTGAAAACAATTGCTTATCTGTAAACAAAAGCTAATCTTGTTAGAGATGCAGCCTCTTCTCTGGAATGAGCTCCAACCATGGTGAGTTCACTCTCTGTGTAATCAGGAAGTGAAATAGGGATGTAACCAGAGAAACCTATATGCACTCAGAGCAGATAAAATCTCTTTTATCTCATGACCAAGGTAAAGTCAGAATGCTATTCTTTGTAGTGAGGAAAACCCTTTAATGTCAAACATCACTACTTATCTGCATTTGATAGAAAATAATTTACACAAGGTGGATTTTCATAACCAGCTGTGTTTTTGCCTCTTTTTGTTTCTGAAGTCAAAACTATTTTTTTTCGGTTAGTGAGATGGCTGTATGAGGATACTTCCTTAAGTGGCAGAAATTGTATAGGTTTTCAGAGCAGTTTCAAGGGTATATAAAATTACAGTGTATACATTTTATGTTGATACTACATTACTTTGCTAATTGTGACTTTTGACTTTTTTTGCTTGTTCTAAGGAGGGAAGGAGCATATGTGCCTTTTGAGGTTAAGGAGTTAACAGGACCTGGGACATCATTTTTTCCATATTGCCTTTATTTTTCTATTAACTTTGTAGACAGTTGTACAAAGGATGACATCTGAATGGATATCATGAGCTGCCGATGCAGCAGCTTACCCATACACCGTCCTGTGCGCCTAGTGTCCTGTCTGCTGCAGTCATCGCTTTCCGGGTTCTCCCTGTGTACAACACAGGCTCCCTAAAGAGTGTGCAAGCTACTCCCTTATGATTTAAAGGGCCAGTGTGCACTGCCGACCTGCTAACCCTCCGGTTAGTTCCTATTTAAAATAACACTTCCATTATTTCTGTGCTTGATCCTTTCTGGTGTTTGTAGGTGATATGATGTGTCTTGATTCCTGGTTCCTAACCTTGGCTTGAACTTTATTTTTGACTATCTGCCCTGACCTTTGACTTTGTCTCTGATCAAGAACCCCCCAAAGCCCTAAGCGAAGGGGGACCATGACTTTGGGAGGGGGAACATAGAGCTCCATTATAGTCTTGGAGTTTTTGGCTGTATAGCTATAGGTATTTAAGCTGATGGTTTCAGTGTTTGCATAGTATATTTATTGTAAGTAATTTTGAGCAAAGGGGATAGGTTTTGAGAGGGCAGCTTGTAGTCGCTGCATTGTGCTTGAGCTCCCGTCTGTGTAGTTTATAGGTATGAGCAGGGGGGGTTGTGATATGAGAGGGAGGAGTGTGGGGATGGGGAAGAGTTTTAGGCTATGTTCACACGGCTTAACGGCCCCGCAATTACGCCGTGTGGACGGGGGCGGGGCGGGAGCGGGGGAGTGAGCGTGGGAGCCGACACTTCGCCAGCCCATTGACTTGCATTACCAGGTTATCATCCTCAATTATATTGGTTGCATTTTCGGCCAGTAGCTCCATTGTGGGTTTATATGGGTTAGCCAAACTCATTGGTCCCCTGAGGAACCCCCTCGTATATCTTTGGGGGAGAAACGCGTCGGGAATCGGTGGCTATTTTGGACATCTGGGACATCTTGGATGAGTGATAAGTACCAAGTACTAAGTACCAAGATTATAACTGTTATTTTGGCTTGAATGCTGTCTATTGCGGCATTCTCCTTTCTGCAACCTTCTGTGCAGCTATTGCTGCAAAAATAATAGATATTCCTCACTTATGTAATAAAATTGTGTAGGGTACAACAGGGCGAGCCTTCATCGGACGGGGCCGTCCCTTTCGGGACGATTACTCTGTCCTTCCGTAGTATCTTAATAGGGCCTGCCTATATGTGATTATTGTGACTATAAGTCAAACATTACCTACTATTTGTATTGGAGGAATATTACGTATGATGTATATTATTAGTAAGCTATAAGGATGTTACCTATGGAGTAGAGGGCCATTGTGTATGTTTTAAGATTTGACTAATAAAAGTTATATTTTAGATTAGGGGCCCAGATTTGTGCTTTTTCTGTGATTGGTTCTGTTTTGACATAAGGGCCTTTTTTGTAGATCGCCTATTTAACTGTGACTTCCTCTTTTCTCTCACCACGAAGCAAGGAAAGATGTCCCTCCCACCACCCCTATTTTAATGAATGATCTGAAGCTTGTGTTTAGCTATGATCTGTACATTGACGAATGTATTATTGTATTGTTTTATATTGACTTTATTATATACCTGGTTTCAAACACAGTTATTATGATACTGATGAGTACTTGTGTTGGCATTATCCATTTAAGCCCAAGGGAAGGGTTCCCTAGAGGTTTCCTCCACAGGTTTTTTCCTCTCCTGAGTGCTGTAGGATGACTCCTAGTGAGTCTGGAATTTGCTAAATTGGTCAAAAAAAATAAAAATTATATATATATATATATATATATAATATAAATATATATATATAATATATATATATATATATATATTATATATATTAATTAATCTTGGCATTATGACCTGTCACAGCTTTTAAGTTGCGGTTCAGGAGTCAGGTGGAAGTTGCAGGTCAAGTAATAGTGGACTAATTTTAACCAATAGAGGATGTTAAATCTAATGGTGTGAAGAGGCTGAGCTTTGGAAGTGGCCAGCCTTAAGGATGGTATAATGGTAATGGCATCCAGGGGCGGGCACGGTGGTTAACCAGGAGTGAGGATCTTCAATAGGGTCATCGGTGCCCCTAAAGTGTACTGGCTCTGCTAGAATGGCAAGCAAGAGCGTGCCGCCCCTTTATTGCTGTCTGGTCGGGTGCTGCATGTCAGACAGCTGGGAATATCACACAATTGTCTAGCTAAAGCTGTGGCCATTTGACACCAAAGGAGAATGTGTTTGTGCATTTATTCTTGGGTTTAAACTGGGTACTAGTTAGAGTGGGGGTTCATCCCATATCCAAAAGTCATGACTCCAGTGAGTCATGACAATTAAGCTTCAATGTTCTCTCCATGTTTATGTGGGTTTCCTCTGGGTACTCTGATTCCTTTCATACTGCAAAAATATACTGATAGCTGTGTATGTTTGAGTGCTCCTGCGATGTTAGATAATAAGCCCCATTGGTGGCTCGGTGGACTTAAATGAGTGATGACAATCTCTGTGCAGCACTAAGGAATATGTTAGTGCTGTATTAGATGAAATTAATGCATTGTTTGCTGAAATGAACAGCAATTAGTTGGTCATGTCATCTGATTGGCAAGAGTACTGTAAGTTTAGTAAAGTTTGAAATGCATCAGGAGAAATGGAGGCTGTGTTAGTATTATGTGTTTAATAATTTTATATACGTACAGTGCCAAGTAAAAAGGTAACAATTTTTTGAACTTTTGACTTTCAGGCTACATATCTCACCATCCACTAAAGTTTTGAACGTGAGACTACAATCATTTTGTAGACAATTATCTTGGCTATCTTATAAAACAAGTTGACTTGCAACTATTTAGTATCTGCTTAGTTATGCAGATTCTTGTCAGGCATTTACGTTGTTACTGTTTTGTTCCTAAAAATCTGAAGTTCAAGTTTAATTATTTTGTCAGTATTTTGCAAATCAACCTTTGGCTTTCAGCACTGCCTGGATACTTCTGGGCATGCTCTGGATCAAATTCAAACAATCTGGACCAAAATCTGGTCCTAGGTCTTTTCCACACATTCAGAATGTTGGTGCATACTGGTCAACTTCCTTGGGTACGAATCCAACTTTTTCTTCAACTCTACCCAAATGAGTTTGATGTTATATATATTTTACTGTATTGCCTTGTGAACGCCATTTTCAGCTCACTCTCTATACTGTACAGACTGCTCTTAGTTAGTTAGATGGCATTTTCCTCTCCATAGACATCAAAAGTTAGGGAGTTTGGTATTGCTGGCTGCATCTTTCCCACACCCAGAAGCCATTTGGTGACATTTGCAGGCTCACATAATGCCTAACTCTCATATACATGGATATATATTATACTGAGTGCTTGGATTTGCTAAATCATACTTAGTGCCCAAAAGTTTTGCAGTTTTGGGGGTTCAGTAGTTATATAACACACCGTCTGCAAATCTGCTATGTGTCAAGGGGGCTTTTGGGCCCCCTCAGGATGCATGGCCCTGTAGCAGCTGCTACCTCTGCACCTCCTATAGCTACGCCCCTGCTTGCAAGCTGTCCTCATCTTTTCAGTTAGCCATTGAAAGGAATTAAGTATTTTAGCCACTCATTTTTTTTCTGTCACTCACAACTTACAACCAAATTTTCTTCACTAATTTGTTCCACGTATCCAGTTTACTGTTACGGATGGTAATTCCAGCTTCTCCTCACCTGTATAGGTTTAAAAACTAACCAGAACATCTTCTCCTATTGACTTTAATGGGGTTCGAGTTCTAGTAATTAGAATTATAAGTATTAAAGGGGTCTTAATTAGAAATGAGCGAGCAGTAAAAATTTCTAGTTTGACTAGAACCTCAAACCGAACTCACAAAAGTTTGAGGTTCTAGTCAAACTAGAACTTTTTACTGCTCGCTCATCTCTAATTAAGACCCCTTTAATATTTATAATTTTAATTGATACTAAATGAGAAGGTAATAGCATGCCCTGTTCTTCTCACTACGGTTTAAATGTAGAAAATTACTTTCTAGCTGGTTTTACAGACCTTTTGAGAGAATAATCCTCAATCCACTATCCCAAGGGTTAAATCGAATCTCAGCTGGATGACATAATCCAGACATGTACTGGCACAATCAAAGGTACTCAAAAGTACATGTCTTTAGCTGCTGGATGATGAACATTTTGGTGCCTACTGTCAGTCTTGACAGTGCCAAGTTTAGAAAAGTTTCTGGAGATAGCATACGTTATGCCCTGGGGACCTGCGCCATGTTTCATTTCTGGACACCTTCCAGAGTGCTTCTCTCAGCTCCACATTGTCACAGTCACGTCCTACACAGAGGCTTCGATTTCTCTTCCTACCAAATTAGCATCTGGAGGAGTGAAAGTGAAAGGCAGCCTGTACTCTGTGGCCCTGCTTCTCTAACCTGACCGAACTTGAGTCATCCATTACGTCTGTAAAGTAAGTGCAAGCGAGTGCAGCCCCATAGTAACTCGTGAGATATTGGATTTTATGATCTTTTTTGTAATAAATCATTTCTATCTAGTTAGTAATTGCTTGGCATGGATTACGGCAATGTTATTTAGTTATAGGGGGCGATAATAGATGAGTAATATGAAGGGTAATTCATACTTGGGCATGTTTTATTATGATCAGTAATTTTTTCATGTTAAATTGTGATAGATAAAAGGGCATTAGACATAGCCGTGGGTTTTCAAGTAGATGACAACAACAGTACGGGCAGAGAACTATGTTAACTCTTATTATCAAATGTCTGTGCTGGACATGCTCATCTTGTATTTCTATATACTTATTTAACTTATTTTTATACATTTTCAAATCACTTTAGAAGAAATAACTCTACCGCTAGTGTAGTACATACACCTACTAATGTCACTATACTTGGCCTGGATAGGAGGCTGTAGATGCCATTGTTTATAAAGATCGCCACATTTGGTTCTGGAAGGGAATTGTTCTTGCTTATATGGAACAATTGATAGTCTTCTTGCCTTCTTCTGGATCAACATGATAGGTTGAGCTTCATAGACTTGTGTATTTTTTAACCTTATCATCTGTGTAACATAATACTAGATACAGTGCTTACATAATACTATAACACAGTGGATAATTGAGACCACTTTATTTATTGTAACATATCCAGTTATAGAGAAAGCAAAGGGGCACAGATAATATTTAATATATTGCAAGTCAACAAGTGACAAAATAAGTTAAAAAACCTCCATATAAGGACACATGAAAAGCACACAAAACCTCCAAAAATACAAAGATGTGTGCATCCTCTTCTCAAAATAGAGCAAACTCAAAATAGAAAAATAGACCTGAAGTCCTAGGAATAATCACCCATCAGAAGAAATGCAACAGACCGTCCATCGACAGGATAGCTAATGAGCCAAGCAAACTGTCATAGCCCTGTTCTATAGATATATGAACCATCATACACCAAAACTTGAAGCAATCTGCATCAGACATGTTACTTTTGAAAGCACTGCAGATGCTGAGGCATGTCGGGCCAAAGTCGTACAAAGCGCCAAAAATGTGCAAAATTGTCGAACAAATCCATTCCAGTTTCATGGCTGAGACACTTTTGACGTAGAACGGGACATATTTATAAAGTGCTATAAGACACTTTCATATATACTTTTGGATAGTACACTATTAAAAACAGAGATAAAACCTATGAGTCCCTGCCAGGTTCGTACACATCGCCGCATTAGGGCTCAGGAGCTTCAAATTATGCCTCTGGCATATAGACTAACTAGTTGCTTCATCGGTGTAAACTTTCCTTCATAATATGCAAGTTTAAATATCTACATACTCACAATCATATTCAACACATGTACAGAACACAGCACTTTATCTAATTAGTGCTTTCCACATCCTTTAATTCTAAAAAATGAGTGAACTGAAAGCCCACTTACCCCTTACCAATGTACATATGAGTAATGAAGGACACTCAATAGCGCATGCATCATGTTCATCCTGTACACTTGCACAAGAACGAATACATGTTTCTAAATTGTGTTGGGTTACTTTAGAGGTGTGAAGAAGGAGCAAACATTTTCTAGAGGTGAACTCTGCTATGCATGCTTTTTCTCTTAGGTGCTTTGACTTACGGTATAATGTGACCTATAAGGGTGTGTTCACACAGCATATTTGCTGTCCGTATTCCGGGGCATAATTGCGCTGCATACACCCGAAGTATGGCCTGCAAATGTGGTAATTCATAGCTCTCAGTGAGATCTATGATTACCCAATGTTTTCACCGACACATAGTACATGCCAGGAGAAAGAAGTGACATGTCACTTTTTCCCTGCTCTTACGCTCTGGGGAAAGTGAAATTCTATGGGAGCCGGCACAGAGCATTTTAGAAGTACATGCTGGCCAGCGCATACTTCTAAAACACCCCGCGTATTGCGGCGTGTATAGTACGCGATGCAATACGCCGTGTGAATATACGCTAACATTGCCATACTGTGGAAAAATAATAACAAAACACAGCGCCTGCACAATACAGCCATAAAATGCTCCCAAAATACAGTGGTCCCATAATACTGCCATATACTGTTCCCAAAATACAGTGTCCGCATAACACTGATATACACTGTTCCCAAAATACAGTGCCCACATAATACTACCATACACTATTTACAAAATACTGTGCCCGTCTAATGCTGCCCTTCACTGTTACCAAAATACAGTGCCCGCATAATACTGCCATACATTGTTCCCAAAATACCGTGCCCATATAGTAATGCCATTCACTGTTACCAAAATACAGTGCCCGCATAATACTGCCATACATTGTTCCCAAAATACCGTGCCCGTATAATACTGCCATAGACTGTTCCCAAAATACAGTGCCAACATAATACTGCCAGAAGCAACATTTGGTTTTGCACATCAAAAAACTTTGTTTAAAAAAAGCACAAATGCACACTGGTGTGGCAGCAATATATACACATATTCAAATTAAAAAAACAGTGGCACAGTATGGACTAAAGAAACTATCAAAAGGGACATAAGAATTTTGGAAAAACCATTACTGCTAACTAGGATACATGGAAACATTTTTGAGGTTCTTAATTCACACTTTTGGCCAAAACTGCTTAAGCCCAGCTCCGAACTTCATCGGGACCTCAGTGCAGTGTATGTAGGGAGGAGTGGTTGCCTCCAGTTTGGTTGGTGCACCACACGCACCTTCTCAGGTTTTAAATCAATGTAGTGTGCTTTGAAGCAGGTATTTACGCTCCCAGGAGTGTGCTGCTCTTAACAGGACCCAATAGAGAGGTAACAATAGCGTAGGACCCACCTGCACTGAGGTCCCGGTGAAGTTCGGAGGTGGACTTAAGCAGTTTTGGCCAAAAGTGTGAACTAAGAACCTCAAAAATGTTTCCATGTATCCTAGTTAGCAGTAATGCTTTTTCCAAAATTCTTATGTCCCTTTTGATAGTTTCTTTAGTCCATAGTGTGCCACTGTTTTTTGAATTTGAACATAATACTGCCATACACTATTTCCAAAATACAGTGCCCGTCTACTGCTGCCATTCACTGTTACTAAAATACCGTGCCCGTATAATACTGCCATACACTGTTCCCAGAATACAGGGCCCACATAATACTGGCATACATTGTTCCCAAAATACAGTGTCTGCATAATACTGACATTCTCTGTTTTTAAAATAGCAAAATCTAGTGCTTTCAGCTACTGTCCTATAGTAGTAGCACATAAAATATTTCTATAAAGTTAGTGCCCAAGTAATTACAGAATACTAATGGACGTGTAGTATCTTGATTAAGTTTATACAGCACTCAGACAATTGTGTTATACATATTCTTCCTTACTTTTGATTTAGCCTGCTGTAGAGGTCAGTAAGAAGCCAGAAGGAATGTACTCCACAACCCACGGCAGCACCCCTCTTGATAACCTGATCATAGGGTACTCTGCTGCTGATACCGCCAGTGATGAGCTGGCAGCAAGTGTTGAATTAAGCATTAAAAAGTTTCCATTGAAATAATAGAGCTAGCCATGTAATGCATGCACGTGCCAGGTCCTCCAGAGCAGGAAATGCTCTTTGTGTCTGCTTTCCATTCATTGTTGAGGGTCTTGAAGAGGGAACCTTCTCTATTAACTCAGAAATCCTTTATTGGTTTATTGAAACTGGGTTTTCTAAACCAGAGACTCTTTTAAGGGAATTTAACAATAAAGTTAAAACCCAAAATAGTGGTGCACAATGCAGCTGTCTAAAGTCACTGTAATAAAATCCAGCACACATTTAAAGCTTGTCCTTACATAAGCATCTGATCTTGACTTGCCAAACTCGCATTCCAAAGATCGGTCAGCAGATGCAATCTCGAGAAGTAACTGTACACAAAGAGGAGCACAAAACCTCGCTCCTAACAAACAACTTCCAGTAGGCGGTTCTGTTTCCAGATTGAACTGAATGCCCATTGTGATGCTATTAAATGTATGTGGGAGGTTAAACTATCACATTGAGTGAAGTGGTTGTATCCTTGCTTGACCGACATTTAGGTTTTGTAGTTGCACCTTTTAGCATTAATTTATATCCACAGTCAGATTTAACTGTATTATGGCTCTAACAGGA
Organism: Phyllomedusa bahiana; assembly: GCA_025379985.1. Classification (NCBI taxonomy): domain Eukaryota; kingdom Metazoa; phylum Chordata; class Amphibia; order Anura; family Hylidae; genus Phyllomedusa; species Phyllomedusa bahiana. Next base: position 174,917 of record JAODAL010000187.1, read on the forward strand.
AATTATACGGTATATAGGATAATTATAATTTCAAAAACTTTTGATGTGTCAGACATTATTTTTTAACCTGTTCAGTTTGCATACAGTTTGCAATCAGTAAAACAGAGGAGCAGAAGTGCTCATTTCTGATGAGCTGTTCTTGAATTTTTTAGGAGAGCCATGCCTGTATTTTATCCCTAAAGGTTGAGTTTCTGGCTTGCATTTAGGAAACGTTCACTGCTTTATTAGTGGTGCTGCTGTACCTGCCTTAAAAAGCCAAAGGGAACGCTGTCCCTGGTGGTCATTTTCCACTGCGTCAAGTTTGGAGAAAAAAAAAAAAAAAAAATATGATATAATATATAAATATATATTATATATATATCATATATATATATATACATATATATATATATATATATATATAATATATATATATATATATATATATATATATATATATTATATATATTATATATATATATGACATAGACAGGGTTATAGTGATACAGGTGGGCACTGCGCTGGTCACTGAAAATAGTGAACAGACTATAAAGAGTCTCATTTTTAGGCTCCAGAGAGTGTACAGCAGAGCATAACAGAGGCAGTAAGTCAGCAGCCAACTGGTAGAGCACTCATTGTTGAGCAGTGTTTGAAAACAGGGAACAGGGAAGAGAGTTGGTTGAACAGGACACCAAGTGAGGTTACTTAGTGAGATAACTGAGGGAGCTTCTGGAGGATGGTTCCCTTTGGCAGGGCTCATCCTTTCTGCAACAGAGAGCTCAGGTAAGAGGAGTTTGCCTTCACTTGAGAGGTCACAATGTGGATATTTGTTGGCTTCAGACACCTACTGTTGATAGGAACCATGACTTGTGTGATAGACTAAATGGTAAATTCTAAGGCAGTTCTGGAATCATGGGAGAACCACAAGATGAGAAATGTAAAGTGGTAGCTGCTGTGCCATGTCTTGGGTCTAGATCCTGTGGTGCTCACATACTCCATCTGGCCTAGATAGGGCTGTGGAGCTCATATTGAATGTGCTTTCATGAGGTCTTGTAAGGACCCAGAGCCTGCATTGATGGACATTTTGTTTCAGGAGCATACAGATTTAGAGGGGAATTAATGTGATACAAATAGGTATATGTAAAAACTGTTGAATAGCATGTTATTTGTTTGCATTTTGACCATCAAGCATCTGTGCTTTTCTGTAAGTTAAGTAAGAAAAAGCAATTCTGGTTTATGCAACTGAAGTTTGTCTGTAGCATGTTCTTATATGGAAAGAGTTCCCTGTTCCTGACCCTGCTGAAACCTGGGATTTGGAGTGGAGTAGTTGCCCCCTGCCAGGAGTGGCCATGACAGAGGCACCAGTATTAGAATCGAGTTTATTGGGTCTACCAGAAGGAATGATTCAGTGAACATAGCTCTATCAATCTAGTACACAAACCTTGGTATTTTTATTGCATTTACAGAACATATCGTTGATAAGAGCACACAGGTTGTTTGTGATTCAACCCATATGAAATAGACCCTTGTAACAAATAAATGGCTCTAAATTCCCCTATAAATGGGGTTGACTTCTGCTGGAGGACCAGAGGTGTCTCTGGTGGTCCTTTTCTCTAATGATATGCATAGGCTCAGCAATAAGATCAGACAATGATAGAAGCAGCAAGATTTACTATGTGACTAACCAGTTCTATATAGCTGGTAGGAATTTCCTTTTCTTGGTAGGTCTGTGGTAGTTCAGACCAGTCCTGATGTACAGCATTGCTTAAAATGAATGGATGGAAAATCATACCACAGAGGGAATTATCCCAACAACAACACTCTTTTGGGGTGAATATTTTATTTTTTCCTTACCCACACACCATAAATAAGTAAAGACAGACATCCAAAATTGCTTTGAGAACAGTCTTCTAGAGGGGTTGGCTTGTCAAAGAAGGTGGTCAGCACAAAAAATATAAGATAAAAATTATGTTGCTAAAAATCTTCTCAAGAGTGATGATCTTCTCAAAGATGTGGTCTTTTACAGAAGCTTAACTATACATGGCAACTTATCTGGCTTCACTTTACATTAGTCTTAATATACAGGATTTTTAATAGGTAATGTATTAAGGGATGCTATGGCTGGGTTGCCGCTCAGCTCTTTATTCATGTTAAGAAATAATCCTATTATGTCCAGTAATACTCATTTCAAATGAAAATGTGTTTCTCAACCTTATATTTTATATTCAAGAAATTATAGGAATTTTGTTTCACCTGCATGATCAATGTGTTAAGGACAACAGATTATGATCTAAATGACTTGTAATGATGGACTGGCACCAGCACCTCTGATTCCCTTCTCCCAACAAGCAATATAGTTGTGAAGAAGAATTCAATTATTTATAATACTAAACTAGTTTAGGAGAAGCCATGAATAATAAAATTGCAAATGGCATTTCACAATGCAGGTGACTGCATTAATATCCCAGGCTGACTTTATATACCTAATTAATTGATTAAGTCCACAGCTCCGTGTAGCTCTCAGAAGGTTATGGCTTCTCTCAGAATTATGCTGCACCTCTACTGAATCAGACTGTAAATGTTTTTGGTAATAAGAATTTAAGTAAGAGATTTCTTGGGCTCCTTTTAAAAATTCTTCATTAATATTGTCGTATCCACCATCCATAGTAGACCTTTTATTAAAGTTCTAAGGCATTAGTCAGCATATAAACTTTACACCTCAATAGCACCTGTCTAGGTAGCCCCAATTGGGAACTTTCCCCATCGATGATGTCGTCACTTACGTTGTAGATACATTCCAATATTTGGACATCAACAATTGGCACCAGCCTAGGTCTTTAGGGGACAAAAAAGAGACAGAGCTGTTTGGTAGCCACTGTTGTCTCTACTGACATAAACATGCACCCGTAAATTGAACCTGGTAGATGACACATGCAGGATATGATACATGGAGAAGAGCTGAGCTCTGTGTTTTATTGGTTTATATAATTCTAATCAGGGTTTTTAAGTAAAAAACAGAAAAAGTAAATTCTGACAGGACTCCAAGAAGACACAGTGAGAGTCCTGATCACCCCGCACACACAGGCTGATTGACAGTTATCCCTGTCCATAGAAGACTGTTAAACACTAGGGGTCACATGTATGAACCTGTTTAGGTCTAAAACTCACTTTTTTGCCCATAGTAATCTATGGGCAAAAGAGTGAGTTTTAGACCAAACAGGTTCATACATGCGGCCCTAGGAGTGGACAGGATAAGAAGCACTTTCATTGGGGTTTTGTCAGGATTTACACTGCTTTTTACTGACAAATTCTGCTCCATGATATATAGACCTATATGTCATAGACATCAACTTATTTCCCTCAGATAAAGAAGCATATGTTCACTTTAACCTATCTTATAAATGTAGTGAACTGATTCAGTTAGAAATAGGCTGCATACTGTATTATTTGTGGACAGGGGTGGAACAATAAAGGGTGCAAAGGTAGCAGTGGCTACTGGGTCCTGGAGCCTGAAGGGGCCCACAGGTCCTTATGGTACAGTAGAAGAGATCATGGTACATGGCAGGTGAGGGTCTTTTTATAGATTTTGCATTAGAGCCCCAGAACTTTAATCTATGTCTCTGTATCTGGAACATGTAAAGAGGACAGAGACCCAATACATAATAATAAGTACAGCATGGCACTCTTTAATGGTGTTGTTTTTTTGGGGTACAAGTTCTACAAATGGTCAAGATAAATTTGTAAAGTTGCATATAGCAAATATATTGCAAACTTTTTTTTATGTGCCAAGAGGAAGACGTGAGGTTTCAAAGGTCAAATGTGACGTCTCAACAAATGCTAACAGCTACTGAGAACCAAATACATGAATGTTTTCTACTGAGGATTGAAATAAAAAAATAGACAAGTCACTGTCAGGGAATCACAAACTTTTGTACAAAAGAAAGCTTGACAAATTGCTCTGTGATATTGAGGATTATCTCAATACCAGAGTTTGTCGATGGAAGAATTCCTCACAACCAAAGAGAACTCGAATACCTATTAAACCCAATGCCCACAAAGCCCTATAAGTCCAACCACTTCTGGGAGCAATATTCCTTACCCAAGATGCCCTCAATGTAACATCTGAACTAGTGTTGCCTGAATCTGTCCCTGTTTGGTTCGACAATGGTTCAAGCAACCTTTAAAAAAAAAAAAAAATTGGGCTTGGGACGTCCAAATTCTTTTACTCCATCCTAGCCCTAACCCCAACTTATTTCTCAGTGGTTCTTTTGGGTCCTGCACCACTGTTATTCTCTCAATTTGGCTTTGATATCACTTCTGGTCTCTTGTTACATTAGATCACCTACAAAAAATTATAAGGGCTACCACTTTAAAAAATAAAGCACCATATGGCAATCAAAATGCAAAACACCAAAACTTAGCCATAGATGGTAAAAAATATATATATTTTATTGTATATATGTTTAAAAAAAGGATACAAAACACACACCCAAACAAAATGCTGCTACAACCCTCCAAAAACAACAGGGAAAGTAGACACACCCATATATCAGATAACAGGCTGAGATCAAATATAAATGATGCAATATCTTAAAGCATAGAGCATACCTAGCCAAGTGTCACCCAGTGTATGGAGGGGAGCAGCACACACTGTTATCTGATATATGGGTGTGTCTACTTTCCCTGTTGTTTTTGGAGGGTTGTAGCAGCATTTTGTTTGGGTGTGTGTTTTGTATCCATTTTTATATTCACATTTCTGTACTTTTATGGAGTTTTTCTCAATAAAATTTATATATTTTTTCATCTATTGCTAAGTTTTGGTGTCTTGTTACATTAGGTTTAGGGTTACAGTTATGGATAGAGACGATATTTTGACTCTTTACAGCAAAATCAATTTGCATAAGCCTGAATCGAAGTTCTCGATTCTGGTCAAATTTGTCATGCTAATCTGAACTAGACATTTTATAGAAAAATTTGTCCTTTTGTCCAGCCATCTCACTCAAGACAATTTGAACCAGAACTTTCTAGATTATTCTTTTCCATTAGGCTCAAGGCACACTTTCAACTACATTTTTAAGGATTCTAAATAGACTATTCATAGAAAGTAACTAACAATCTAGCCGGTTCTCGAATATAACAATGAGATATTATTGGTACTATTAGCTACTAGACTGGTTATTTCAAAAAAGTAACAGTTGGCAAAATAATAAAGTAAATTCATGAAGAAAAACCTAAGTTCTGTCTTTTACTTTTATTAGCAAATAAGACTCGGCAGGCACTGGGCATGTTCCTAGTTGTAGAAAGGGAGGGTCTGGCATAGTGTTTGTGTGTAAATCTTCAATGGTGCTTGCATACTTAAACAGTCCTGGCACTTGGCTGGTGAAAACTAATGAATGGTTTTAAGTTGACAGCCTATATACAGTAACTTCAATTAGTGTTCTTACAAGGACATGTATTATAGGTGTGTACTCACCTCACGTGCATTCATTTTGTTAACATCTATTGCATGGGATAAATCGAAGACCAGTAGACATATAGTGTGCTTTATATTGTAGCACTCATCCTGTATCTAATGAGTGACTACTGCACTTCCTATTTGGATGATCACTACTGATAACACAAAGTTTTATCTGCTATAATAATAAGTTACATTTACAGTCGTCACCCCATTAAGACACTAGAGGCCTTCAAAAGGCAGCACAGGAGGTCATATATTAAAACATACAGTATCTCACAAAAGTGAGAACGCCACTCACATTTTTGTAACTGTAGTATTATATCACTTTATGGGACAACACTGAAGATATAATACTTTGATACAATGTAAAGTAGGCAGGGTACAGCTTGTATAACACTAGAAATAGGATGTGCCCTCAAAATAACTCAACACACAGCCATCAATGTCTAAACTGCTGGCATAAAAAGTGAATAAACACTTAAGAGAAAATAGACAAATTGTGCCCAACTTGCTATTTTCCCTCCATAGTGTCACATGACTTGTTAGTGTTACAAGGTCTCAGGTGTGAATGGGGAGCAGGTGTGTTAAATGATGGGTCAGCCTTTCAGTGCTCAGACCATACACCGCACACTGCATCAAATTGATCTGCATGACTATCGTTCCAGAAGGAAGCCACTTCGAAAAATGATGCACATAAAAATCCCACAAACAGTTTGCTGAAGACAAGCAGACTAACCACATTGATTACTGGAACCATGTCCTGTGGTCTGATGAGACCAAGATAAACTTATTTGGTTCAGATTGTGTTAAGTGTGTGTGATGGCAACCAGGTAAAGAATACAAAGACAACTGTGTCTTGTCTACAATCAAGCATGATGGTGGGAGTGTCATGGTTTGGGACTGTGGGGAGTTCCAGTTCATTGACAGAGCCATTAATTCCAACTTATGCTGTGACATACTGAAGCAGAGCATGATTCCCTGCCTCAAGGCAAAATTCCAACGTGATAGTGACCCCAAATACACCTCCAAGACGACCATTGTCTTGCTTGCGAAAATGATGGTTAAGGTGCTGAACTGGCCAAGCATATCTCCAGACCTAAACCTGCGGGGCATCCTCAAATGGAAGGTGGAGGAGCGCAAAGTCTCTAACATCCTCCAGCTATATTATGTCATCATGGAGGTGTAAAAGAGGATTCTAGTGGCAACCTGTGAAGCTCTAGTGAACTCCATGCCCAAGAGAGTTCAGGCAGTGCTGGAAAATAATGGTGACCACACAAAATATTGACACTTTGAACAGAACTTGTCCATTTTCACTTAGGGGTGTGCTTACTTTTGTTTGCAGTAGTCTTGATATTGATTGCTGTCTGTTGATTTATTTTGAGGGCACCCCAAATTTACACTGTTATACAAACTGAACACTGACTACTTTACATTGTATCAAAGTGTCATATCTTCAGTGTTGTCCGATGAAAAAATATAATACAATATTTACAAAAATGTGAGGGGTGTACTCACTTTTGTAAGATACTGTACATTAAAGCAAGAAAAGTCTTGTGTTATCCATGTACCAAGATCTGAGTAGGTAAGTGTTACACACGTTTGGGGTTCACGCTGATGGCATTGTCTTACAGGCTTCTCAGCAAGAATGGCAAATGGGCATATTGCTGGTCAATATTTAATCACAGAGCACTGCCTTATAGTTCTCTGACAAAAATGATTAGTATGAACTATGAAATTCATGAGCTTAGGGCATTACATGCAATCTAATAGACAGTAAGGATCTGCTTGCTGCTTTTAAGGTTACACTGTACCCACTGACCTTCTAGATTTTCATGCAGCTGCTTAGGATGTACCAATGGTAGATAACCCAAGCCCATAGGCAATTTCTGTATCACAATGTACATACTTTGTGTGGTACTGTATCCTCACCTGAAACCATTTTCTCATTTGATTCTGGGAGATTTTAGCTCAGTCCTTGGGAATGCCCTTATCTGGTGGGGAACCCCACAATCTGTCTGGGAATGCCTATTTTGGGGGGTGTTGTTCGCTTTTTGTCCCAATTTGCCATCCAGTATGGGTATCTCTGGTAAGAAATGGGTTAAACCCATGTTTCCCAGAGAGTATGCTTCCCACACAACATGCAATGGAGCTGGCCACTTAGCTTTATGTGATTGCTCATGAAATGCATGAGAAAAAAAATCTGTGTGCCTTTGTATAAAATAAAAGACACACAGATTTATGGTGACATAGCAGGCTAAGGGTACTGAGTGCACTCAGAGCCATATTTTAAGGGGCAGTCAGGAGCGCACGAGAAGACACAGACAGAGTGAGGCCCTGATGCTGGTCCCAGCCACTGTCCCTGCCTCTTGGGGGTACCCGACTCCTTACTAGGTCGGCCCCAACCAGAAGACTGAGAGCTACTCTGAGCCAAGTGAGACACAAGACGCAGGACAGACAAACACAGAACAAACAGGTGACAGAAGAGTAACAAGAGTCCAAGCCAAGGTCAAAAGTTACAGCAGAATCCAAGCAGAAAACCGGCGAACTATAGGCAGAGAGGAAACCATATAGCAGGCAAAGAAGAAAGGTAGCAGAGTCCTTTTATAGGTTACAGGGAAAGGTAGAAAAGAAGTGATAGGTAACCAGGAATGTCAATCAAAAAGGAACTTGTTAACCAAACAAGTGCTGGAAGATTCCTGGGCACGGGCGTTGGCCAGGAATCATTTAAGCATACAGAGCTACAGGACGGAGTTCACACTAGTAATAGAAATACACAGTATCAAGTCATAAACCACGGTTCACGTCGTACTGACCATTGCCGATGACCAGAGCCAAAAGCCGGAAGTCTGTCGGGCACAATCATGACACATATGTTTTGGATTGATAATATCTGCACTAGCGTAAGGTCTTGGAATATTGAGGAATAGTTTAGTGTGAGCATTCTGTCCAGTTATAACTGATTCTCCCTAAAATACAGTCAGACCTGACCACAACTTTTGGGTGGTATTGCAGCTCAGTCCCATTCACTTCTACTAAGTTACTCCAAGATGGAACCTAACTCTAAAACAGGTATGGTATTGTTTCTGAAAGAAAGTGACCATGTTTTTCTAATTCTAAACAACCCTTTTATTTAGCAATACATTAGGAGTAGTGTTGAGCGATTACGTTGGCTATCGACATCGGTCGATGGTCGATAGTCGGCCATCATCGACAAGATATTCGATGGTCGATGATAGATGATCGCCGATGACCATTAAAGTCTATGGGAGAGCAACAACACCTTCATTCTTACACCCAAACAGGGCTGGAGAAGCTGGAATTAAAATCCACAACAGTCAAATGGATACATGCTACATCTTAGGCAACACACTTAGGTTATAAAAGCCACAGAAAAAAAATCACAGACCATTCACTATCCCTGTCTTGTACCACAGCATGACCCTTAAACCTGCATCACCCACAAATTAAAAAGTGCCTGAAGGCAGTATTATTTGAACCATCATTTTACTTGAACTGGACATTGACTATCCCTGTCCTGGAACGCAGCATGAGCCCCAAACCTGCATGACCCCAGATTAAAAAGTGCCGGAAAAAGGAGTCTTTCAACCACCATTTTAGTTTCACTGGACATATACTGTCCCTGTCCTGGGTAGCGCTTGCCCCTCCATATGAGTGCGGACCAATTGAGCTTCACTTGGAAATACTGGTGGTTAACGCTCCTGTTCCACCCAGGTGCCCTTTTTCTTGGCTTTTTTTTCTCATTTTACTCAACGTGCTCGAGGAAATTGTCTCTGTACTTTGTTCTCTGTCCATGCTCCATACTCCATGTCCTCTGAATAACCTACATCTGGTCAAGTTTTCCTGTACCTCCCTTGTACAATTCAGAGGAATTTTTTTACCAGCTATTTTGTACATGAAAGTTTTTTAGTAGTTTAATTCTAGAAAACACATTTTTAAAATAGAATGGAATCCCACCATGTCTGTGTTTCTCTTTTTTTAATTGTATTAAATGGGTTGTCTCAATACAGGGATTGATAGCTATGTTAAAGATCTTGCAAAAACAAGTCATTTTGCAATATGTGTCCATTAACAGTGTCCTACCTATTCCTGTTTCTGACAGCACCATCACCCTTGAGCCACTCTTGACAATTGTGAAGAACAAATGTCTGTTAGAAACAACATTTTTTACAATAGGACCTGTAGTCTAGCTGCATGTCACAGCAAAATTTGCCCCCAAAAATTCAAACATGACCCTTGAGCCACTTTGGACAATTGTGAAGAACAAATGTCTGTTAGAAACAACATTTTTTTGACTAAAACCTGTAGTATTGCTGCATTTCAAAGCAGCATGACCCAAAAAATTATAAAAATGACTTCTCAGCCACTGTTAAAAAATGCGAGGGAGAAATGCCACTTAAAGCCAAATTTCTTTTCCAAAGGACCATGTTTTATAGCTTTATCTCACAGCAACATACCCCAAAAATTATAATGACTTCTCAGCCACTATTAAAAATTGTGAGGGAGAAATGCCACTTAAAATCCACATTTATTTTTCCAAAGGACCATGATTATTGCTGTATCTCACAGCAAACATGACCCCAAAAAAATTATAAATATGACTTCTCAGCCACTAATAAAAAATGTGATGGAGAAATGGCACTTAGAAGCCACATTTGGGATATTAAAAGGTATTTTTGGCACCTTCAATTCACCCGTGGTGATAACAAAATTTGCTGTAATCACATTTAAGTGCAAGGTGCCTAAAGGGAACAAAGCTGTAGTGCGCCAAAGTGAAAAAAACACGTATCTGTAATTGTATTCTGATAATAAAAGGTATTTTTGACACCTATCAACTTGGCTGACTACAAAAATTGCTGGATTCTAATTTAACTGCAAGGTGGCCCTATTTAACAAAGCTGGAATGGGCCAAAATTGAAAAGAACACCTATCTGAAATGTATACTGATAATAAAAGTGGAGTTTTGCACCTAACAAAAAGACCTGCAGTTTCTAGAAAAGATGTGTATCCCAATATAAGTTCAGGCTGCCCCAAAATCCAGGAAATATTTCAATAGAAAACTGTTAATAAAAAGCTATTGCAGTGCAATGTCTACACTAAGTCTTGGTTTAACTAAATCCAGTATTCTTTATAGAGCTTGTCTGTGTTCGCCCGCGGGCCCCCCCCCCCCCCACTACCCGGGACGTTACAGCCGTAGATGCTCCTTTAAATTTTTCTACCCTAACTAAATAAAATCTTCCAATCTCTGATCTAACTAAGTTGTAAGGATCACAGCTAACAGTAGAGCTTTCTCTGTGAAGAAATAGAATAATTTCGCTGAGCTGTTTGGACACAGGCAGAGCGCACGTCCTACTGCTATAAGACGCTGAGAGACACTGATCATGAACAGGAAGGGCTGTTCTATGTAAAACGAGGTCATGTGATTTTTCCAGCCAATCGCAACCATACACATCCCAGTCATGAAGTCGCACACACATCTCACCCTGCTCTATTCTGTAAGCTGATTTGCTGGCCGCCAAAATGACAGGAAGCGCCGAAAATGGCGCGATATTAATAGATGATGCACAGATTTTAACCTAAATTATCGCATGATCTAAAAATTTCGATCAACATAAAAACTGTGCCGATTTCAACTTTGTCGATAATAATCGCTCAACACTAATTAGGAGGAGTTAGTGGTTGTATTCAATAAGACAATCAATATTCTTTTGGTGAGACTACATATAGCAGCTGGCCACTTGCAGCCAAAACCACGCCGGCATGTAGCCACCAATGGCCGTGTGAGATATCTGAAAACTCGTGTGGCCATTGCCCATGAAACTAGTGTACACCATGTGTGCCCACACTTATAGCAGCATAGGAAGTTTCAGCACTCATTTGTGCTGACTGTATTGACCGGAATATTCAGTATGGCAATGCCATAGTGTAGAAAGGAAATACAAGAGGTCAGCTCCAAATAAAGCACTCTTCTATCACTAAGTTATTATTATCTAAAGCTCTATTTTTAAACCCTTATTTCTTTGTAAGAAAAAAAAATTGTCAATAAAAATTATGGTCTTTAGTCTTAATAAAGAGACGTTATAGATGAATTAACCCTGGCATAGACACATTCCTAATTTGCTAATGCTGATCTTGTCCTTTAACAGAACATAAAACAATTTGATGTTGTGAACATTTGCTTTGACTTGTTTCACAAAAATAATAATTTATCCATTAGCAGGATCCTAAAATAATCTTCTGATTGAGCTTCGGCTAGCTGCATGATTGATTAGCATAAATATTTATAACCGAAAGGTCCTTTTAGGGGGTGATGAAGAGGATTCCTATACAGTGGGTGCCTCCTGCCCTACAAATGGATCTGTCTGTGCACTGAGTCACTGACTCCAGTCATATACAGACAGACATATGTGACCTGCATATGGTCTTTTTCCATTACCTTTCGGTCATGAGGCATGTGGATTGTAGAGGATAAGGTCAAGTTGTTAGACTAGGTTAGTACTAATGTAGCATATTAAAAGAACATAACTCAAGTTCCATTAAGTTATAAGAATTTTATCTAATTATTTTGGAGTATGTAAGAACATGAATACACATGGAATTTGTATTAGTTGTTCCTTTGTTGTCTTGACCCCCCAACTCTGTGATGAGAGGTATTACAGTCATGACTCATATAGTGCATGTCCATGTCAAAATCATAGGCTTAATATACTGTACAGAAGAGAAAAACATGGATGCCAAATGTATATAAGAATTAAAATGAGACTTTATATGATTGCCACAAAGGTGGGTAGTGCAATCACTGTGGAACCTTTGAAGGGGATTTGCAGGGCCTATTACAGGAAGCACCTACTGTATGTTCAATGCAATTTGCTGCTAAGTGTTGGAAACAGGACAGGGTGCCAATAAAGCTGGTATATATCTAAGATAAATGTCAGCTGAAACCACTGAACACAATAGGATTGCCCATGGTCTACGGTGCTGGATATCACTGTATACTTTTATTATTTAATGTACCATATGGTGTTTTCTACATAGGCATGGTGTTACACTGTTACTTTAAGCACTGTATTATTTTGGCCGGGTATGGTGCTGGGCAGACTGTATAAAACAGTTTTTTAGGCAACTAAATGGCACTGCTATTAAAGTACCATTTGAATGTCTACTGATTAATTTGGTTCTCGACCTCATTAAAAAGTAATTTAAATAGCTCCTGGGCCCCAAGTAAAATAAAAAGAAATTATGCTCACCTTTCCCCAGTCCCCGGTTTCAGCAGTGCATCTCTCTGATCTTCTGTTAACACACTGTCACTTCTGAACGGGGATGTCACTGCTCCATCTACTGACTGGCCACAGTGGTCACGTGACCCTGACATGTCTTCTTCTGCTCCATGGTTTTCTAAATATGATCCTCTTTCACCTGTCTCAACCGTTACTTGTTTTCCATGACTCTTTAATGATAGCCCAGTCCCTGGATAAACTCTCTATATTCCCCTTACTCATAACGTATATTGCATATTTCTTGGCATCTCTACCAGTTTGTCTTAGGTCAGTTTTTAGTCAAGATATTGGACCTGTAAAATATTATCCCGTGAGTCTATGTCACAAAGGACAGTTACTAGTCTTTTCCTATTCCAAAACCCAGGTAAACTTTGGATATCTAAGATCAGCATCAACCAATAAGCTTACCATTCCAAAACCAAAACATAACAAAAGAATGTACTTGTCAAGTATCTAATAATTTTTCTCTCACTTCTATCGCAGTAATATATTTCACATTATTGTACAGAAATTGCCATTACTTGCTATCGCCAGTGGTGCTCACAATCTACGTTTCCTATTTCAGATACACATGCCATTGCCAATGCAGAGGTCAAGTGCAAGTCATGTGTAGTATGTGCAGTCATGTACAGTAGCTGTAGGGTTGGCCCCAAGAATCAACTCCACTGTTGGGTGCCCAGAATCAAGTCCACTGGTGGACCCCAGAATTCAACTCCACTGGTGGACCCTGGAAATCAACTCTACTGAAGGGCCCTAGGCACTAAGCTTATCAGTTTATTTTTGGATTGTTGGAGGAACCAGAATATCCAGAGGAACCATACCATACAAACTCTTAACTATTATCTAAAACAACAAAATTTTCTCAGCAACAGTTCTCTCACTAGCTTCTTAACAGCAGAACAAGCCCCAACAATGTCTATTTCTTACTTACTTCAGCAAATCTAGTTTTAAACAGCTTGGTGCCACAACTGTTTAAATGTAGGAAGACAAGGGGATTACAGGATCCTTCTCTACAGGTTCTTCGGGGGACCCGTGAGAATCTGGAGAAGTGATGCTACTGCAGGATTATTTCCCTTCCTCTTAGAGTCAGTTGATAGGTTTTTAGGTCTCTCTCTTTGTCCTCTAGTGTAGGACTCTTTGCACTCTGCGGTGCTCACATAGCCTCTCTCTCTTACATGAGGTTTTTTGTCATCCCCATTAACCTCAATAGTAAATTTTCCACGCAGAATACAACAGAATAATGCCTAAGGCATGTACCGCCAGCCAATCATTACCCTGCTCTTTACTCAGGAGGAGCAATAACCCAAAAACAGCTGTCTGCAGATGGGTCACTTTGGTTATGCTATGAGAGCATCTTCTTCCTTTTGGAAGAAAAATTATTTGATTTTTTTTCCTTCCCAAGATGCAGAGGTGTACAGAAGCAAGATGCTCTGGGAATTGTAGTCCAGTGCGGTTCAAGCAAAGACATGCTGATACTTGATTTTAGTCTCTGCTTGACATCAGTTGTAAAACCACTGCGCACAATGCTTCTCTTTCAGAGCTCATACATGTACAGTATGTAAATACTTTGCAGTCAATGACTGACGGATGGAACATGGACATCAACTTGGAGTTCTGAGTTTATTCCCTGGAGTTGTTTTATCAGGCCATTTCTGAAGCCTTCAGTTGCTGCTTGTTTGAGTTTTTATGCTTCTAGTTTTGTCTTAAATGAAAAGCATGCTTCAGGTTGAGGTCATTGTAGACTCTTGTTTGCCTTTAGATGCTTTATATCATTATCCATATGTTTTTTGAATGCCCTATTCACATTGTGTTATGAGAAAATGCAATCAAAGAGATATTATGACTTATATGAATGTACAACCGAACAGCAAAGGAATATCCATAGGCTTTAATGGGGTTGGGTCATGAAAAAGATGTATCACCAATAAACAGAGGAGGTAAGGTGGTGTCTGATTACGGACTCCCACCAATTGCTATACTGGGGTGCAAGATTCCCTGTTTTTCCTCGCCGTCTGCAGCACTCGGATATCATCCATAGACTTTGCATAGAGCAACAGTGCACATGTTAGACTGCTGCTCCATTCTTGTGGATAGGTGATAAATGTCTTTAATGGCAGAACCCCTTTCATAAACCCAATGTACACTTGTAAACAAATTCAACTTACCTCAACCCTAGACCTTTTATCTCCTGTCATGCAATAAAAAGGTAGCAGGCCACACTGGACCATGAAACTGCTTGTCATTCAATTTTCCAGTTTTTTTTCCTTGCAATGTTCAGTGGTCATTTCTAAAAGATTTTACTGTATCAGGTATAGTTAAAAGATAACTGGTACAGTAGATTTCTTGGATTCTTAACCTCAATTGACCCACAGCAAGTGTTTTGGGACGGTTTTACAGACGGTTTTGAAAACAGTCGGTAAACCGTCTGTCAAACTTTTACATTGACCTCTATGGAAAACCCGTGCAGCAGTTCCCACTGCACGGATTTTCCATCAGTCGGTTTTTTAGACCATCAGCGGTCCAGAAAACATGTTCTTCCAGTTTTCGGGCGGAATATGAACAAGTTTATGCGAATGCGGAAGGCTTTTCTCCGCAAACAGCGGAGAAAAGCTGTCCCCCTGCGGCCGTGTGCACGGCTGCAAAACAGAGCACATGCCGGTCGGAAAATCCAACCGGTATTTGCTCTCTGCCGTGGGGACGAACCCTTAAGTTTCATGCTAAACTAGGTGCACAGAGATCACCATTAACTTTCTTCTTTAACTTTATTAAGGATTTTGAGTGTAATTCATTTACATACCAGTATTTCTACAAGAGCACCTATACTGTACTGGATGTTTGTAGCTCATGTATTACACTCTATTGCCTGATTAAAAAATTATAAAGAAATCAGTGACCACACTGATGACTTCTTTACAGTACATTGGTGCAAGAATTATTAATTATTGTTGGTGCACATTGCAAACAATAAACATGGAAATATATAAAATGTAAAAATTATTAGAAATGAGGCTTTGTGCACACGGCAGAGCCCATATATTATGTCTCTGGTTCCATACTATCCATGGTGCCTAGGTATGGCACTGTAGGTACTATCATATACACACAATTGTTTTTTCTTTGAATTCCATATGGAGAAATCTGTGTGGGTCCATAAACTTTAAATATGGTTGTGTGCATTAGAATGATATAAAATAATAAGTGGTTTTGCTTATAACGTTCAAGGCATCCTCATAGTGATGTCAATTTTCACCTTTGAAGTGTATTATTGATTTTTTCTGCACTCATGGAACGTTCGACTACCACTTAGTACTGGGTCTCATTCTCCAGACTCAGTGACCTGAAAAGCCAGTGTCATAGTTAAGTGCAGAGGTAATAGTTGTACCAGGTGATGCGCCCCTGACAAACAGGAAGACATCAGTTCAGTGGTCCCTCAACATATAATATTAATTGGTTGAGACCCTAACTCTTTGGTTCTTTGGTTACAATGCCAAAAATGCCTCCTCACCTTAATGCAAAATGAATATTAACCTCTTAAGGACCTAGCTTTTTTTTGATTGACACGTTCGGTTTTGCCTGCTCACACTCCAAGAGCCATAACTTTTATATTTTTCCAGCTACATAGACATATGAGGGCCTTTATTTTGCGGAACAAGATGTACTTGCTAAAGGTGTAATTTACTGTACCATAGAATATACTGGGAAACTGCAAAAAAAAAAAAAATGCAAAAAGAGTGGGGCAAAATGTGAAAAAAACTTACTTGCACCATGTTTGTGTGTGTTTTTTTTTTTTTTTTTTACGCCATTCACTCTCTGGTATAAATGATGTATTAACTGTACTATAAAGGTTGATAAAAATTTTACAATAACAAAAATGTACAGTTTTCATTAAGTTTTAGTACTGTAAAAAAAAAATCTAAACATTTTCTATTTTAAAATTTTTTGCCATGGCACCATTTCTAATACCTTTATTGAACTAACACCTACAGACTTGAGTGAGGGTGAATTTTTTTTGCTCAATTTTTTCCAATTTTTAAGGGATGTGAAATGACCAAAAATGCAAATTGGCATTTGGAATATTTTTTCGTCTACAGCGTACAGGATAAATTATGTTATATTTTAATAGATCAGAGATTTTCAGATGCGATGATACAAATTATGTGAAACTTTTTTATTATTTTAATTTATTATTTGTAAAATGGCAAAAGGAGGATGATTTGAACATTTAACTTTTTTTTTTTACACTTTTAAACATTTTTAATCTTTTAAAAAAATTTTTTGCTTTAACTTGAAGCCCCCCTAGGGTGCTCGACTTCTAGGCGGCACAATCATTTATACAGCTTAATGTATTGCATAGACGATACATCAGCCACCATGTTAACCTATCTGGATCTCATTATTTCGCCACGGTGGCTCCGTTCGGAGTGAGGATAGGTGCGTGGCACCTTTTCTCATTCATCTAGACGTCACAGCGTCTAATGAATTAAAAAGCATGGGATGGTGCCAGCTCCATCCCATGCTGTAACTGGCTGGTGTTAGCTGCAATTAGCAGCCGTCGTCCACCGGCTGTGGAGCGTGATCCCGCTGCAAAGCCCTTAACGGCACTGAGACATAAATTTCCGTCCAGTGTCATTAAGGGGTTAAAGAAAAGCAAGCAGTTAACAAATACAGAAAAGCAAGTCCTTACATAAAACAATCGGAGAGCTGCTGGTAGCTGGAAATCACTTTTTTAATTGAGGAAAGAAGCTTTTTTGGATCATGTTCTTTATACACATTGCGGTCCATCATTTTATTAAGGCAGTTCATCACATTAGAGTGTGTTTTAGACCAGTTACATGAAACACAACATGATGTCTCGTGCCAACAATCAGGCATGTGAAAAGCCATCAATAAAGTGAAAGTTATCATGGAAAAGGCAGTTGCTCCAATCTTGTAGGGCATCAAACATGTCCCACAACATACAATAAAAAGAATCTGACACACAACACAAAGTTTTGGTGTATTTTGTAGCAAAAAAACTTTTGACGCCGTATTCTTGATATAAATGGACTTTATTATACCAAAACTAGGTGCATTACACGACGGACATGACACATTGTAATGCTCCTAAAAAGGCACGTTAAATATAGTAGCAATGAAATGTTATGTGCCTCCGTAACGCAATGCGCCTCGATAGGCACATTGCATACACTAGCAATGATACACTATGAGCCTCGATTGCGCAATGCATCTTTTTAGACACATTAAGTTTATTATGCAAGGTTTACCAGACGCCAGTTCTAACCTGTGCCAGATTTATGAACACTGTGATAAATGTGGTGCATTCTATGGCTGTCTAGTCTAACTTTACATTATCTAAGAGTTAGAAATTTATGATAACTCTGCCTAACCATACCAGAAAAAAGAAATGGTGCCCAAAGGAACTGTTCACCCTGCCACATGAAAAGGGATAGTCTTCCAGCAACCTTTGCTCAGTTGTTTGTGTCATTTTGCCCTGTTCTATTACTTCTGCGCATTATATTTGGGCTGCCTACCTGTTACAATTTTTTTCCTGCTTTATTCCTGACCCTGCCTTGTCTGCCACCTGTCCTGACCCTTTGCTTGTGTTTCGACTACGCCCTTGTCTCATCCAACTGTACCACAATCCTCAGCTCATTACCGTGAGAACAGGGGTAGAGACCTTGAGGTGGGCTCTGGTGAAGACTGGGGGCCCCTTAGAATACATGCAGGTTACGCCAACCCTCCCAAGGTCACCTAGCAGTTCTACCTCCTGTCTCTAGTATTCTATTGTGACAACAGTACTATATTGTACTGTAGAGAGGCGCTACTAGACCACCAATCACTGCATGTACTTGATTAATACAGATGTTTTACAGTATTACAAGTGTTTATTACAAGTTTTACAATATTCATGATAATTGGTTGGATCTCCCATCTATCACATGAGCTGCACATCAACAGGGTCTGTGACATAATATGTTGAGTCCAGTTTCAAGATATATTAGACTATCTTATGGTAAAAATATTATATCCCGTATTCTGAGGCCAATAAAGGACTTTAAGAGGTGTGCCAGATGTTCCAGAAGCTCGTTTGCCTGATGGAGCATGATAAAAAAGAAAAGAAGCATACTTACCTCCTGGATGCTCCTGTTCCGTCCTGGTGCCCTTCCTGTTCATCTCGACTGTAGCAATTAACATTTATCGTTCATCTGACAAGTGCAGATAATCACAGGCCACAACATCACGTGCTTGTGACCACTGTGGTCTGTGATTGTCCGCATCTGTCACGTGAACGATGAATGTTTCGTGCTACAGGCGAGATGAACGGGGTGGCCCCCGGAATGGAACAGGAGCATCCAGGAGGCAAGTTTGCCTCTTTTTTTCTACTTTTTATCATGCCCCATTGGACAAACATGCTTTTGGAACTCATGGAAAACCCCTTTAAGGATCTTAAGGTTCTCTGTATTATAAATCTTACATGGTGCCAATTTCTGAAACATATTTACATTGTGGTCCACAAACTGTATAAAAAGCACATGTCCTTAGGTACCATTTTCCAGCCATATACTGTAGTTTTGGTTCCACTGACAACTATATTTGCAGGTAGATAAAACAAATGATCCAATTTCTAACCCTTTTATTAATAAGTGTTTATTGACAGTTTTTTTTTTGTATGAGTTCCTCAGAAATATGCAGCTATCCCAATAGAATATGGGCCACCTAGGCACATGACATAGCCTATGTGTTTGCTTTATTAGCGCCAATGTGTATGTATAAAATCCAGTTCTGTTTATGTATATTTTAGTACCTAACAAAGTCTGAGACTTCAACAAAAGAAGCTTGAGAGAATGAATAATAATATTGGCTCCTAAAAAGATGATGTGACATCTGGAAGATCAAAGATCACCCCTGGGTAGACTTCGGAGAATACACTTCTTAAGTATCATGGGAATTAGCACATCTTCAGACAAAGCTGTGCTTATCATGTATTATGCATCTGTGTATTTATAGTAATCTATAAATAGCTAATACACATACAAAAGTGATAAAAAGAATGTCACTTCAAATGTGTTTCCTAATCTCCTTGGTCGATTATATATGTATAAGACTATTTATAACATATTACTGTGCAATATATTATGTATCAAAACATGCACCTTGTCAGTCCGAGTCAAAAGGATGAGATGCAACAAACAGTAACAACTAAAAAGAGTGTTAGTAAAAAAAAAAAAAAAAAACTATTCACAGAAGTAATGAACAAAAATAATAAACCATTCCAATGCATTATGTATTTTTATTGTATTGTGAAAAAAGAAGAGGCAAATGAAAAGTCACCTTTCTAAAAAACAAGTCATAAAAATAGATATTCAAAAGAAATGGTTAGTACTATGCAAGTAATAACTGAACAATGAAAAGTTCTCATTGGGAAAACAGCAGAACATGAAACATAATAGTTAACTAACTGTTGTTAAAGTATACATATTTTTGCATTAATTAGTAGATATACATACAGAAAACTTTGCAATATATCTAATATGGAGAAGTCCCTTTCACCATATCCAGAAGATCTTTCTGCCAGGTAAGTTGGATCATAGGGTGTATTCAAAGAGGCATAGATGTACATGAGGAGAACATTATTCTCTCATTATACAAGTCACTGGTCACATCACACATAGAACACTGTGGACAGTTTTGGGCACCAGTTCACATGACAGAAATGGTAAAACTTGTTCAAAGGCGGCCAACGAAAGTAATAAAAGGACTGGGTGGACTACAATACCCAGAAAGATTAGCAAGATTCGGGTTATTTAGCTTAGAGAAAAGGCGGTTTGGGGGACATAATACATATTTATAAATTTATCAATATAGAGATCTCTCCCAGGATCTATTTATACCCAGGACAAGGGGGCATCCTCTACTTCTTGAGAAAAGAAAGTTTCTACATAAACATAGAAAGGGATTCTTTACTGTAAGAGCAGTGAGACTGTGTATCTCTCTGCCAGAGGAAATTGTCATAGTGAATTCAATAACAGAGTTCAAAAAGGGTCTGGATGCATTTCTAGATGTAATAATATAACAAGTTATAGTGACCGGGATTCTGGAGAAGGGTCGCTGATCCAGAGATTTATTCTGATAGGAATGAACAGGGAAAGAGAGGAGCAGGGGGATGTAGCTGCAGATTTTCTCTCTTTTTTATCTCTGCAAATTACCCAAAGTGCTGTGCAAAGCAGTAGTATCAAACCACTCACCCAGTCAGCACACAGCAAGACAAAATGTTGAGCTTTAAAAAACATACACAGGGATGGAAAAAAAACTCCAGCAGTGAGGTTAGACTCCCAAATCTGACTGTGCTATATCTAATCTACAAGTATAGCCAGTGTGGACAGATATTTTTTAGGCAATGATAGGTATAATTTAATCTGATCTATTAACTTATGGCAATTGAGGTAGCTAATTTCAGGATTTACATACTAAATAATCAAAGTTTTTACAATTACTGCCCTCCTATTACACCATGTCTCTCACATTATGTGATAGGTGCAGTAACATTGCAGGCCCCCTTTAATCAGTTGACGGAGGGGAGAGTTTCCCTACTATATAACAACATATACTACTGTCATGCTGACTGTAATTTTTAACAAGTTATATGGTTGCGTTCATACCTTCAGCTTTTTCAGTTTTTGAAGACATAACCAGGAATTGAACATAACTGGAGGACACATAATAAGGAGACTTCTCATTGTTTTCTAATCCTTTCCTGGTCTTGGCTCAAAAAACTTCATCAAAAAAACTTTCCTGACCATCAATTATTTTCATAGTGATGGATCCTCTGAGTCACTGTGAGAGATGACTTACTGAACCACTCCAGGGAACATAGTTTAAAGAGCCCCCAGTACTCACCACAGCCAAGATGGGAGGGACTTTGCGGCAGGGAACTCCTAGGTCGCTACTCCTAGTGTGGCCATTAGCGATAACAGTGAAGGTGCATGGTACAGGAGGAGCAGGCAAGATGTGGACAGGTGACTTGCAGAGGGTCAGGACAGGTGGCAGATGTAGAATAGTTGTGGTCACAAGCAGAGGTCAAAGTCCAGATACATAGACGTGAGCACAGTAGACTCTAGGAAAACACACCAATACACTGGAAGTAGGGGAAGTGATGGTCCACTCCCCGGTGATTGGAAATCAGCAATACGTTGGTCCTTTAAATTTATGAGAGTCGACATGTGCGCCCAAGGGAGCAGGTATGTGTGAGCCAGCCAGAGACAGTGAGCAGGAGTAGAGAAAGAGTGGGGAGAGGTGAGTAATGGCGGCCCTGGGTGACAGAGACACAAACACATCCACGGTCCGGAGTGGGGACCGTGGCGCGCATTGTGACAATGATGACAGTCTTCAGCTGTAACTGTCAGCCGACACCTGCAGTATATGGTGGTAGCTAACTCCATAATTTCTCCCAACATTGTGCTGTACATTACATGCTAGGAAGAGTTTGAAGGGGTTGTCAAGAATTACAATAACATGACTTCTTTCTTCCAAGAACATCAGACATCAGGTATATGAAATGTGTGTGGAATTGCCGCTCAGTTCCATTCACTTCAATTGAGTTGAGTTGCAATAAAAACACATAACCTGGAGGCAGATGTGACAGTGTGTGACATTTTCTAATCCAGTAAAACCACTTTCACCTTGTATCTCAAAAGACACGTGGGGGAGGGTGTTCTGGTGCTAAACGTTGACTTCTGCTGAGTATTGTACTTTATGTGTCTTAAAAATGGAGTAGGGGAAAGGTCAAAGGATCTGAAAACATTTTCATTGCAGAAATGTGTTCGTCACTTTTTCAAGCACAGTCACCACTGGCACCACAAGCCATGTAGCCTATAAGTACTTCTGGGGCTATTTTAATTTATTGCTAGGACCTGTGCAAAATGTCAAAAGTTGGTCTTTATCCAGCTACAGTGACAATGCTAGACCTGCATAATTTAGCATGTTGTATATCATGCAGTGAAAAAACTTCTGATGCCTCCTAGAATACCTGCCATAGAAACGGCAACCAAAGTACCATCCACATGCACCTCTAGTGTCCAGCCACAGCTGACCCTTTACAAAACAGAAAACTCTACCAAAATGTCTGCCGTAATTCCACCAGAGGGCTCACCACAGAGATTGCCACTAATGTGCCTACTCAAGTATCCTACAGTACCAGAATTACTATCAGGCTGGCAAACCATTGGTCAAGCTACTTTATTTTTACTAGCAGCAGTGTTGGACTGAGGTGCATAGGGCTCACCAGTGGAGTTGATTCTGGGGCCCACCCAACCGCTGCTGTTAATGACTCTACATGCCTCCTATGCTCTGCCTTTCTGCTTCTACCAAAGTTGCACATGTAGTTGAAAAACAATGCCAGGACTGCTATGCTTAGGGTCCACCGGGGGCTTCCCTGCTCTCCTGGGGGCAAGTCTGAGCCTGACTTGGAGGCCAATGCCAGTAAAAGAAAAAAAAACATTTATCAACAATTGCTGATGAATTTGCATAGACACATAGTACTTGCACACTTACTTTGTAGGGGATGGATACTTATCCTTTGTCTGGCCCATGTAGCGCTTACTTATAGATTTATTTCATAAAGTTCTGTTATGTTCCACAGCACTGTATAGAGATTGTCATTATCTTAATTGATACCAATCCCCATTGGGACTCACAGTCTAAATTCCAGATAAAGCTTGCAGTATTTTTTTGAGTGGGGGGAGTAAACCGGGTATCCAGAGGAAATCCACACAAATACAGAAAGAACATACAAACTCCTTGCAGATGTTGCCCTGGGTGAGATTTGAACTCAGGACCCAGCACCAAAAATGTAAATTCACAACCACAAAACAAGCACATCTTAATATTTTCAAAACATTGACAAAAATTATGTGTGGAAACGGTGGAAACCCTATCTTAAACACAGATAGCAATATCCTCACCTAATTAATATCATATAAAAAAGGAAAACTATTGCATGTACCAACAACGAGAAATGGATCTATTCTCTTGAGGAACCTCTAAGGCAGGGATCTTCAAACTGCGGCCCTCCAGCTGTTAATAAATTACATCTTCTATCATGCATTCATATAATCTATAACAGTGGACATGATGGGAGTTGTAGTGCCCCAACAGCTGGAGGGCCACAGTTTGAAGATCCCTGCCTTAGAGGTAATTGCTTCTTCTTATGTAGAATGCCAAATTGGCATAGGGAGTCATACAGGCCAGGTAATGGTTTCTGTGAAAAGTGGTATGTAAGCTGGTTATTCTCCAAAAGGAAGAAGGGGTTTTCTGGTCAATTTTACTGAATTATATATGGGCACTGGTGTCCTGCTAAAATAATTTTAAAAAAATATGCCCACCTCCGCTCTCACCTCCGTTCTAGTGCTGCCGCCATTTCCTCCAGTTCTCCTGTTGTCTTTCAGCTGCAGTGGTTATGCCACATTTCCACGTCACTGGCAGCAGTGGTGATGTGCCATTGCCCAACCTCAGAGGCTGCAGCTGTCTCAAGCCAACTAAAGCAGCTGTAAGTCAACAGAAGAACTGGGGGAACCAGTGGATAGTGGCTAAATGGCGGTGAGAGGGGAGGCAAGTGTGATTTTTTTCTATTATCATGACTCCAGAAGCCTACATATACCTAATAAAAATATCACAGATGACCTCTTTGACTACTTGTGTTTAAGGAAGAAGCAGTTAAAGGGGTTTTGCCACGATCACATTTCATACCTCCTGCATCCAGCTCTTCTGCTCTGTGTGCTCAGAAGGAGGCGTGTGTGATTCGTTTGAATTGCATATCATGTGACCCAGCAGGATGACATCACCAGGCCTTTCCTCTCTTTAGTCAAAGGAAGGTCTGTTTATGTGTAGAACTGTAAGTAGCTACATTGTAGCTCAGAGGTAAAACTTTTGCCTCCATGCACAAGGGTCCTCGGTTCAAATCCCTGCAGGAACCAAACCTGTGGATTTTATTTCTCTTTAAAATGCACATACCTTACTGATGTTTCTTTTTTAATTTATTTGCACTGTTTGACTTATTACTTAGGAGGACAGAGGACAAGAGTAGAATGACAGCACCCGGGGTTTGAACACTCCGTAGCTCCCTGGGAGGAGGGGTGATGTCTGAGCATGTCCGACCAGGACCGAGAAGCTCTCAGCCCTGGTTGTATCCCCTGGAGACGAGCTGTAAACAATGGATCACTAAAAGAGCAGCTAAAACAAAAATGGTGCAGAATTTTTAATACTGATGAATGGTGAAAATGGTTTATTATTTAATTTACAAACTTCTGACGTCAATTTTACTTCGTGGCAAAACCCCTTTAAGAAGATAGAACTTTTTTTTTTTAGCGGCTCCTTATATCAGATTAGGCTGATTGCTTACCTACTATTATCCTACAGCAATCTATAAAATGATACCAGCTAACCAGACACCCAGACATCCCTCCTATCAGTTCTTTCCAGGAAATATCGGCTGCTGGGTGGTATAAACTTATAATGCCCAGAGATATGGAACCGATTTTGCAGCCATCATAAATACTAAAGAATTATGAGGATGCTGGGAATGGCTCTCGTTTATAACATGTGTCTCCTGTAAAATGGAGCTCTCTATTGCAAAGGCTGAAACCTCTTCAGTTTTATTCTGCTTGATGTCTGCACACGTTTTTCAATAATGCATCTCTAGTGACTCATATTGAATAAAACATATTCCTAAGCTAGACAGTGTCCATTTTATCAGCATGCTTGATAGTACATTGGTCAATATTCACTTGGTTAAACAGATGGCATCACAGTCTATAGATTTTTATAGCACTGAATGCCAACTTCAATTGCCAACAAACCTGACGTATATATCCAGTGAGTGTTTTTTTACGTGGCTAACAACATCCATTTTATTTAGGTGAAAGTCAGTGGCTGTAGTGCAAATGATGCCTCAGAGACTATTGGATGTAAAATTGGAGTCTCAAGAATAGATATAGCATGCAACTACCTACTAGACACATTTTAATATAGATTTACAAGACTTATCATGGGACTAAGCATTGAAAACGAACATGTTTTATAGTATAAGGGGCATTTTGTAAGTTCATCCTGAGCTACTTGGTTCATGAATGTCAGGACTACAGTTAAGATTGACATACAGTAGAGCACTATAAGAAAGGCAGCAAAAGAAAAAGAGTGCTGCCAACTGTACAGATTTGAAAGCAAGCCAGAATTATAATGAGGACAAATACAGATATTCACTTTTAATACTTCTTAGGCTCTACTGACAAAAAGAAGTAGAAGCTGGAAAAGTTTTAAGTCTATTTTCAACTATGCAAAAATATAGTATTTAGCAGAAAAGGTAAAGATACAGCTTTTACTAGTACATGTGACATAGAATCAGAACTCCTTTCTCCTAGGCTCATCTATCTACAGTGCCAACAAGAAGAATGATGGTAGCCGGGCATGCATATATAGGTACATGAGGATTGTAACAGATGAGCGGGTAAAGCGGGTAGTGGACCCACTGGACCACTGTCGGGCTTGCTCCGAGGGGGCGTAACTAAGTGGCCATCGGGCATGTGCATCTTCACAGAGCCTTTGATGGTAAGGTTGGCTGACCCCAACAGCCACCAGGTGCTACCTCAGCGCAGTCCCCGGCAGTGGCAGCTGACCAGACAGGCCAGAAGTGCCAAAGCCAGGCACGTAAATATGTGCAGGTACAAACAAAGACAGGACAAAACAGATGCCAAACAGGAGGATAAGCAAAAGGTAAAGGGAACAATAAATAGACAAACTGAAGACACCAAGAACATAAGCAGAGACTTAAGCTAAACTCGGGCAAGCAACCAAGGCATGACCAGGGCAGGAACACGGGCAGAGAACAAGGCAAGGAAACTCACAAAGACACAGACAGACACAAAGAGACCACATGGGCACACCGGACTGCTAACAAACAAGATCAGAAACCACACAGCAACAGACTACAATAAGCCACAACATGACACAAAGACACAACAAGGATCAGGCAGGGAGTGTGAGAAGAAGCAGGCGTATAAACCCACAGGTGGTAGGGGATTGGCAGAGGAAGCCCAACCCCGCTGCACACTGTGGTAATAAAGGAAGGGAAGATGTGGCCGCTGCCCTCTATAGAGCTACAAGGAATAGGGCAGCAGCCAAGATGGAGGAGCAGCATGGCCAGCAAGAGAAAGCCGCACAGCAATCACAGGTGAGTAAGCAGTGGCTACAGGAGCGCTCACAGCGACACTGCAACAGGAACCAGATCTGCGATAGGAACATAGGTACGACTGCGGTTCGCAGCAAAGCACAGGAATGTGGCACGGACCGTGACAAGGATAAACAGCTCTAGCCCTTCTTGTGTCCTGAGAAAGCAATGAGCATGTCTGACCCAGTCCGATCCTTAGTCAGTTAGTGTCTATTATATATTGTAGATAGTGTTGATCGAACTGTTCTAGAAAAGTTAAGTTCTTGTAGAACTTCTCGAATTTTTAGAACTCGAACTGAACCGAACATTTTACTGTTCGTTCAAGTAAAGTTCTAGTTGGACACACCATTTTTAGTTTCGTTTTCAGTAGCTTTGCGCACTTTTGGTGGCCATCCAATCACCTTTCTGCACTTTTGGCGCCCATCCAATCAGTGCAGAGCACATAGAAGTGTCAAAAACATCATCACTGAGGTGTAGGGCTCTCATTGGCTACTAAAATCACATGACCATATTATATATGTTTCACTGTACTGCCTTGTGAACGGCATTTTCAGCTCACTCTCTGTACTGTACAGAGTGCTCTTAGTTATTTAGATAGCATCCTCTCCACAGACATCAATAGTTAGGTAGTTTGGTATTGCTGGCTGCATCTTTACCACACCCAGAAAACTGTTATTTGGCAACATTTACAGGCTCATATAACGCCTAACTCTCATATAAATGGATATATATTACACAGAGTGCTTGGATTTGTTAAATCATACTCAGTGCCCAAAAGTTCAGTTTTTACAATTTTGGGGGTTCAGTCTCCAAATCTCCTATGTGTCAAAGGGGCTTTTGGCCCCCCCTCAGGATGTAGGGCCCTGTAGCAGCTGCTACCGCTGCACCTCCTATAGCTACGCCCCTGCTTGCAAGCTGTCCTCATATTTTCAGTTAGCCATTGAAAGGAATGAAGTATTTTAGCCTCTCATTTTTTTCTGTCACTCTTAGAGCCAAATTGTCTTCACTGAGTTGTTCCACGTATCCAGTTTACTGTTATGGATGGTAATTCCAGATTCTTCTCACCTGTATAGGTATAAAAATTAACCAGAACATCTTCTCCCATTGACTTTAATGGGGTTCAAGTTCGAATAGAACCGTTCGCTCAACACTAATTGTAGAGAACCACCTCAGCCTGTAATTGACTGCCACAATCACATATTAAGTGATCATGATGATCTGGTGCCATTGGGACATTTTTGACTCATTGCAACTTTGGATAATTGTTTTCAACTTTGATCATTTTTTAGCTAGTCTGCTAACTACACAGAGTTTGGCCTCCATACCTTTTTCTATTGTGTTAGTCCAACTCGTTGACCTTCTAACTTACCAAGCGTAATATCTTTTTCTAGCAATTTTTCAATTTGCATGATGTGTCCAAAGTATGAGAGTCATAGTCTTGTCATCTGAGCCTCTAAAGAAATTTTAGGTTCAATACCTTCCAGATTTGTTTGTTCGTCTAGCTGTCTATGGCACACATTGGACTCTTCTCTAGCACCAGAATTTAAAGGAATCAATTTTCTTCTTATCTTTGGCTGTCCCAAATTGTTTAAAGACATAGTAATCCTAGTGTATGTAAACTTTTGACTTTGCAGAAAGTAATAAAAATGCCTTAAAAATACTCTCTCATTCTTCTGGCATTTGGCAAATATAAATAATTTTGGTTCCTATTTGACCTAAAACAAGTAAGGTTTATTCTGATTTCATGTCAGATAGTGAGAAAAACATGCATATGCATTTTTTATATAGTGTATGTAAACTTCTGGTTTCAACTGTACATATAATCGCTCGAAAAAAAAAAAAAATAAGGATATAAAGGAACTCAATCACTCCCAAGTAGTGTTGTTCTAACCGTTCAAGAAAAGTAAAGTTTGAGTCGAACTTCATGATTTTTTAGAACTGAAGCCGAACCAAACATTTTACTGTGCGTTCGAGTAAATGTTTGCGTTCAACATCGCGTTCGACACACTACTTTAATAGTTTTCATGTCTGAAAATTGGCGTCACCGTGGCATGTTTAAGGCACATTAAATCAGTATAAAGTGCGCCTGAAACTACAATCCTCTCAAAAATCTGGCATCAGGTATATCTTGCATAGTAAACATAATGCGCCTGAAAAGGCGCATTGCGCAAAATGCAGCACATAGCATATCATTGGTAGTGTATGCAATGTGCCTATCGAGGCGCATCACCCAAATCGCGGCACATAGCATATTATTGGTAGTGTATGCAATGTGCCTATTGAGGTGCATCGCGCAAATCGCGGCACATAGCATATCATTGGCAGTGTATGTAATCTGCCTATCGAGGCGCATTGCGCAACGGAGGCGCATAACATATCATTACTAGTTTATGCAATGCGCCTTGATACGGGCATTGTGTTATGGAGGCGCACAGCGTATCATTTTTAGGTGCATTTTTTTTTTTATAACAATGTTTTATTTGGAAAGCACAGAAATCACACATCTTGATATACGGCACTTAAAGTAAACTCTGTACATAGTTTCAACAATATGAGTTATACAGTGTCTTTGATGCAAAATAAATTGAAGCTACAAAACTATGATGTAATGTGTTACTCTGTGATCTCCAATACATTTTCATCTTTTTTCAAGTTCTTCGTCTGACATGAGTTACATAGATATAACCCTAAACAAAACATCCAACCTGTTATGCAATACCTTTCCGCCCTCCCTCCATAAATTGCTATATCTAGTCTGCCTAACCTCCCACACATCTTCTCTGCCAAGAAGTAAGAGGAAAATCTGAAAGGAGAGATAATTTCCAAAATCTCCTGCTCATTACAAACCCCTGCAAAAAAGTGCTTCCACTTCTTTATGAACCCTCCTGTCATCTGTTCCATATTGCGCTCGGCATCCAATTCTTCCAGAAATAACAACGGTCTCATGGTAAGTTTAACTTCCGTATCCCTGGGGAATCCTCGCTCAGACAATGTCTGAGAATAACGCGTTTGGCCGCCATCAAAGTCAAATGCACCCCTTTAACTTTAATCAGTCTTTCCTCATCTTCTGTCCTCGCCTTTGGCTGCACTATATATTGGAATATGCAACTTTGCGGATCTAGTGGTACCTTGTATTCCCATACTTCCTCTATGAACTCTACCACTTTTCCCCATAGGTCCTGTATCCCTGGGCACTCCCATAGACAATGTAGCAAATTTGCCTTCTGTAACCCACACTTCGGACACGCTTTAAGGTAGTTCACCCATCGACTGCTCTCGCCAAACGGGATATTAAAAGCATAAATTGCCCTGTGAATTATTTTGAATTGGTTTCCCTCCATACCTCACTTACTGTGGCTTTCCTAATCATTTCTAACCCTTTGAGGATTTTATCAGCAATTTCTGTATCATTTAATTCAACTTCCCATTTGGCAAAAACCGTCGCCGCCGTCCCCCTCGTGGCCCATGTCAATAAGTAGTGGTATAATTTGGACAATGTGGCACAGCCGTCGCTTTTTCTCATCAAGGTCGAGAACTCTTAGATTCCTCCAACCCCTCTAGATTAAACCAGTTTGTTTCTAACAAAGCTTTTAATTTGTAGGTATTGCCACACCTGATTTGATTTTAGACCAAATTTTTGGGACCCGGTCCCAACTTTTGAAGCTATTCCCCCATTCCTCCAGTAAATCCCCCAGAGTGTAAATGCAATGTTGCTTCCAGATCTTAAAAAATGTATTTTCCCTCCCCGGGATGAATTCTGGGAGGGACCAAAGCGGCATCCATTTGGCTACATGCATGGGTCTCCCGAAGATCTTACAGACCAGGCTTTAGGTGAATTTCAATGTGTTGTGCCCGGCATATAATGAGCCTAGTGTTGGTGTACTGTTATGGATGGTAATTACAGCTTCTCCTCACCTGTATAGGTATAAAAATTAACCCGAACATCTTCTCCCATTTACTTTAATGGGGTTCGAAGTACGAGTTTGACTCGAACTTCAAACCGAACTTCTCAAAGTTCGAGGTTCGACTCGAACTCGAACATTTTACTGTTTGCTCATCACTACTTTCAAGCAGTAATAAATAAACTAATAATAGAGTATAAAACTTCCTCTTTTATAATTAGCACTTGTTTAAGTAGTTAAAATAGACAAGCCAAATACAAGTGCTAAAAATAATTTGTTTTGCATACTGATCCTGTAGAAGAGTGCAATAAACAGCACGTGAAATGCGTTGTTTTTGTCACATATATTTGGCTTGTCTATTTTAACTATTCAAACAAACGCTAATAATAAAAGAGAACTTTTTTTTATTTATTACCAATTGTGAGTGATTGAGTGCCTTTACATACTTTTTATTATTTTTATTTTTGTGTGCTCTCCTGGAAAACTTCTGGTGCTGGAGCTCTATCAGTTTTAAAGGACTGGCTGCCCGCGGGCGAACACAGACAAGCTCTATCTATTAAGAACACTGGATAAAGTTCACCAAGACTTAGTGTAGACATTGCACTGCAATATCTTTATTTTTAACAGTTTGCTATTGAAATATTTCCTGGATATTGGGCAGCCTGAACTTATATTGGATACACATAATTTCTAGTAACTGCAGGTCTCTTTGTTAGGTGCAAAAAAATCCACTTTATTATCAGTATACATTTCAGATAGGTTGTTCATTTTCAATTTTACCCATTCCACCTGTGTTGATATATCCCCCTTGCAGTTTTAAAAAATCCCAATCCAGAATTTTTTGTAGTCAGTACAGGTTGTTTGTTCCCCAAAAAACGTGCTTATACAAAAAACTTAACAGATACGTTTTTTTTTACTTTTGCGCACCCAGCTTTTTTTCATTGCGGGGCACCCAAAGTAAATTTTTTAAAACAGAATTCTTTTGCCCCACGGTTTGAATTAAAAGGTGAAAAAATTTTTCCCGTGTATTATAGGGAAAACTTTAACAGAAAACGTTTTTTTTTTATTTTTTTCCCAACCCAGCTTTTTTTTTAATTGATGCACCCATCCCAGAAAATTTAAAAAAAGCAATTCTTTTAGTCCCCAAAGGGGTAAATTTGAAAGGTGGAAAAAAAAACGTGTTTTATACGAAAAAATAAAAGAAAAGTGTTTTTGTTTTTTTGCGCCCCCCAAGCTTTTTCTTTGGGAGAGCTTCCATTTAAATCTTAAAACACCCTTTTCTATGTCAAAAAAGGTAAATTTAAAAGGTGAAAAAAATCCCGGTGTTTTAATCCCGAAAACATAACAGATACGGTTTTTTGCATTTTTTGCCCGGGCCCGGGTTTTGGGTTGAAAAGACCCCTTTGGGCAGTTAAATTTGAATCCAGAAATTTTTTGTTTTGATTAGGGGATTTGAGATAGTTTTGATTTGCCGTCTTTTAATAAGAGACTTTAAAAAAACAAATTCCTCCCTTTTCTAAAATTTTTTATATTTCTGGCTTGGAGCGAAATGCGGGTGGAAAGCGAGAAAGAGGGGGGTACCCAAGGGGAGGTAGGGGTTCGGGAAAAAGGTGCTCCTTCCAGGGGTTTGGTGAAAACACGCATGCCGCGGATCGTCAGTTGCGGGGGACCGTCGGGCCCTGTCATCCCCGGGCCCGGGGGCCCTGTAAATCTAAGAAAACGAACATGTCGCCAATTGTCCTTCAGTGGTTAATGAAACCCTTGCATCCAGCAGTTTTACCTCCTCGTCCTCCCAGTAAGGGCCCAAAATGTCGTATCAGCATATCAGCTTTCCGCCCAACATGAAGCACCCCAAAATGTAATCGTGTCCCCACCACTGTGGATAATCCATTGTTGAAGCCCCTTTTTGATGCCCAAAATGCGGTTGGGGGTCGGGAAGGGGCATTTTTAAAAGGGAAAAGGGGGTTGATTTAGTCTGCTCTGACGCCCAGTTACTGATCCCCATCAGAGGAGGTAAAGGGAAAGCCGGCCCAATCGGCAAAAATCCCGGGCGGCGGAAAAGTTTTGCAGTCCCCCTTGCTTGTACCCCGCAGTTTCGGGATGAAAAAAGTCGGGGAGGGACCGGGTAAACCTTTTGTTGATGATGATGATGATGACGACATTGGGTTCCATCCTGGTCTTTTCAGCGGGAATTTGCTTGGGGAGCGCTTCATCAGGGGGAGGAGGAAGCGATGGGGGTGGGGTGTAAATTAGGGGTCCCCCCAAAAAGGGGGGAGGGGGGCGGTCGCAGAAGCCCGCTGATATGTTTCCCGCCAGCCCGGTCAGCGAAAAACCCGCTCCTCCCCTTATCGCCGTCAAAAAGGTCCGGGGCCCCTCTAAAAGCCTGGGCCTTCTTTGAGCAAGCCTCTGATTCACCCAGCGATGTCATTCCCGCCTTTCCCGTAAACCAAAAAGTAGAGGCAAGAACCTTAAGGGGTTTTTAACCACCCCCAACCCTTTTCTGTCCATGCAGCGATGCATGATTTTAAAAATGGGGGGGAAACATTTGGGCCCAAAAAAAAAAAAGGCCAGCCCGGCCCCCCCCCCCCCCCCCCCCGGGTCCCCATAAACCCACTGTAAACCCCCCTTTGGGTCTCGGCCCCCTCCTCCTCAGCCACCACCCCGGTTCATCAGTGCCCATGTCTCTCAGGGGTCTTTTGATCAGGGATCACCCTCCGCTTTCCACCCCCCCCCACCGTGCCCGATTTCCACCTGCACCCCCCAAGGGCCCCTTTCCCCCCCCCTTTTCCTTTTCCTTCCGCCCAGTTTGGGCGCCCTGCACCCCTTTCAGGGGCTTTTTGCAGCCACCCTTTTCTGTTTCCGGTTTGGGAGCAGAAAAAACATTTTAAACCCCCAAAACCACCCCAAAAGCAAAAACCCCTAAATGTCGGTATTGCAGGCTTTCGGCCCTTTGGAAATGTTGCCTTTCCGTTCTGGTGGACACGAGGGGGTTCCCCCAGTCATGGCCCTCGCCCCCCCCCCAATTTCCGTTGCCGGGGCAGGCATTTTTTGCCAAAAAAAGCCGTCCCTGCCCGGGCCCACCCAAGGTGTCATCAAAAATTTAAAAGCGCATTGTCTGTTTGGTGTCGGGGAAAAGTCCATCTACCCCGACAAAGGGGAATTAAAAAAGCAGGGCCCAAAGGGCCCCGCTATATCTCTTTTGGACAGCTCACGGGGTGAGCGGGGGTGGATGTCTCTGGGGGTAAACGGTGGCTCTAGGCTCGGCAACGCTTTTAAAAACCCGCGGGGGAGGGTTTGCAGGGGCCCCTTTTCCCCAAGGCCCTTTCTGGTGGCATAAACATCCCCAGGGGACACCGGGCCCGTTTTAAAAATTAATTCCCTTTGGGAGACCGCCCACACACAGGTAGGAGCTGTGGACGGCCCCTTCCGAAAACGGGGAACAGCGTTTTGGCGGGGTTTGCAAAAAACCCTTTTTGCCAGGAAGGTGGGTGTGCGAAAAAGGGCAAAATTTCTGCGGGCCCCGGCCCTTTAAAGGGGTCGGTAGGTGGGGGACATCCCTGGGGAATGTCATGAACCTTGTCGTCCAAAATTTTCAAAAAGAAGCTCCCCGGGTCGGGGAATGCCGATAAAGGGAAGGCCGGGTCTGGGTTGCACTTCCCCCGGGTTCGCACCCTGCTTGTCCCGCCTGGCTGGTTGCGAAATTCAGTTCGGCCCCCCGTAAACCCGTCTCTTTGGGTTGCCCGTGGCAACACGCTGGAATTCCAACCCCCCCAAAATGCTCCGGATTGTGGGAGCAGCGCAATGCCTTTAACGAGTCAAAAGGTGACACAGGGCCCTGACAAGCAGCGGTGCGGACCTCGGGGTGTTGAGCCCCCGAGAGTGGAGGCAGGTAAAAGGGGTTCTGCACCATCCTTCCCCGTTTTGAAGAAGCACCAAAAAAGGTCAGTGCGGACGATTTCCCCTTTTCAGAAAGGCATTGTGTTGATTTGTTTTGGAAGACGTTTTTTGGAAAACTCTGAAAAATCAGGTCCCCCCGCGACGGGGGGAGGGGAGGGGCACAGATGCAGACACGGAGCCTTTCTTCCGTCAAAAACCCCAAAGGCCCGGGGGGGGGCCCCGTTTCTCAATTTTTTTTCGGTCTTCATTAGGCGTGGTTTAGGGTAAAAGCTTGGCAAGGCGGCACTCAGCTTCAGGGGGCAAACATTGAGGCAAGTCAGGGCTGTTGTTTTAAGCTGTGCCCGGGGGAAGCGGGGGGGAGGGAAAGGGGGAGGAGGAGGAGGTATTCCCAGACAAAGAAGTCCCTGCTTGGAAAAGAGGTTGGCTTTAATTTTTGGGGGAGAGGGGGAAGATGAGTTTGCTAGTGCCCTCAAAAAAAGGGGGCTTGGGGAACTCAAAGGCTCCATCTTCCCCATGTGGGTTGGGGGGCTCCATTTCCTCCAAAAAATGATCCTCGCATTTTGGGGCCCTCCAAAATGAATAACAAATTTTCTGGGTGGCCCCCCTCCCGGATCCCCCCCGGGACAAAAAAAAACTCGCACTTTCCTTCCCCCCACCCCCAAAAAGAGGTTAAAAAAGCAGGGAAAAGGAGCCTTGCTGATTGATCAACTGGAGAAAATCTGTTGCGTCTGCTTCACGTTCTTCAAAGTCCCCGGGGAAAAAAAGCCAGCGACGTTTACGCGTAGGGAAAAGGGCCCAAGGGAGCCCTTAAAACGGGCCCTTTTTTTTAGCCCGGGGGCAGGGAGGCAAGGGGGGCAGAAGCCTAAAAGGGTGACCCCTGGGGAATCTTTATTTACCCCTCACCAAAGCATGGGAATGCAGGGGGCCCCAATTTCCCAACCCCCCCAGGGGACCAGCTTAAGATCAGGTGCATGATATCTGCGGGCTCAAAAACCAATGTTTTTGGGATGTGTTCCCCCCCCAATAGAAATTCTTGGGGATCCAAAAAAGGACCGAATGGGGCCCCAGCTGGTCGCCACGCCATAGAAAGGGGTTGTTGCCCAGGGAGCCAGCGTTTATATCTGAGCGGAAAACCCTTTAGCAAAGGCCCGGGTGAGTCATTAAAACAAAAGTATCCCGGGTTTCCACAGATAAGTGGATTTGTTTGACTTTCATCAAGATGAATAGGCATGGGGTCTTGATGATGTTGTGGCCCAATTTCCCAGGGCACGATTTTGTTTTTGGTCTATTCAATTCCTTCCAAACAGAAAATTGGGCCTCTTTAAAAACTTATTTTTAAAATGATAATTTCTTAAATCAATTTTTATTTCAATTCCCCAAAAGTATTTTTTGGTTTTTTGTGAGGAGACTAAAAGACCCCCAAGGGGTTTATGACAAAACCATATTCCATTTCTCACTTATCTTTAAAAATTTTTTACATTGTCAATGGTTTTGGGGGATGTTGCCTCACAATTTTTAACAGTGGTGGGGGTTAAATTATATTTATAATTTTTTTTGGGGATGTTTCTGTGAGATACCCGCTATAAAACATGGCCCTTTTGGGAAAAGAAATGGGCTTCTAAGGGGGCAATTTTTCCTTCACAAATTTTTTAAAAGTGGTAAGAAGTCTTTTTTTATAATTTTTTGGGTCATTTCTGCCTTTTTAAATGGCCCGCCCAAAACTACAGGTTCCCATTCTAAAAAAAAAGTTGTTTCTAATAAAACATTTTTTTTCTTCCCCCAATTTTCAAAAGGGGTCATGTGTCCTGTTTTGAATTTTTTTTGGGGATTTTGCTGTGAAAATGCAGCTAAACTACAGGTTCCCAATTCTAAAAAATGTTGGGTTTTTAACAAAACATTTGGTTTTTCAAAAATTGTCCAAAGTGGCTTTAAGGGTAAAGTTTGAATTTTTGGAGGCATTTTGCTGGGGAATGAGCTATCTACAGGGCCAAATTTTAAAAAAAAGGGTTTTTTCTAAAAAGAATTTGTTTTTTTAAACAATTGGGCAAGAGTGGTCAAGGGGGGATTTGGGGCTGTCAGAAACAGGGGAAAAGGTTTGGACACTGTTTTAAAGGGGAAAATTTTTGCCCAAAAAGACTTTTTTTTTGCAAGTTTTTCTAACATAGCTATCAAACCCTTTTTTTGAGGACAACCCCTTTAATACAATTAAAAAAAAGGGAAAAAAGGGCAGGTGGGATTCCGGGCCCAAATTTTAAAAAAATTTTGTTTTCTAGAATTTTAAAGTACTAAAAAACTTGGGATGTACAAAAAAAGCTGTTAAAAAAAATTCCCCTGAATTGTACAAAAGGGAAAGGGAAAAGGAAAACCCTTTACCCGATGTAGGTTATTCGGGAAAAGGAGTATGGAGACGGGCAGGAACAAAATACAGAGACCATTTCCCCCGTGTTTAGTAAAAAGAGAAAAAGAATGCCCAAAATAAAAAGGGGACCTGGGGGTAACAGGAGCGTTTTTTCCCCCCGTTTTTTCCTGGTGAAAGCTCAATTGGTTCCCCAAAATTTATTTCGGAGGGGGAAACGCTACCCAGGGATTGATGTGTCTGAGGAAAGGGTGGAGTTCCACATTCCCCTTTCCCCCACTCTCTTTTAGCACGACAGTTTTCGTTGCTTCGTCATCAGGGCATTTTAAAACCCGCGTGTTAATATTTGGGGGACGCCGCCGGGCTTCACCCCACCCACTATAACTCCGGGCCCGGGTCATGCTGTGGCCCCGGACAGGTATAGCAAAGTCCAGGGGAAACTAAATGGTGGTTTAAAGAAATCCCTTTTTCCCGGAAATTTTTAAATGTGGGGTAAAGGGAGGTTTTTTTGGGGTCTTTCTGTGGCCCAGGAAGGTATTGTCAATGTCCCGGGGAAACTAAAATGGTGGGTTTAAAGAATCCTTTTTTCCCGGGACTTTTTAAAAGTGGGGGTCATGGAGGTTTGGGGCTCATTTTCTGTGGCAAGGAAGGTTTAGTCAATGTCCAGTGAAACTTAAAAAGGGGGTTTTTAAAAAACTCCTTTTTCCGGGACTTTTTAAATCTGGGGGGTTTTTGGGTTTGGGGCTCTTTCTGTGGCCCGGGGCAGGTATAGTCAATGTTTCCCGTGAAACTAAAATGGTGGTTGAAAGACCCTTTTTCCCCGGGGAATTTTTTAAAAGTGGGGGTCATTTAGGTTTTGGGGGCCCTGCTGTGGCCCAGGACAAGGTATAGTCAAAAGTCCAGTGAAAATAAGATGGTGGTTGAAAAAACTCCTTTTTTCCGGCACTTTTTAAAAACTGGGGGGTTTTGCGGTTTGGGGGGTAATGCTGTGGGGCCCGGGGCAGGGGATAGTCAATGTCCAAATGGAAAATTAAAAAAGGTGGTTTTTAAAGACTCCTTTTTCCGGCACTTTTTTAAAACTGGGGGTTTTTAAAAGGTTTTGGAGCTCATTTCTGTGGCCCCGGGGCAGGTATAGTCAATGTCCAGTGAAAAAATAAAATGGTTTGGGTTGGGAAAGGGCTCCTTTTTCCGGAAATTTTTTAAATTGGGGGGGCCCCTGCAGGTTTGGGGCTCATGCTGTGGCCCCCGGGAAGGGATGTCCAAATTTCCCAAAGAAAATAAAATGGTGGGTTTAAAGACTCCCTTTTTTCCGGCACTTTTTTAAATTTTGGGGGTCATGCAGGTTTGGGGCTTTTTGCTGTGGCCCCGGGGCAGGTATAGTCAATGTCCAGGGGAAACTTAAAAAGGTGGGTTTAAAGACTCCTTTTTGGGACTTTTTAAACTGGGGGGTTTTTAGGTTTGGGGCTCATGGTGTGGCCCCCGGACGGGTTTGTCAATGTCCCGTGAAAAATAAAAAAGGTGATTGGGAAAAAAATCCTTTTTTCCCGGAAATTTTTTAAAAATTTGGGGGTCATGCAGGGTTTGGGGGGGTTTATGCTGTGGCCCGGGGCAGGTTTAGTTTAATGTCCGTGAATCCAAAAAAGGTGGTTGAAAGACCTTTCCCTTTTTCCCGGGACTTTTTAAATCTGGGGGTTTTTGCCGGTTTGGGGCTCATGCTGTGGCCCGGACAGGTTAGTCAATGGGCCAGTTCAACTAAAAAAGGTGGTTGAAAGACTCCTTTTTCCCGGGACTTTTTAAATTTTGGGGGATGCAGGGTTTTTGGGGGTCTTTCGCGTTCCAGGACCGGGATATTCAATGTTTCCCGTTCAAGTAAAATGATGGTTCATTTTATTCCCGCCCCCCTGGCAAATTTTTAAAAAATGGGGGGGCTTGGGAGGTTTTGGGGGCATGAAAGGTGTGTGACTTTTTTTTTTTGTGGTTTTATAGCCAAGTGTTGTGCCTAAGATGTAAACAGGTATCCATTTTCTGTTGTGGTGTTAAATTCCGTTTCCCGCCCCGTTTTGGGGGTAAGGGGTTGTTCCCCACGACTTTTTTTTGATCCCTTTTAGGAAAACCGCAAAAGGATCTTTAAAAATTTTCAGTGGGTTAAAATTGTTTTTAATGGGAAAAGGGGATCGCTGCTCACACGAGTGATCGCCGATGCGCTTTTCGCGATCCGCTTTTCGGATCCGTTTTAAGAATTGACATGTCAATTCTTCTTGCATTTTACGCAAGAGAAATCTCCATAGGAAATAAGGGAGTGCGCTTTTGGCATCCCGAAAGCGGATCCAAAAGCGCAGCATACATTTGGGTGCGTTTTGGATCCGCTTTCGATGCCAAAAACGCATCCATAAAACGCACTGGATTTAAATTAAATATAAAATTTGAATATTATGTTTGGGTTATATTTAGTTTATAAATGTATATAATTATATATATAAATGTATATAATAGTATATAAATGTATATTTATATAAATGTATATAAATATATATGTATACTAAATATATATTTAGTTTATAAATATTTAGTTTATAAATGATTGTTATCAATTCATTTACATGGGGTGGGTTTGAAAACTATTGGTTGATTTAAAAAAAAAAAAAGGGGGGTGGGTTCTAAAATCATAGGTGTATGTACAATTGATTGACACTAGGTTAAAAAAGGGTTTTTTCTTGGTCATTGATATGTTATATTATATTTAAATTGCAGTTTGATAGGTTGATTTAAATAAAGCATTGAAAAAACGGATCCAAAAAAAGGATCCGTAAAACGCATGCAAAACGCATCCAATACGCATCCAAAAAAGGATCAGCTGTTGCCTTTTCTGGATCCGCTTTTTGGATGCAGTTTGCATCCAGTTTTCGCAGGTTAAAAAACGGATCCGTAAAACGCATCAAAAACGGATCCAAAACGTCATGTGAACAAGCCCTAAGAATGAAGGTGTTGTTGCTCTCCCATAGACTTTAATGGTCATCGGAGATGATCGACTGTCGACTATCGAAAACCTTATCGATGGTGGCCGACTATCGACTATCGATCGATGTCGATAGCCAACGTAATCGCTCAACACTAGTTATCACCAAGCATAATGCATTAATTAATGCATCATATAAAACATCTGGAGATCTAACCTTTCATATGTTCTGTACAATGATTGACTGAAATGTCCACCAATAAACTTACACCCATATTGTTGTCAGACCAAGGAGTGGATCCATTCTTCATGACATGCATGTTGGGTAGATTTATAATGTTGCTGGAAAAAATGATGCTTTTGAGGGCTAAAACATTGTACTTTGTGTTCTATGTACTGATTTTCATAAAAAAAACTAGGTGGACCATTTGGACATATCTGTTTAGCTGAGTATGTAATCTGTTTAGCTGTTTGGGACATCGGTGCTGCTTCTGAAATGTTTTTTTTTGCATATTAGGTACAACTTGTCATCACTGCCAAGTTAAAAAAAAAATCGAGACGAATACTACAAACCTTTCATCACACGAGCAGGTAGAGATTTTCCTCTTTTCCACATACTGTGTATTTGGTGTTGCACCTCAGCCCAATGCATCCTAACTGATATGAACTGCAATACTAGATAGCCCATTAACAAGAGTAGTACTGTTTTAACAATAAAAGCAGATGGTCTTCTTCTGACCCTAGAAAACCACTAATAATTTGATAATACCATATAAGAAGCATATAAGAAGCAACTATAGGAGTTCAGAAAAGGCAGAAGAGCTGTTCAACAGTAAAATTAAATTTGTAGTTATCTCCAGGCAGTAACTTGCTCTGGTTGCTGAAGAAATAATTATGTTCTCGGATAGCCGCACCCATCTTAGCAAAAATGATAATTTAGCATGCTATAACAATTGAACAAAGCTTCTTTGTGGCTAGTTGTGCAGTATTCAGCTTCGCTGCTACACCTGGCAGAGTTACAGATTAATTCTTGCTACATATTTAGATAGAAATATAACCAGAGAGGA
Source organism: Phyllomedusa bahiana (assembly GCA_025379985.1). Taxonomy (NCBI): domain Eukaryota; kingdom Metazoa; phylum Chordata; class Amphibia; order Anura; family Hylidae; genus Phyllomedusa; species Phyllomedusa bahiana. Next base: position 216,048 of record JAODAL010000187.1, read on the forward strand.
GGTAAGTCACCTGGTGGGGGTGGGAGGCATCAACAAGGCTTGACCAGGGCATCAGAATATAGGGCTAGTGCAGCAAATCTAAGGCTTTTACACTGCATCGGACAAACAAGGGCCAAAAGTCGACCTTTTTTTTCCCCATGTGCTACTGCAGTTTGTGTCATGTTTTGTTCAAAAACTTCGGTCAGTTCTCTTTTTTTGCCATCGGCCCATAAAATTGATTGAATGGGAATACAACGAAAATACTCAAAGCGCCGCCATATTATACAACATGTTTTATAATATGGCGGTGCCAGAAGACGAGCAGAGAAAAAACAACCTGTGTATACTACAGATCATTTTTTCTATTAATGTCTAAGGGACCGACTGAACGATCGTATTTTCAGCGTTTTAGAATCCTAAAACCGCCAAAAATACGTTCGTTTTTCATTGCAGTGGAGACATAACCTAAATCTTTGCTCCAGGTGAGGTAAAGCCTAGGTACATGCCCTATAGTGTTATAACTCATTTTCAACACTCAAATTCAAGCTATCATTCCTATGTCATGGAAACATTTTTGATTACATTTCGGGAGCAAAAATCCATTAATTAGTTTTCTCACTACTATAATTTGCTTTCCACATGTCTGTAAAGGTAAATGAAGCATTTTAATAAATGCATTGCTCATTGATATTTCCCTGGTCAGGACAAAAGAGAGTGCACACAAGTGTCTCAGGTTGTGGTCCATATCTCCCTTCCTAATTATGCGTGCAGGGAGTGATGTCACTCTTTATCTCTAACAGGATTAGCTTGTTTGATTTTTATAATCAATTGTTTTCACTCCTTGGAGGACTCCAGATTAAAGAGATTTTATCATGACGCAAAATCAGCTAGCTGCAATCCGGCATTGCATGTGAATGAGGAGGGTGCCACTAGCAGCCGTCCTCCTCTTTCACTTTTATGTGAGTGCCGATTATAGGCAAGTGTGTGCACTCGGCTATGTTCGTAAGCTCCCATAAAAAGTGAATGAGGAGAAAGAACGGCTGCTTGCACAGCCCTCCTCATTCACATGCAAGGCTGGATGGCAGCTAGCTGCAAGCAGCCAGGGAAGCTGGTTTTGCGGTGAGACAAAACTCCTTTAAATCTCCTGCACTTATTGCATTGTGCTGCACAGATAGGTATAGAGCAGATAAATATGCTAAATACTGCTATAAAACCACTCACAGCCTGACCAGGCAGTGTGAATCTGAAGCTGTCTTTTACTCTGTGAAACAGAATGGTGAGAAAATGCCTTTAATAATACTGTTGTGTTTTGGTACTTCTAGCCAAATGGAATTTATCTCTACATGCCCCTTTAAGTGAGCCTTAAACATTATACTAAAGTAAGGAAATTGAGACAAAGAGAAAACTAGGCAGTTTCACCTTGCAAACTAACAAGCCAGTATCAAGGTGTCTTACTGTATTATATGACTGCAGTAAATCAGATTAGGAACATCCTGATTTAAGGTCAGTATGGTGCTGCTCAGTTTTAAAACAGGAGCTTTGAAATGTGGCTTTCCATTCAAAGCTTGATAGTCTTCATTGAACAGTGGGAAGAAAGATTTACTGCGTTCTACTTTACATATGTTACTGCATTGATTAAAGAAACTTAAAACCAAGATTAACAGACTTATAATTCAAAGAAAGAGGTTAAATCTATAGCACCAGCGAGAGAAGCAACTAGCCATTGAGTTAAACATTCTGTCACTATTGTAAATTTGCTACACAATAAACCTGACAAAAGAAACTCTTTGCTCTCTTGTTGGAGCTCAACCAAAAGTGGTTGGCTGGAGACATTGAGCGTTCTTGTCCATCAATAGGTTGAGAGAATACATTTTAATATCAAACCCAAAAAACAAGAGATATTCAAGCTGTACTATAGTATACTTAATCCAAACCCCCTACATTTACAGTGTTTCAAAGGTTTTCTGAAAATATGTCATCAGTGTATGATTGGTTAGAGTCTAATATCTGGAACCCCCAGCAATCAGAACTGTTACCGGTGGGCATTGGACCACTGCTACCAGTGTCAGACTGGGATGCCCAGGGCCCACCATTGAAATTTCATTCTGGTGGCCACCAGTAGAGTTAACTCTGGGGCCCAGCAGTGAAGTTGATGCTAGGGACATACCCTACAGCTACTGTACTTGCCTCTTATGCTCTGCCTTGTACTTTTTGCCTATTTCTCTCTGCCTTTCTGCCTCTCCCAAGGAGGTATATGCAGTTTAAAAGAAACTCCAGGTCTTTCATGCTCAGGGACCCACCAGGGGTTTCTCCTGTTCCCCTGTGGGCCAGTCCAAGTCTCACTGCTACCCCCCTCAATCTCTGCAGTATTTATGTCAATGGGCCTGGCTAAACAATAAAGAGGAGGACATTGTGCTCTCTCAGTTGCCAAAGTCTATTTGTTCTTGAATTGAACCTCTACTGATAATTCATTGACTACCTGAAAAAGTGGAAATCCCGGAAAACCCTCATAGCTTCATGCTATATGTTATGATAAAATATAGGTTTAAAATTGGTTTTACTGAAGATTAGGCCTGTCTCACTTCTGAATTGGAGGTTCCGTAAGAAGCTTTCATTGCATACTCCATCAAAAATGCTGAAAAAAAAAATTGTGCAGTGTGTTGAACTATCTTTTCTGTTAGAATCACAAACCCTATGATGGAAACCTCACAGACCCCACTGTTGTCCATGGTGTCTGTCAGGTGCCAGTGGTGTCTATCATTTAATGGATCCACCACTGCCTTTGTGATGAAGACTCTGGATTAAACCTCTGATGCAGATGCGAATCGGCCCTTACTGCTCTTTCTTTAATCATTTACATCACAGTTTCTTTCAAGCTTGCATTATACAAACAATAAGCAAACACATTAAAAGAATGGAACAACAAAAAGCTAAAGAAAATACTTGTTTTTTTCTAACCTACAAGCTGTGTTTCTAACCATGAAAGTGAAATGAATTTAAGGCATCTTGCACATACTTTGCAGAAGTACGATGCAAGTTTACAATACAAACCAGTAAAGCTAAGTAGCTGTGCTTCCAGGCAACGCTCTTGGGTGAGAATAAGGTCCATGGAGCAGCAAACCATTGAGCACATCCTGACCTTTTTATTTACAAACGGTAGAGAAATTTAGATATAGAGAATGGGCCCCTAAATATATTGTGTTCAATGGATCCGCTATAGATTTATAGCCCTGAGACCTAACACATTTATTCTGACAGTTCTGCTGACAGGAATGTATAGAACCTTTATACCTTTAATAGAGTCCTCAACTATTCTGTTGACAGGATTGTTTGAAAACTGTATTTGTTTGCTATTCTGCTACCTGGAATGTACCCAAACTACTTGCACTTGCACATAGCAGCATGCCTAACTCATCTGCCTGCAGAAAGCAGGTAATATTCTTGCTGATAGAGTTCAACCACTTGATTTACAGAAACTGACACAACCTTCCACCCTTTGGCAACGTTTTTAGCTGTTCTGTTGATAGGTGACTGACTAACATTGAACACGATTGTAAGATAATCTAATAATAATAACCTGTTGTGCTTTCATGAAGATACTTAATTTTCTTGCTAAATATAGTGTACTTGTTCACTTTCTTACTGACGAATTTTAACTCTTCAGAGTTCTGTAACCTTGTACCTAGCTGTTAAAACCCTTCCATCAGCATTGTCCGTCTAACAGGATTGTCAAGTTGGTAATTTAAGGGAAAAAAAAAACATCAAAAGTCTGTTTCATCATTACATTCTTATTAAGCTCATCAGATAGTTTGTTTAAACTGCTTTTACTGTTATACATCCTTATCGTACTATCAGATATCTCTCACACAGCTTTCCTTGAGACAGATGCAGTGTCGGCTAGAAGTAAGAGATTCAAGGTCTTCCTCCTCCCCCCAGATGATACAGAGGAGAGTTTGGGAATGTGTCATATCAGCTAATACTTCAAACGTACATACAAATTATAACTTGTCTCTTAGCGACCACCAATTAACCAATCATGTAGTGATAGAATAGTCATGTGATTAAAAAGTTCTATTGGAATGTAATTTACTGTGATTAAAGCAGATTCATGTCCCAAACGGAAAGTGTGGGTCGTATTTCTCGAGCTCCGGCTGTCGGCAGCAATAATAATATAATTTGGAAGAGGCATTTAATTGGATAAAGGAGTGGAACAAAGATAATTTCCACACCTGATTTTATCATCGTGACAGGATCAGCTAGGAATAGCAGTGCTGATATGTCAATCACTGTTGTAGAACCACCCACAGCCTGAAAAGAAAGTGGGTGCCTGAAGCTGACTGTAATCAGCAGGCTCTGAGAAACAGCCAAGTTGGAAAACCTTTGACAATTATTGAAAAAAGTATGGAACAAACCAAACCCAAATTATTTCTCTAACCCTATACCTATTTTTTTACCCTATCCCTAGTGCTAACTGGAACTCTAACCCTAAGTTATATACTTTTTAGTGTTACTCCTGCAACAACATCACTACCGGTGCAACTGTCCTACATCACTTCCAGCTTTCCTAGGTTATCAGAAGTAAATGTCAGGTCAATGTTTGTTACATCTGTAGAGAACTTAGACTAGATTCTTACTGCATTCTTTAGATAAATGCTGCCCATAAGAGCAGTATCTTTTAAAATATTCATAACTCTGTCAGTCTATGACCCATGTGCCATGGTACAATAAACAGCTATGGACTGTAGCTGTAAGTTCCTAAAAACTTAGGGGGACATGTCCTGTTAGGGCTGCACCATTTTTTTGGTGTATTTTGTGCAAAAAAAAATGTTGACGCCCTATTCTCTATATATATGAACTGTCGTATACCAAAACTAGGTGCATTATACGACAGGCACAACACATTTGAATGCTCCTAAAGTAGGCGCATCAAATATGCTAGCAATGATATGCTATGTGCCTAAAATATGCTAAGCACCTGAATTAGGCAAATCAATTATACTATGCAAGATAGACCAGATGCCAGATTTTTGACAGGTTCATTCATTCAGGTGCACTATACTCTCATTTAATGCGCCTTAAAACGGTCATGGTGGCGCCTCTTTTCTGACTGTTGCCCCTAATGTCCTGCAACACATACTATGGGTACATGTCTGCAGTCAGAGTCAGTGAGTCCTTGCACAAGTGTAGAATTTTAGGGGATATAAGCTGAAAATATCTACTTTCTACAGCTGTAAGAAGCACTGCATTAATGAAAGAACGCAAGAGGCCAACTTCCCATTGGAGGAGTGGGCCATGACCTGTGAAGGACTCCTGAGTTCTTTGCAACCCTGTAAATCATGTTTAGCTGCATCATGAAATGTTAATAAAACCTAAGGTCTTATGCACATGATCATACACATTAAAGATTTTATTTGCTGTGTACCATATGGCACGGAATTGTACACTGTATCATGGACAAAACTATTTAAAAGTAGATGCTATTTCAGAATTTCCTTCAATTGGCACTGAAAACAGTGCCTTTGGGGTATACAGTAAGTTAGTCTAAAATAAAGTACTATGAGCGCCATGTATGTAAGGGGCTAGGCGTCCTTTCAGCCCAAAGACTGGCGCAGCCCTGTTGACTAGATTTATAATCATATAATCAGGCGCACTCCAAAGTTAGGCACATTATTGGGCACCCGTGGCACTTTGTGATGCGCCTGAGATCTGGGAGTGTTCTGGGGGGGGTGTTGCACCACAAACGTATGATTCTACACATTTATGATGGGAGGACGGCAAAACTGGGCGCATTACTGCTGGAACAGGTTGATCAAGGTAAGTGGTCTACCTGAGCCTGATTTGTCATTTTGGAGCTAGGAAGGGCCTAATCTATGACCTGCAGTAGAACAGGTTAGAAATTCAGGCGCATTCTACACTACTAATGCGTGCAAAACAGATGGTGCCTGGGCGCCAAAATACATACATGTCGCCCTCAATGTATTGAGCGATCCCTCAAGTTATAATGGCCTTAATGTACAACATTTTCACCATAAAATGGTCGGTCCTGGGACATTGTATCTCGAAACCACACTAAGCAGACAATGTCATAGACACTGCAGATCTGTTGCTCATGTAATTGTTGGAAGATCAAAACAATTATCATGTACAAATATATGAGTGCAGTGCATGCAGTGATTGGCGGTCTAGTAGCACCTCTCTACAGTACAGTACAACATGTCCTGTACTGCTCCTTTAGGCATTAGGTATAGGCCCCATTTTCTTTTTTTCTTGTACATCGTATATAAAGTACTTAACTCAACATACAATAGTCATCCCAGAACTAATTAATATTGTATGTTGAGGGACCACTGTACCCTATATAAAATGGTTTCATATACCACCACCTGCATGATCCCTTAGATATGGATTATTACTTTACTCTGACAATCTTTCTGGGTACAGTAGAAATCAATATACTAGAGAGAATGGCAGCCAATACTGATCCCTGTTGTAACCTATTAGTAATAGTGACTGAATCCAAATATTATAGACTATTAATAACCACTCTTCACTTTCTATCACTGAGCCAGTGACCTATTCGCTTGCAAATATTTTCCCCCAGCCCAAGCATTATCATTTATTTTCAAATGCTTTAGTAACATCAAAATATATGACATCCAACAATTCAACCCTGTCCAGTCTAGAGCTAACCTTTCCATAGAAGCTGATAAGATTAGATTCGCAGAACCAATCCCTCGTAAACCCATGCTGATAAGGACTTATGGGACAAGCATACTGAATTTTGCTGCGTATATGAGCTCTTTGACGAAGGAACATCCTCATGTTCAACATTATTGATGACAGACAAAATAATATGACATTATGATTGGTTTGACACCTGTCAATACAGCCTCTTTTCATCACAATAAGGAGTAGATACAGTCACATATTGAATAAGTAGTGAGAAAGGAGAAAAGCCTGTACCCGATTCATGCTTGGCTACTGTGCAAAAGGATTCACAACTCACCAGCTTTACTGGTACTTGTTGGAGTTTTAGAAATGACTACACCAGGCAAAAAGTGAAATACAAGTTCAGCCACCAAGAGGACAACGTGTGCAGTTAATACAAACTATCCATAATTTGTATATCAACTTGTAAATTCTTCATAATTTAAAATAATTGAACAATGTACATTGCTGATAACGAACTGTAACATAATAAATGCTTTAAATGTCAGTATGATTAGTTTTATCGCTTCATGCACCACAGAGGGGGGAGAATTTGGTGATATTTTGTTGATAGATCATGGTTGAGAAAAATACATTCCTTACATAATGGAAAACTAAATAAACGCAGTAGGGAAGATGATTTTTGACCTTAAAGGGAACCTGTCAGGTGGTTTCTGCTGCCCTATCTGACAGTAGGATGTGATAGAGGGAGAAAAACTGACCTCTGGGATATTTAGATTTATATGATTTGGAGCAGGATTTCAGAGTAAAAAGTAAAGAAAATTCTGACAGGACTTCTTAAGAGAGAGTGGAAGTCCTGCTGACCCTGCATACAGTGATTGACAGCTATTCTTGTGTCAGTGTGTGTACACAGAGAAGGTAAGTATATTGTACATTTCTATATGCAAATATTGTAAAATACCTACATATTGTTTATCTGTACAGGCAGTCCCCGACTTACATCGTTCTGACTTAAATATGTCCCCTAGTTACAAACGGAGAATTATGGGGGGTGGCTGACATTCAACATTGAGTCACGCCCCATGACCAAGTGCCAGCATGCCACAGCTGCACATGAGATACAGAATGTTAGATGAAATCTTCTAAAAAAGGGCACAGACAGCAAAATAAATGTAAAAACTGTTCCCTGTACTATCCAAAACTAAACATCTTTTTTTGCTGAAATTACATTTAATAAATATACCTGTTCCGACTTACATACAATTTCAAGTTAAGAACAAACCTACAGTCCCTATCCCGTTTGTAACCTGGGGACTGCCTGTATTAGAAAAACAAATGAATACCTAGAACTGTACATAAAATCTAATGGTATGTTCACACGGCGGATTTGTGGGGCATAATTCGGCGTGTAATTGAGTTTCAATACGCCTAAAGTACACACCGCAAATGCAGTAATTCATAGCTCTCACTAAGAGCTATGATTATCTGCCGTCTTCCCGAGGTATAATGCATGCCGAGGAAAAGACTTGACATGTCAATTCTTCCTGGCTCTCAAGCGCTGGGGAAAGTGAAAGTCAATGGGAGCGGCCTGTCGGTGCTTTATAAGTATGCTCTGGCCAGCAAGTACTTCTAAACCCCCTGGTGTATTGAGGCCAGTACAGTATGCACCACAAAACACCATGTGAACATAGCCTAAGTTCATGTGGACCCAAGGGCAATACAGCAAAATAAAGATATAGGGGAGATATTTCTCAGTACATCTCAATATATCAAGAAAGATAGCCAAAAGGTCAAGATTTTACACAATGTACTGTATTGGGGACATGTTTGAATGGGGCCCCATTCGTTCTATTTTTAGACAGACGTGCTCCAATATCAGGTGCATTACAGAGCAACCATGGCACTATGTAATGCGCCTGAGATCAGGGGGCATGCTGGAGGCGTGTCGCACTACAACCATACGTAGCTACACATTTACAGCTTCAGTACGGCAAATCTAGGCGCATTATTGCTGGAACAGATAGAGCACTTTAAAACTGGTTTACCTGGGCCTGAATTGTCATTTTTGCACCAGAATGCCGCTGATTTATGACCTGCAGTAGACCGGGTTCATAGATTCAGTTGCATTATACACTAATTTTGTGGCCAAAAATATGTCTCCTAGGTGTCAAAAATCACACATATCGCCCTGTATATCTACATGGGTTAGAAATGTGAGTCCATGTGAATTTAACTTTTTCTCTAACTCAGAATCCACATAAAGGATCAGATCACCATCACATTGTGCCAAGATATACCAAGAAGCAGAGGCTATAATAATGGGTGTTTACGGGAACTGATTTTTTAAAGTATTTATATGTATTAAGATGGTCAACCCTTTTTTGGATAGGAGCCATGGTGCTAGTCAAATTATCTTACTCCTGACAGCCCCATTGGACCACTGATATTACCAGGGAATCCCTCTCTTGCCAAATAGTGTAGCCTCCAAAAACTCATAAAATCTAAAAAAATTAAATAACCTAAAAATAAATATACAACTACAGAATAGGTTAAATATTTTTCCCTCTAAGACACACCTGCAGACATATGATCTGAGAGCCAACATGATATCTGTCTTACAGGCTGCATGCATGCTGGTCTCCTACTTACAGTTTATTTAACTAATGGAAGATCAGATCAACTGTGTTTTATGTTTACAGCCTTATATTAAACTTTCCCACTGTGAGCATACATTGCAAGGTGACTCCTTTAACAGTTTAATGAACTACTTACATATATCTGGTTAAACAGGCTTGGAACCAGTTGCAGTTGTATAAAAATCACCAATATTTCTGCAATCTAGAGCTGTATATGGACAAATGATCATTTGATTGACAGGTTTTCTGTCTACCAATTATCTGACCTGATACCCAGAAGAAATGGAGAATATAAAATATTCTTATATATTCAATAATAATAAGGGGAAGACTACGTTGGAAGAACCAATACAATATCCACCATTCTAGTAGTCAGATTAAGCAGGAAAATAACTCTTGTTTTCAAACCTTCAAAGGGTATCCACCAGTAACAAAAGACAAAGGTACTTGTGTCCTTAATCAGAGTAATTATCTTACCTGGTTAAAAATCCAATTGGCAATAAGGGTGGTTCTGTTTCAAACACTTTGCTGAACGGTTCTGTTTTAAATCTACCATGTAAACAGCCTGGATGATATTGGCTATTGGAAATTCAAATAGGTGTTGTATTTCCCAAGATGATTGCTATGATTAAGCATGACAAAGCATTTGAAGCTCATAAGCCTCTTGGCCTTTTGTTATTGGTGGATATTTCTTAATGAAAATTTAAAATCAAGAGCTCCTCCTGTTTAAACTTGACTGCTAAACCAATGGATATTGCGTTGGATTGATGTAGTTGGTTGAGATGTGGTCCAAGCATGCCGGGGTCTGAAGGATTAAGTGACATAGGTGCAGGATCGTTGGCTTTATATTATTAGGGATGAATAAGAGAAGTGGAAGTCTGAAGTACATCTTACTAGACCTTGTTTCCCCCCAATAGCAAAGGTCAGAAATGGTAAATTTGGCCCCATAAAAAAAGAATGGCAAATCCTTCAACCATGCTAGAATTGCACATAGATAGAATTTATAGGTTGACTGTTTTTAACTTTTTTCATTCTAATTCTCTTTTTTGAAAGGGTTGACCAAAGATCTATACAGGTCTTTGAGCAATAGAGTAAAGGTTGCATAAAAAAGCAAAAAGTCATGAGGTCTTGCCTATATCAACTGGAGCAACCAACAGTCCCATAGGTATGTAGTCCTAACAATATATAGAATAATCAGACAAAAGACTCTGTGTTTATGAAATTGTATGTAATAGCTATCAGCCCAAACATAATGAGCCTTGCTGGTTTAACAATTGTCACCCTTTTCTTTACTACAGTCAAATAAATGTAAAGCGGGTCTACCAAGATCACCATGGACCTCCAAGCCCAGTGAGCCCTGGCATCTACTTAGAATCCAGTTGGGCTATGTTTTTCCAGCTTAACTTCTCTTTTTAACCAGCGTCACAAATGTTCCTAACACAAAATGGTTAACGATACAAATATGTGCATATAGTAGCATACGTATGTCACAGAATCACATCCATTGAAGACCATCACATTATAAAATCCTCCATATGACAGTTTCCTCAGAGCTTCCTGCATAAACTCTTTAGTTATTGATCAATGAAAATTAAATACAATATGAAGCTCCTGCTCTGTTTTATTATACACTTTTTTTCACAGTTGGGAATTTTTATTGCTAGCTGTTGGCTTAGTGACATCAGCTTTAGCAGCTCTGAGCACTGAAGCATAGTACATAAGTATATGCCATAAATACTGTACACGGAATACTGAGTATATTCTATAGAAAGCTCTTTCTTATTGTTGTTCACAAAGCCTTATTATCCAAAATGCATTAAGCACTCATTTATTGGATGTGAAAAATGACTGGAAATTTTATATTTACAAATAAAACTGTGGCCTTAAAAATAGGAGCAAAAAGAAAAATAATAAAGCAGCAATGAAGGGTTAAACGATGATAAGTATTGGCTTTAAGAAACATTTGGATCTGGTCTCTAGCGAGATCATTATAGATCATGTAAATAGCATTACAAGAATTTCAGTTTATTAGTGTATTTTCTAAAGCGCATTTATGATGAGATTGTGAACAGGGACAGAATCCTAATTATAATTCAACTTAACAGAAATAAGAGGACGATATTCACTTAAGAGCCTTCGTTATTCCTCAATTAATCATTTTTAAGACCTCCTAAGCGGCTGTGCAACAGAATTTTGATATTTAGACCTGGCCCACACAAGAGGCTGAGACTTCCAGAGACCACACAGAGCTCTAGATCCGAAGCTCATAGCAAGAAATCCCTTTTAAAGTATCACATTTTATGGAATTCTTTGTATCATTTATTTTTATTACTTCATGTTTTGTCATTTGTAACCTTGTTTTATTATTATTGTCATGTCATCTAGAGAATCTAAATGTAGCAGTGCTTGGTTTGTGATTCGGAACCACTCCTCAGGACATCACAAGGGCAGTTTCTAGGCTAAATTTCACTCAGAGAGGGGAGAACCCCCCACCCCTTTAGTAACATATTGTTCCACACTGAGACACATCGCATCACCAATTACCATTAACTCAACCAAGACCAAATACTGCCACACCATGACCACATATCACCACATAGTGGCTGAATAATACTGCAACACTATTACCACATATCACCACCACATAGTGGCTGAGCAATACCACCATATCATGACCATATAACACCAACACATAGGGCGACATGTATGTATGGGGCTGTGGCAGTAGGTACATGGCTATTGTAGGTACATATAGGCCATCTATAGTTAGATATACCTTCCCTTTAAGGTAGGTATAAGTCCACTGTAGGTAGATATAGGCACCTGTGGGTAGATATAGCCCCCTGTAGGTAGTCATAGCCCCCCTGTGGGTAGATATAGCCCCGTGTAGGTAGTTATATGAACTCTCTTGTGAATCATCTCTACCTTCTCCCTGAGAAGCAGCTTCACAGTCAGTGTGCAGCTGCTAACTCTGCAGTGCGGTTTTAAAACAGTTGTGCAGAGTAGATGCCAACCTCTGGCCCGTGTTTCCTGATGGAGGTCCCCCCCCCCCGCTTCTACTGAGGGTGAGCGTAACCACAGGCAACTACACACCCAACCCACTAAGATAAACGACCCTGGACATAATCTGATACTTCTGTATTATTATGATCGTCAGTGATATACTGCAGGGGCTTAACTACTGGGGTAGCAGACGAAGCAACTGCCACAGGGCCCGGGGGCTTAGGGGGCCCGCGCCCCGGGGAAGTACTATCATGTCTGCTACCCCGATAATGCCGCTCCTGGGCCCGCCGGCAGTGAACATAACAGTCCACTGCGGCGGGTGCAGAGCTGCGGGGCCCGGCCGGTCTGTGAAGCTAGTGGGGGGGGGGGGGGCGCTGATTGCAGGCTCCACCCCCATGCTTAACAGAGGCAATCTCTTAATAACAGGCACGTCCGTGCGACGTGCATAAAAATAAGATGAACAGCGGGGCAGGGAGAGCTGAGCGCTCCCTGCCCCTGCCGTACATAGCTCTGCAGGCGGCGCGATGCGATTGACATCATCGCGACGCCTGCCGAACTTCCTGTCCTCGGCCCCAAGCCTAAAGCAGCAGGCTTGGGGCCGGGAGGAGATGAAGACGCCGGGGGAGCGCGGCTAGGTAAGTAATAAGCTACGAGGGTGGGGGGGGGGAATTATGCCTACAAGGGGCCCTAATAGCTGGGGGATAGACTATGCCTATAGGGGGCCCTAATAGCTGGGGGGGAGTAGACTATGCCTACAGGGAGCCCTAATAACTGGAGGGGATGACTATGCCTGCAGGGGGCCCTAATGACTGGGGGGGAACCATGCCTACAGGGGGCCCTAATAACTGGTGGGGACTATGCCTACAGGGGGCCCTAATAACTGGGGTGGGAATCTATGACTACAGGGGGTGATAATAACTGGGGTGGGAGACTATGTCTACAGGGGGCCGTAATAACTGGGGGGGGGGGACTATGACTACAGGGGGCCCCAATAACTGGGGGGGGAGACTATGCCTACAGGGGCCCTAATAACTGGGGGGGACTATGCCTACAGGGGGCCCTAATAACTGGGGGGGCTATGCCTACAGGGGGCCCCAATAACTGGGGGGGGGAGACTATGCCTACAGGGGGCCCTAATAACTGGGGGGGGACTATGCCTACAGGAGGCCCTAATGACTGAGGGGGAGCTATGCCTACAGGGGGCCCAAATGACTGTGGGGAGCTATGCCTACAGGGGGCCCTAATGCCTGGGGGGGGAGAACCATGCATACAGGGGGCCCTAAAGTCGCGGGGGGGACTATTCCTACAGGGGGCCCTAATGACTGGGGGGGACTATTCTGCTTACAATGGGGCCCTAATCTACAGGGGGGGACTGTTCTGCCTACAAGGGGGCCCTAGTTTACAGGGGGGGGGACTATTCTGCTTACAAGGGGGCCCTAATCTACAGGGGGGGACTATTCTGCCTACAAGGGGGCCCTAATCTACAGGGGGGGACTATTCTGCCTACAAGGGGGCCCTAATCTACAGGGGGGGACTATTCTGCCTACAAGGGGGCCCTAATCTACAGAGGGCCCTATTCTACCTACAGGGGTGGCCTAAGCTACAGGGGGCCCCCATTCTACCTACATGGGAACCCTAAGCTACCTCCCGGGGGCCTGAAGCTGCCTACGTCTCCCCAAGCTACCTAGCTACTGCCCGGTGGGTGCCAAGCTACCTAGCTACCGCCCGGGGGCCCCGTTGTACCTACATACCGACTGGGGGAGCCCCATAATTACCAGGGGGTAATTCTTACCATTTGGGCCATTATAAATGGGGAGTTTGTACATGGGGGGAGGGGGCACTCAGTTGGGAAAATGATTTAAAAAAAAAATGTGAGGAGTCTTAGGTGTTTGTGTTGTAAATTTTACAGGGACGAGTGGTGGACGGAGTAAGTCATCATGGAGGTCTGGACCGAATAGAGAAGAACAGGGAAAGTGCACGACTCCTCAGACAAGACGTCACCTGTGAGGCCCTAAATGTAAGTAAACTATTTGCAAAGCACCTGTGTACCTGGTATCCATCACTATATGGTCACTGTATGGTGGTTATATACAGTCTGCAGAGCCTGTGTACACTAGTATATACCACTGTATGGCAGTACTATTGGTCTTTGTGTACTGATCAGTAGGGGTATTATTCAGTCACTTTGTGGTCATGTTCTGGCGGTATAATCAGGTCCATATGTAGTAGAGTTATTGGTAATATTGGTCTTGGTATAGTGGGATTTGTGTGGTAGCAGTATGATGGTGAGATGTATGGTGAGGTATTTACTCCTTGTATTATCTAACAGCATGTCCTGGTAAATGTTCGTGGTCGGGGAGGTGGACAAGGGGAGGGGGGGGGGGTCATCCAAAGGTTTGCTTTGGAGCCCTGGCTTCTCTAGTTACGCCCCTGATATACTGACCAGCATCCTTTTAGGTCCTGCCTTAGGAACCAAAGAGCCTAATAGACTTACATCCATAGCAAACTAGGGGTCTTTGTTAGACGGATGTGGAGCTTGGCCATAATTAGACAGCTGAGCAACTGCTTCAGCCAGCACTGGACACTTATGCAAGACTTATTCTACAGCATTTTAAAAACTCACAGCTGTGGAATAGGACCCTTTAATGGGCACCAAAAAAAGTGATTGTTAAGGGGTTAAGACTTATGTTCTTAATCAAGCTTTGTTTTTTCTATTACGCTTTCTGTAGAAGCTGGGAAAAGGTCCTTGGCATCAACACCAAGCATATCTTATGGGCTTCATTCACACAGAAGTGCCCTTCTGGCCTCCATCAGGCTGTTACATGGTTGTAAACCTCAATATTTTTGTGGTATGGAATTGCAAATAAGGACTATGCCATTCAATACATTGATGCAGCTTCAAGACAGATAAACTGCGCAGCATATGCTTTCTCTACAATGGGATCCTATAGACAGTGTATCCCACTGTATGGCTAAAGCTATTACCATGCTTACATACAGTACTGACACTGACTAAGTGATCTACTGTGGGCTGTGTTCAGCAATAATTTCCCTAAAGAGTTGTTATATACACTGCTTTACCAGGCCTCACTTGCAGTTTATTGATGTGCAATCAGTGTGGTAATGAGGTGACTAACCGCTATTATTGAAGACACCCAGTCACTATGAGAATACTGACCCTGTGGTCATGACTGCCTACTAGATTCTTATTACTTATTAACACCTACCTACATAACAGAGCATCCAAAATTGTGGTGCATTCATGTGGGAAATGGACATGGATTGCCTGGGCACAGAAGCTCACACCATTCAATTTAGGTGCCAGCTGTGTTATACAGCCAATAATATAGCTTCACTGGCTGGGATCAGTGATAACTCTAATCCTAGCTATTTAACCCCCTAGATGCTGCAGTCAATATCAACAGGGTATCTAGGTGGTTAGAAAGAGGGAACAAACTTTTTTCTTCATCCCACTGGTACCCCAGATCAGGATCTCAGGCCACAAATGTGTTGCCATCTCAACCATGGTCATGATAAAGGTCTATAAGACTTGCCATGGCTACATGTCTGTTAAAAGGGTTTTATCATTACATTAAATGGTCTTCAGAATAAGGGGACAGTGGAAACAAGCAACTTTGCAATTGGATGTCATTTCACTGTCTCCCTTATCTTTATTTTCTGTAAACACTGTTCCCCAGTGCCGGTCGGATTCCACCTCCTTTCATTTCATTGGCTGACGGCTCTACTAATTTACATTCTGTCTGGCCCCCGGTCATATTCACAGTCGTATTCCTGCCTCTCTCACTCAGAGTAATTGGCCGGCAACATTTCACTCTGCACAGCCAGCAGCTGCACAGTAATACTGCAGCTGCTTCTACAATCAGAAAACAGCAGAATTGTGCTCGGTGCTTAATGCTGCTGTGTGAAAACATAGAAAGGAGACAGATTTGTGCTGCTCTGGATGAGTCCATAGAAGACTGGATCAACTGTAACAAACCTCCAGCTGTGAGAGGAGAAGAGATCAGTGCTCTGAGTTCATAGTAGACTGTCTAGACTGAATGCAGGGCCGTGGTATGTAAACAGACAGTTCTTACAATATAAGACTGCATAGGGAGAGGAACAACACAGTGGCATGTGGACTCAGACAGAGAGGCGGGGAAGAGCAGGGACAAACACACTGACTCGGGAGCGAGCATGAACAGTGAAGGTGGGGATGATGTCAACCCCCCTTCAGTTAAGAAACACCCAGCCGGAAGGGGAAAAAACACCCCTGGATTTGAGTAGCTGAGAAATTAAAAGTACAATGAAACAGACTAACTGATAAAGCGATAAATCCCCTTTAAGTCTCATAGATTACCTGTCAGTAATTAGCTGACAGGCAATACTGCTTTGCAATACCACAGTATAATATCAGTGACCAGAGCATCACTAAAAATATTTTAAAAAATTAAATACATTTTGCTAAAATAAAGTGCACAGTAAAATGAATACATCACATATACTACACATATACTACTTTTTCCATTAATCCAATAATCAGATTATTTTATTATAAGTTTTATTTTTTAGGCACTTACATAATAAATCAGAAGGATACATAGCTTTCTATTCAGTACAGCTCCAGCATTGAAGCTGCCATTGTCTCATGGTCTCCATTTACCTCCTGTTTTTCAGTTGCCATGTGACTACTGCAGTCAATCAGGGCTATTCCCTCGATATCACTGCTTACCCAATGTTAAAGTGGTTTTGCCATGAAAGCATTTCAGTCCTGCCTTGTTCTGTGTCAGATTTCAGTGTGCTGTAAAGGGCGTGTGTATGATTTCTTTGAACTGCGTATCATGGGACACAGCAGGCTTCACATCACCATGCATTTCCCCACAGTGTGCTCACTCTATTCAAACAATGGTCTGTTTATGTAAGAAGCTGTAAGTAGCAACAATGTAGCTGAGTGGTTACCACTTCTCTAGCATGGTGGTTCTAATGTTCAATTCCCTGCAGGAACCAAACGTGAATATTTTTTTTCTCAATGCACATACCTGATTGAGGTTACTTTTTTCTTTTTCTTTTGACTAATTAGTAAGAAGTACAGAGAACAGGAGTAGAATGACAGCACCTGGGGTTTGAACACTCGCTCAGCATTGAGTCTGTGATTACTAATCAGGGAAGAGATTGACAATAGCTGCCTGAGAGGAGAAGGGACTTCTGAGCATGTGCGGCCAGGACTTAGGAGCTCTTATCACTGGTCATATCCCCTGGAGAAGAGCTGTACACTATGGATCACTAAGGGAGCAGCTAACAAATAAATGGTCCAGAATCTTTAATAATGGTGAATGGTAAAAATGTTTATTATTTAATTTGCAAGCTTCCCACATCAATATTGCTTTGTGGCAAAACCCTTTTAACCCCTTAACGACCTAGGACGTATGCATACATCCAGGTCGTTTGGGGGTTAACGCACCTGGACGTATGCATACGTAATGGTACCAATAACAGCATCAATTCACCCCGCAAAAAAAGGCCCTACACAGCTCTGCACGCAGCAAAATAAAAAAGTTATGACTGTCAGAATAGGACAACATAAAAACGCAATTTTTTATAGACCTATTTCTATTGTGTAAAAGTAATAAAACATAAAACACTATATAAAATTTATATCATTGCAATTGTACCGACCCCCATAGTAAAGTTATTATGTCATTTATACTGCACGGCAAACGCTGTAAAATTGAAGCCCAAAAAACAATGGCGGAACTGCGTTTTTCCTTCCCATTTTCATGGCCCACTGCTAAAAAAAAACGATTTAACACATGTGTGCCCAAAATGCACAATACATACCTATATGAGTTCCATGAGGGGTGTTGAATCTAAAATGGGGCGACTTCTGGAAGATTTCACCTGTTCTGGTTCTTTGGTGGCTTTGCAAATGCGACATGCCCCACCAAAATCTATGCTCCAAAAGCCAAATAGCGCTCCCTCCCTTGTACGCCCTGCCATGCGCCCAAACAGTAGTTTACACCCACATGTAGGGCATTGCCGAACTTGTTTGAAATTGCGTAACAAATTTATAAGTGCTTTTTTTCCAGGATTCCTTGTGAATATGAAACATTTTAAGCTAAAATTGCAGATTGTTGGAAAAAATACATTTTTAATTTTCACAGCTAATGCTAAAAATAATTTGTGAATCACCTGTGGGTTCGATATACTCAGTGCACCCCTGGATATATTTCCTAAAGGGGTTTAGTTTCCAATTTGGGGTCTTTTTAGGAGTGTTATTAATGTTTTAGCACCTTATGGGTGTCATCAAACCTGAAATGGCACTAAATAAAATTGCATTGAAAATGAGACCCCAGAGTTCAGTAGGTGCTCCTCCTATTCTGGGGCTTATGGTTGAGCCAAATAGTGCACTAGGGCCACATATGGGATTTCTCTAAAAACGGTAGACCTGTGGGAATTGATATTACGTTGCACTTACCTAGTCACATTTACCGTATTCCAGTGAATAATGGATAAATATTGAAAATCTGCAAAAAAAAGTGAAATTTCACCTCCACTTCACTTTAATTTCTGTGAAATACCTAAAGCGTTTAGAAACTTCCTAAACACTGTTGCAAATACCTTAAGTGGTCTAGATTCTTAGATGGAGTGAACTATGGGGGTATCTAAACATGAAGCCCTCAAGCCACGTCAGAACTGGACTGGTCCCTAAAGAAATGTATATTGCAAATTTTCTTGAAAATGTGAGAAATTACTACTAAGTTTCTAAGCCCTCTAATGTCATAAAAAAGACATTTAGAAAACTGATGCCAACCTATAATGGACATATGGTAGATGCTAAATATAAACTATTTTGTGGTGAATAATTATCTGTCTTGCACGTAGAAATTTTGGAACTTTCAAAATGACAAATTTTTCCAAATTTTCACAACATTTTGATATTTTTCACAAAGAAACAAGGATTGTATAGACCAAAATTTCATACTAACTTAAAGCACAATGTGTCACGAGAAAACAGTCTCTGAATCACATGGATAAGTAAAAGTGTCAAAAAGTTATTCTCACACAAAGTGACATGTGCCAGATTTCAAAAATAGGGCTGTGTCGGTAGGGCCAAAACTGGCTTGGTCCTTAAGGGGTTAAGTATTCTCCTCTGCTGGGGTATCAGAACACACAGAAATGAAGTCAGAGATGCAGAGCAGGAAGTAATATACATGAAGGAACTTTAAAACATATACATATAAAAAAAAAAAAATCACTCATTTAAAAAAGAAACTGCTTGTTAATATGTGAGAAAAAATGTTGATGATCGTGTCCCTATAACTTCAAATACTGGTGAAAAATATTGACCAAATCTGCAATATGTGAACAACGTGTAAGCAAGTCCTGCGTTATTGGGGCAGCATTGTTTGTACATCGTGATAATTCATTAGTTTGTGTGCAATGTTTACCAGCAGTCCTATGGAACCCCAGATAACAGATTGGGATTTTAACATGAGTTTTGCCAACCAACAAACTCTACTCTCTCTGTTCAACACAACATATACCAGACTGTTTAAGCATCAAGATCACAGAGCGATAAACTATTTCAGCAGACGTAACATCGGACTTAGCAATGAGGCAAAATTATAGGCTGCGTGTCACATTATTTATCATAATAATGTCTTTAATGTGACTGCAAAACAAAGCAAATCAATACAGTGATGATTGCCCCAGACTGCTACCAAAGAAATCTTAATTACATTTGCAAAAGGCAAAGCACAATAAGATGTGGATGAAATGAATCCAGACCTGGTGAAGAACTGATACATCTTCGAGGAAGAAGGAATTATTACAAGGCCCTGGAACTAAATCCACATAACCAGAGTTGTAAATTACTAGAAATAGCAAGGACAGAACAGGTAATACAAATAGTTCTGCCATAAGCGATTATTAAGGGGGTTTTCCAATACTTTTGAAACCTTTAAAACCACACTGCACTAAAGTATGTAAATTAACCCATGCCTGCCTCTCTCATCACCGTCCCAGCGCTGCCACAGTTCCAGTGATCCTCCCCGATCTCAAATTGATGATGTCATGTTCATGGATCACATGAGGCAGCAGCCAATCACTGACCTCTGTGATTACATGCTGTACATGCAGGCAAGTGACTACTGAGACCAGAGATTGGTTGCAGCATGATGTATGAAGGTCATCTGTGAGTATTTGGTGGTAGACACTGGAGCTCTGTTGTCACTGGAACAGTGATGACGAGAGAGTAAAGTATTAGATTGATTTTTAATTTTAGCACAGTAGGAGCTGATAGGCTGTTTTTTGAGAAGACTTAAAAAAAAAACTTTAAGGCCTTGTCCCCATGGCTGATTTTTCAGCCGGTTTTACAACCGGTTTTCGGTTTTGAAAGCCGTCTGTAAACCGGCTATGAAACTTTATCACGGACCTCTATGGAAAATCCGTGCAGCGGTCCCCACTGCACGAATTTTCTGCCAGCGGTCCGAAAAACATTGAATTTGTTCATTCTTCTGCACTGTTTTTGGGTGGAACATGAACCTGCCAATGAGAAGGGGTAAGGCTTTTCTCCGCAAACCACAGAGAAAAGCCTTACCCCTAAAAAAAAAAAGAGCACATACCGGTTGGATAATCCAACATGTATTTGCTCTATGCCGTAGGGACATGCCCTTACTGTACTGTCTTCAAAAAATTCTAGTGGTAATGCTACAACAACAGCTCTACTGCTAACCATACCAAATTGCATCAACTACCAATTTGTGATAGTAATAGTAATATTATAAGAAACATAATAATTATACAGTGGGTCTGAAGTTGGAGGATTGTCTGTCTCCTAGGACATATGATTACCTGATATCAGATTTGAATAGCTGATAGCACATTTGTATGTAGGAACATTAACAGAATAACGTCTATTTGTATCTTACAAGACAAATACAAAGAGAAAACTATAATACTTCTTTATATGCATAAAGTATAAAGAATGTATATATATATAGATAGATAGATATTATACACCCCAACGCACTATTACATTCCAAAAAATGGTAGATGATATTATTATATATATATAATTTATATATTTATATATATATATATATATATATATTATATGTATATATATATATATATATATGTATATATCTACTTTTTTGGAAAGTAACCAGGCATTTCTAAAAAGTTGTGCATATTAAGATGTATTATGGTTTTCTCTTTGTATTTGTCTTATAAGACACAAACAGATGTTATTCTGTTAATGTTCCTACATACAAATGTGCTATCAGCTCTTTCAAATCTGATATCAGCTGATCATATGTCCTAGGAGACAGACGACTGTATAATTATTATGTTTCTTATTATATATTATAATATATAAACATATGTATGGATCTCCAAATTCCTATTATGGTCATAGAGTTAAAGGGTTTATCTAGTTAATTATAGTCATGGATAAAAGGGACTAAGATGTGGAAAAATAGAAAAAAAAGTCATACTCACCTCCTGGTCTTGTGCCTCATGCAACTGGCTTATCTTCTCTTTCTGCTGACAAGCAGGAGAGGTTCAAGCTCCTTAGTGAGTAAAGAACCTATAAGTGAAGAAGAGCGGCAGCAAGAGGATTGCTGGAGTATAACATTTTCTTCTATTTTTGATTGTTCTGGCCCCAATTAACAATAATTCTAACAAACTGGACAATCCCTTTAAATAATAAACATTGTGGCCACTAGATGGAGTTTAGGAGCACACCGTATACAATTTATACATCAAAGTCAATACTAGGACAATAATGAAGTAAACCATCAAGCTCCCCCTTTCCGCGTGAGAAGATAGACAGAACTTTAATATAAGACATGAGACAATGGATGCTTCAAAAAGGGAATTAAATTGAAGAGTCAAGTGCACGTTTGAATGAAAATGTTACCATCTACACTGAAATACCTGTTCTTCATCAGTTCTGTCATATTAATGGTCTAAAAAGCATGATCATCAATAGAAATTTCTTAAAATGCGTTGCTATTACTGTCATGAGCAGGCAATTCTTATGATATAGAAAAATTGTGCATGGCTAGAATAATGTGCAAACCAAGAAGATTACATTAAAACATGACAATTTAGAGAAGAGATCATAAGATTAAAGATACATGTCAGTAAACCACATTGGCGGAGTCAGATCATTTTTGGGTGAATTTGCCCCTCAACCCCCTCATGTTGCTGTTCTAGCTATTTGTGTCACAGCAGCATATTTCTCATGCTGCAGCAATTTAAGTCATTTGGCTCCCACTGAAGGACGGGTGTATGTGTCTGTACCAGGAGCACGTCCTCCTAGCATCCTAAAACCCTCCTAGTGATAACAGAACTAATCAGTTCACCTACAATTCCATCATGATGATCACAGAGAAATTTGTTTTACAATAAACTTCTGCTGTCGAACATTTCAGCTGATTGTAACAGCAGCAATCAGGGGAAAGAAAAGAAACATTGTTTTAAATAGAAGAAAAATATCTATCTATCTATCTATCTATCTATCTCATATCTATCTATCCCATATCTATCTATCCATTCTATCTATCTTTTCTATCTATCTATCTTTATCTATCTTCTATCTATCTATTATCTATTATCTATCTCTATTATCTATCTCAACTTCTATCCTATATCTATCTTCCCATATTATCTATCCCATATCAATCTATCTATTATCTATCTATCTATCTATATATCTATCTATCTAATCTTTTACTTTTATCTTATCTTTTATATCTATCTATCTTTTATTATCTTATCATCCTATTATCTATCTATCTATCTATCTATCTATCTATTATCTATCTATCTATCTCATATCTATCTATCTATCTATCTATCTAATCTATCTATCTCATATCTATTATTATCTATCTATCTATATCTATCTATCTATCTATTATCTATATCTATTATCTATCAATCAATCTATTCAAATATCTATATATACTATCTCATATCAATCTATCTATCTATCTATCAAATATCTATTTTTCTATCTATTATCTATCTATCTATCTATCTATCTAATATCTATCTATCTAATCTCTAATCCATATTCTATTCATTTCTATCTATATTATCTATCTATATCTATCTTATTATTATTATCTATCTTTTATCTATCTATCTTTTCTATCTCTATCAATCTCATATCTATCAAATATCTATTATCATATCTATCTAATATCTATCTATCTCATATCTATTTATCTATCTATCTTTCTATCTATCTGTCTGTCTATATTTATTTCTATATTTCTATCTATCTATCTATCTATCTATCTATCTATCTATCTATCTATCTATCTATCTATCTATCTATCTAAACCATAACTATCTATCTATCTATCTATCTATCTATCTATCTATCTATCTATCTATATATCTGTCTGTCTGTCTGTCTGTCTGTCTGTCTGTCTGTCTATACATTTGTGTCCAGAAGAACTTTAATCGGGACATAATATCCATTAGTTAGCCTCTGTACACCACCACAATAGATATGTACCAAAGTAATCAATATGTGACTGAAGTATAGACTTTCTGCTTTAATTCATTTTAATTCCTTCAACAGTTTAGGTATTACAACCATTTTTTACACAGTCCCTGTATGTTTGAAGGCACAAAAATAAATGGCTGATGAGCGGTTTAATGGCCTGGAGCGACCTGGTAACTCATTATTTTATGACAAATCAAACCTGTCACCATTAAAATGCAGCCCAATGCACCTGCATTATGTTGTAATTATGTTATAGATGCAAAATGAGCTGAGCAGATTGATAGATAGTTTTATCGGAAAAGATTCAGTTTAGCTTGTTACTAAAAGATTGAAATCCCTGCCATTCTGGGTTTGGGAGTCCAGTGGGCGTTGTCACTCAACGATTAACAGTTTACCTTTTATAAGCATGCATACATAGATACAGTGGGTACGGAAAGTGTTCAGACCCCTTTCAATTTTTCACTCTTTGTTTCATTGCAGCCATTTGGCAAGATCCAAAAAGTTTATTTTTTTGTTCATTAATGTACACTCTGCACCCCCTCCCCATCTTGTAAGAAAAAAAAAAACAGAAACGTAGATATTTTAGAAAACTTATTAAACAAGAAAAACTGAAATATCACTTGGTCATAAGTATTCAGACCCTTTGCTCAGTATTGAGTAGAAGCACCTTTTGAGCTTGTACAGCCATAAGTCTTCTTGGAAATGATGTAACAAGTTTTTCACACCTGGATTTAGGGATCCTCTGCCATTCTTCCTTGCAGATCCTCTCCAGTTCCCTCAGGTTGGATGGTGAACGTTGGTGGGCGGCCATTTTCAAGTCTCTCCAGAGATGCTCAATTGGGTTTAGGTCAGGGCTCTGGCCGGACCAGTCAAGAATGGTACAGAGTTGTTCTTTAAGCCACTGCTTTGTTATTTTAGCTGTTTGCTTAGGGTCATTGTCTTGTTGGAAGAAGAACCTTCGGCCCAGTCTGATGTCCAGAGCGTCTGGAAGAGGTTTTTCATCCAGGATATCTCTGTACTTGGCCACATTCATCTTTCCTTCAATTGAAACAAGTCGTCCTGTCCCTGCAGCTGAAAAACACCCCCTTATAGCATGATGCTGCCACCAAACATGGTTTCACTGTTGGGATTGTATTGGGCAGGTGATGAGCAGGGCCTGGTTTTTCTCCACCACTTACAATTAACACCAAAAAGTTCATTTCGTTTTTCGAGACCAGAGAATCTTATTTTCTCATGTCTGGGAGTCCTTCATGTGTTTTTTGCAAAACTGTATCGGCTTTCATATATCTTGGATGAGGAGAGGTTCCATCAGCACACTTGCCTTTAAAGCCCGATGGTGGAGGCTGCCCGTGATAGTTTGACTTTGTGGAACTTTCTCCCGTCTCTCTACTGCATCTCTGGAGCTCAGCCACAGTGGTCTTGGGGTTCTTCTTTACCTTTCTCACCAAACCTCTTCTCCCACGATTGCTTAGTTTGGCTGGACAGCCGGGTGAGGAAGAGTTATGGTCATCCCAGACTTCTTCCATTAAAGGATTATGGAGGCCACTGCGCTCTTCAGAACCTTGTGTGCTGCAGAAATTCTTTTGTAACCTTGGCCAGGTCTGTGCCTTGCCACAATTCTGTCTCTGAGCTCCTTGGGCAGTTCTTAGACCTAATGATTTCATGTGCTCTAAACATGCAACTGTGAGGTCTTATATAGACAGGTGTGTGCCTTTCCTAATCAATTTCAATCAGTTTAATTAAGCACAGCTGGACTCCAATGAAGGAGTAGAACCATCTCAAGGAGGATCAGAGGGAAATAGACAGCATGTGAGTTAAATATAAGTGTCATACATAGCAAAGGGTCTGAATATTTAAGACCATGTGATATTTCAGTTGTTCTTTTTTAATAAATTTGCAAAGACATCTACATTTCTGTTTTTTTTCTTTTAAGATGGGGTGCAGAATGTACATTAATGAGCAAACAGGAACTTTTTTGCCAAATGGCTGCAATGAAACAAAGAATGAAACAAGTATTTAAAGGGCTCTGAATATTTTCCGCATCCATAAAAAAAAAAATCAAATTTATCAGAGAGATAGTAAAATTTTAGGAGTGGCTAAATGTACAATGGTCCATTTTTAAGAAGAAAGAAAGCATAGGTGAGGGTGAGCTCAGCCGCACTGAAAAGCCTGAGAGAGCATGAAAAAAAAATAAGTAAAGTCCACACTGCATGGTTTTCAGATGGTTTTTCAGATGGTTTTCAGATTTGAAAACCGACTGTCAACCATCCCCATAGACTTCAACAGAAAATCCGAGGTCTAGTCTACACAGCTCTGATTTTCTGACGGTCGGATTCTAAATACAGAAACCGTCCAAAAAACTTGAGACATGCACATTCTTCCAGCCGTTTTTTTCGCTGGCGCATGTACTGTTCAATAGTTAAGGGGTACGGCCGAATCAGCAAACCGTGGACAGAACCTTCTCCCAAAACCATCCAAAAGATGATAAAACACCACTGCCATGTGGTCGCACCCTAACTGGCTCCAGAATTTTATTGGGATATTTTCATGCCTGCCATTTTAATGCAGCTTTTGAAACAAATGCCTGTAGTAGATTATTACTGGAAGTGGTAGTATATAACAAAGATTCTACTTTTTCTATACTTTTTAAATCCACTCCTATTTTTGCTTCAAATACTGCAACAACTCAACACATGTACGAAAGCACCATTTGTCCTTCTTTGCACATAAGATTTTTTTAGCGATTATAAATGCTTGTAAGAAAACACTACCATTCCTTTACAAGTGTTTGTAGGTCCTTTTTTATTTTGTATGGTAGCACGTTTACTGTTTTTTCCATTATTTTTCAAGTCCTTTGGGAAAAGCTTTGGATAAAGCCCTACTCAACATATGCTGCACTTTCTAAAAATTCCCCAAAACACCGAAAAGGGCCAGAAAAATGTCAATAATGAAAGTACTATTTACTTTTCAATAATGTCTTATATATTATAAAGTATGTTTAACTGAAAAAAAAAGATAACAAAAAGTTGCCATGCTTCATGTGATGTCAGAAAGAAGGGCAGTAAACAAGTAACAGTATAGTCAGTGCTAGTGTGGGGGGCCCGTGTAGCTCTCTCCTAATATGCAGCCATGTTTTTCAATCATTTTCAACAGAATCTGTGATGGAGGCTCCGAACGGAACCCTCAATGCAAATGTGAACCTGGTCTTAGAATAAGATCAAGTATAATCTGAATATTGTAAGATATAACATCTCAGTTTTTAGTAAAAACTACAGATATGTGGTTTAATGTGTGGGAATCTGTCCCAGTTCAGTTCAACACTGGTTCAAACAAAATTCAGGTTCATTACATCCCGGATCTAAATTTTTTTCACTATGTGCCTACACTTAACCATAACAGCAATCATAACCCTCTCTGCAGTGCTTCTGGATCTGGTAAGGTGTCTATTCGATAACTCTTTTCCCCTTTTGATTTTTACCTTTTGGGCCCCATGTCCCCATTAGGCTATGTTACTTAAAGAGGTTGTCTCACTACATTGATTCATCTTATCTCAGTCCTGTTTTGTTGGTTTCAATTTGAATTCAGGGGTGTGTTTACTGGCTTCTACTAGGCTGCAGTAGAAACCAGGTCTGTAGCTATAGCAACCAGTGCTGGCAGCCTAACAGGAGAGATTGAACAGGTCTGTAGCTATAGCAACCTGAGGAGCTGATGCCCGGCCATAACAAGAGGGGTTATCTAGGAATAGGTAGGACAATGTTAATGGACAACTATTGCAAAGTGACTTGTTTTTGCAAGATCTTTAATATAAAAAGCAATGCTTGTAGTGAGACAACCCCTTTAAGATCAAGATAAGGGTATTTTCACATGGTGTATTGCAGGTGTATAGCAGAGTGCACTGTGTGTATTGCTACATGCCTGCAATACACTTGTTTCAGAAGTACACGCTGGCCAAGGTGTACTTTTGAAGCGTTCCCACTGACATTCACATGGAAAACGGCAGGTAATCATAGCTCTCAATGGGAGCTATGAATTACCGTATTTGTGGGGCGTAATGTGGGTGTATCGCAGCACAATTTTGTGCTGAATTACGCTTCGCATATAGGCCTTGTGAACATATCCTAACAGTTACAGTTATAGGAGCTATTTTAGTAACATACACCAAAATTCAAATCAAAGCCCTCAATTAGGGCCACATGTATGAAAACTGTCTAGGTCTAAAACTCACTTTTTTCCCATAGCAACCAATCAGAGCGCCCCTCTCATTCCATATAGTGCTCTGAAAAAATGAAAGGGGCGCTCTGATTGGCTGCAATGGGCAACAAAGAGAGTTTTAGACCTAGACAGTTTTCATACATGTGGCCCTTAAAGGATTTTTATTGTTTGAGCTGTTCGGGCTGTTCAGCTAATTTTCTCAGATTGAGTTTGAAATCCAGGGGCGTGTCTCTCCTGTCAGCAGGTGTGTCTCTCCTCCCAGGAGGCGTGTCTCCCCTCACTGAAGACCTGTGACATCATCATTTTGTTTGAAGCAGAGGATGCAAAAGGTTGTCTGGATATAACAGCTCTGTAGCCTCCTGCATGCTTATGTCTGCAGCCTTCAGGTTCCAGCAAGCACCTGTTATATCTCTTATCACACAAATGACACTGAACGCCAGCAGCTTTCACTTCTAGTGGTGTTCACCCAAATTGTGCTGCCAACAGGCAGAGACCTTTACTCAACTACAAGGACAAATGTCAGCTTCAAGTAAAGATCTCTGCTTGCTGTCAATTACATGTGAGTGAAAACAATGGGGGGAGAAACACTCAGCTTTGAGAGAAGACCCTTCTCAGCCTGAAACTGAATTGGGCTGGTGGTGCAGTGGTAGGGTGTTGGCTTTACAAGGATTGGTTTTGGAGTTCTAGTCTCCTCACAGGGTCCCCCCCCCTAAATTCTACACATAAGTAGAGAGACCTAAAATATATATGTCAATCTCCTCTGTAATATATATATATATAGTATATATAAAATATATAATATATATATATAATATATATTATATATATATATATACACACATACATAGCTCCCCTATATCATGTCTCATCCCCCAGAGTATATGCATTGTATTATGTATGTTGGAAGTGCTTGGTGTGACTGTGAGGATGGGACACTATATAGGGGAGCTTTGTGTGTGTATATAAATAAAATTATAGATGTCTACACATATATTTTCATATCTTTACATATATGTACAATTTATAAAAGAAAAGAAAAAAACTACTGATGGGGCTTGAACTCCTAACCTCTGTCTTGCAGAGCTGATCACCTAAGCACTGCACTACACAAGCAGCTTAGACAGACACAGTGTTGAATCCTTATGTTATATACTACAGATGATGACGTCATAAGGAGGTGGGGCTTGCATTAGATCTGAGGAACAGAACGCCCTCTTTTCATAGTAGCAGCTTAAGGACTGGATATGTGAGGAGGTGAATCAACCTCTTGGCAAAAGCCCTTTAAACAGCCAGTACTTGCCCAGATCCTTCACCTAGAGCTGGGAGATGTACATAGAGGCAGCAGACCTTGGTTTCACTATCGATTTTAACAGCTCAGAGGGGAGTAAACACAGAGTGTGCAGGCAGCCAATCACAGCGCATGGGGCATGGCCGGGGCGTTTCCTGTCTTGGGGCGTATCCCAACAGGCTGAATGAAATGTCAGCCAGCCAATCACAGTGCAGGGGGTGTGTCTAGGGAAACGACCAGGGGGCGTTCAGACCAGCAACAGCAGAAATAGAAGACAGATTTACAGAGAAGCTGATATCTGCTAAACCAACTGACAGAGGTAATGCAACCCAATTACAAAAGTGCTTATTTTTTACTGTCCCCATAATCTGAGACATGATCTTTGTAACGATAAAACCCCTTTAAAGTAAAATTTTGACCTGAATCTCAAGTACAACACTAAGTTGGTCCATATAAACAAAAAAAAAATATGCCTGGAATGTTAGCTACACGTATATATTTAAAGTAATACATAAGATAAAAACATCTATTTTAGACAAAACAACCAAATTCTATATTGTTTCACATTTTAGACCATTTATTTAACAAGCAAAGCTATCTACTGTATTACCAGCCTTATGTTTCCTGAGAAGAACATAGTAAAGGCATGCCAAGCTCTTAAAGGATATTGCAGTATAAAGCAATGCCTCTAAAGTATAATATTTGGCACCAGAATTGAGGCACCAATGACCCTTGGTCCTGAAAGTGTTAAGTAAAACACTAGTATATGAATGAGACATTGCGTCCATACTGCAGTGTCAATATATCACAGTTTTACCATTTCTTTCTAAATTGTTTTACACAGGAATTTATACTCCTCGGCACTGGGAGTTCTTAGCACTATGATTTATATGGCATATTTACTAAGGACTGTTTATTATTTTGTTCAATATGGGGGTGTGCGGCAAATAAATCTCCTAACATCATAGTGTGGTATTCTATCGCCTGCACCATTCTGCCTGAACACAGTATATTCAGTGTTTAGCGCAGAATAAATGTTATGTGAATTTCTCTCATGGATACGTTAACAATTTTGCATCTAAATAAAGTAATTTTTCTTTTTTATGACACGCTTCATGTTTGTTAGCACACTTTATAGAGTACAGCATGATCTAATGGTTGTTTTCTACAGGTATGCTTTGTCCAATCCAGACTGTTCTCTTTGAAGAGTGAGATGTAAGCTGTAAAATTCCCATATCATTTCCATATATATTCAGAAAAAGTTTATAGCGGTGTTCTTTGAAGCTTTTGAAGATATGATAAGAAAGTGATACCTCTGTTTAAAAATTGTATTCCTAGCCTATTGTATTTTTTTTAGTGTTAACATATGCCAAACAGATGTACACAGGGCTTAATTACTCAATGCATCCAACAGTCTACTTTTACTTTGTTAGATACAAATCCATTTTTTAGCTTTCCACTCAACTTAATTCTACGAAAATAAAAGGTGGCAGGCAGTCAGTCAATTAAACCAATCTTAAAAAAACAAGGCATATTTACTTTGTGCTCTGATATACTGGTTATCCTGTGATGAGAGAGATCAAGCAACAATGCTTTTGTGAACACATTACAACTGCAACAGTAACTGGGTGTCATGGTCACATGGCAATGAAAAACTCGTCACCAACCTGCCATAAAAAAAGAAGTAGGGGTCTTTCAGTCCAAAAATGGCCACAAATTTAAGTGGTAAATATTATATATTTTCCATTTTTTAACAACAAGGGGCATTTACACGGCACAGGTCAAATACAATACCGGTCGGCTTATCCAACTGGTATTTGTACTGTTTCTGGCCGTACACACGGCTGCGCGCGCGCGCGCGGGGGGGCGGCTTTTCTCCACGGGGCGGAAAACCTGTGCAGTGGGGACTACTGCGCAGATTTTCCATAGAAGTCTTTGTAAAAAGTTTTCACCTGGTTTGAAGCCGGTTTTCAAAACCGAAAACCGGCTGAAAAACCAGGTGAAAACCCATGCAGTAGGGACAAGCCCTAACATATCAGATAGTTTTGTTTTAGTAAATAACTTTATCCCCTGTGTAATAGCAATTCTAGGACATCTTTCCTTAGATCTTTGTGTTGTGTGGTTCTTCTGCTTTTGCTCCTAGAGTCTATAACTAAATTGACAACTTGGGTGTTACCAGTTGGGGTGTGTATCTACATAGCCTGCCATTATAATAAGTCTGAAATAATAATAATAATAATAATAATAATAATAATAATAAGAATAATAAGAATAATAAGAATAAATAAGAATAAATGAATAATAAATGATCCAATTAGTGCTGACAGTCTATTTAGGGATACCACTCTTTGACAAGAGAGATGATAACATCCAGCTGTTATATACTCAGACATTTTTAGAAGGAATAGCAGATAAACAGCACAGCACAAAGTTTTAGATAAATACACATTTTTGATAAAACAGATACATGAAAAGATGTCACAGGTCCTCGTTAAACATTGTTAGGGGCCTGGCTTCTTTGTGTCCAAGGTGATGGCTAGCACAAGTGTTCTCAGACACATACAGTAGTCATAGTATGTGATTCAGTCTTCCAATGATAGCTGATATCATGCTGAGACTTACCGCTGAGAGAGGGGATCATAGATCTGCTTTACTAGACCTCACACTGGGGGATGCTGACAAAATTAAAAGAAAAAGTTGATCATGGGGAACAGAGTGGTCCCTTACACATTACACACATAGGTATTTTCTGTTTACAACCCCTTTTACAACCTCTTTAAATAAAAAAGGATTTTAGCTCCATCCTCTGACTCTCATCACATTCTTTTTAGATTATTCATCTTAAAATGAGTTGGGGCTACGATTTCCATATGAAACTGTGGATCACATCTGAAAGCATATTGCAGATATTTTCAATTTGTTCTGTTTGTAAGTATCTTATTTGTTTTTTGTCTGCCTTTTGTCATAAATTGTCAGTTTTTTTGTTGTTGAAGGATTAACTAATATTTTTTTGGCTGTTTTGGAAATGTTGAATGTTGAAAGACAGATGTGACATATAGAGACATGTGAACCATCCAAAAACAGGACATACATTTTGAAATACAATTTTGGAGCACATTTACAACTATCGTTGTCTAAAAGTTACATAGCATAAACTCAGACAGGCGGTCTAAAAATTCACCAGATTTATTGCATTAGCTTGTGCTGTTTGAGGAATGTAGCACGACTTTAGACCTGTCTAGTTTTGTAGTGGGTATACTTTCGGCATCTAAATTTTGGCAAATGTTTGGTGTCGTTTTTGACACAACGGGCCACATGTATGAAAACTGTCAAGGTCTAAAATTCACTTTGTTGTCCATAGCAACCAATCAGAGCACCCCTCTCATTTTTTCCAGAGCACGATATGGAATGAAAGGAGTGCTCTGATTGGTTGCTATGGACAACAAAGTGAGTTTTAGATCTAGACAGATTTCATACATGTGGACCAACATGTTGCATCATGGCAATGGCCCACCCCACAAAGCTTCACCTACATTTGTAAAGCCCAGTAATACAGTAGATGTGTCTTAAACACACTGTTACATGCTACACTAAAAATCTGCTACTTTTTGACACATTTTTGACACTTTTCTGGTGCAGATATAATAGTAAATGTGAACCATTGACTTTAATACGCCAAAAATGGTGCCAATAAGAATCCTCCGTAACATGAAAACAGTGCCATGGATGCCAAAACCAAAAATGTGATTTGGCACCGTTTATGAATATAACTAAAAAAAAAAGACCAAATATGGATCTTTAATGCCAAGTGTGAAGGTGCATGTATTGTAAGAGTCTAAACTTTTACGGCTCTGTGCACACAATGTTATAGTTACATTATGTACTGAGTTGTAATAGAACTTCAATGGAAATACGTGGAATTTTAATGTACTATACCTCCAATTTCTTACAGAAGTATACACCGAGGTTTTTTTCTGCTAGATTCTATATAAATCCAAAAGAAAAAAAAAGTGGAATGCTCCTTCAAAAGGCTTATGTAAAAAGCTTTTTCATTTAGAAGCATTGCTTGTAGGCAAAATTAGCTCTACATATATGCAATGCCCAATGGAGCATGGCATAGGGGCCCCAGAGTTACTGCCGCTCCATGTTAAGGGGCCTCACTTTGCCATGACAACTACGACTAAGGGCACTATAGCCCGAAACACATCAGCCCATGTGTCCCTCTGGCCTCTCTTGTGCATATTTTGTTTATGGCATTTTTTGCATTGCTTGAATAAATCTCCTTTTAACTGGACGGGTGGCAATCATCCTCTATTTACTTGTCGCCTTACTTTGCCATCATGTACTGTCGCAGACATGGCTCTGCTTAAAGAGCTGTTCAAATATTTTAAAATGCTCCAACAAAACTCATTTTTTAAACCGGCTTGTTCTAGTGCAGCTGCCAGTGTCAGTGATCCCGGCCAATGATGTAGCATTCATTCTTCACGTGTTATTGCAGCTATTCACAGGCCACAGTGGTTTTTTGTCTGGATATGTGTTGCGAATAGCGCCGCAACCTGCAAGTCGGGCTGCGAGCGCCTTAGCAGCCCTGCCTGTGCCCCGGCATCAGGAGCGAGTGCCGCCACTGCCCGGGTGTCGGGCGACGGGCACACTCGCTCCCCAGTGTGCCGATACTCACCCAGCCGTGCTCCTGTCTGTCCGCATCCGCCTGCTGCCTGGCTAATTACCGGGCGTGCCTCTATATTACCTGGGCGCTTCCACCCACTCTCCGCTGGATCTTTAGTGCCCTGTTGCCTACTGAGAAAGTGTTTATTCTAGTCTTGTCTATATTCTGTGTACCGAACCTTCTCGCCAACGTCCCACGACCTCGAACCTTTGCCGCCTGTCCTGACCTTATCGCCTGTCCCCGACTACGAGCCTGCCTTATGATTTTGTACCATGCTAAACCTCGGCTGCCACCACAAGCCTGGTAGACTCCCGCCGCAGCAAGTCCATCCCGCTTTGTGGCGGGCTCTGGTGAAAACCGGGACCTACTTAGACTCCGCTTTCTGGCGTGGCTTACACCATCGTTTGCGGTGGTCCAGTGGATCCACTACCGCATCCGTGACAATATGCAGCACATTCCCTCTGAGGCCTGTGTTTAGCTGCAGTGTCAGGTGAGCACTGATCGTGCTGTTATCGGTGGACTGGCAGCAGCGCTGGAAGAGCGGGCTTAAAAGATGAGTTTTTAAAGCCATTTAAAATATTGCAACACCTCTTTAAGGTTTGAAAAAAAACTTTAAAACTAAAATGGAAGCAATCTATTGTATAACTGCATGACTAAGTATCATATGGATTCATCTTATAAGAAGCCATGTTTAGGAAGAAACAAATCAATATACTGTGTCAGTAAATATATGATATTACGTTCCTGCCATCTTCTTATATGATATATGTCTTATTTGCCAGAAGGACACAACATGCGCTGCACCAGCACACCACTCACCAAAGTAACTGACTTGTCTTTCTAATGAAAACAGAGATACATAGCATGTGGCAAATCAATCAGTTTGTCACTAACATGGATCTATAATGAATCCATGAATCTATAATGATCACTTTTCATTTTGTCACAAAAATAACAAATGTGACATTCTTATAGCATTTTGGATTCCATGCATTGCTCTGTCTTGTTCTGTATTTCCACCCAGCCACAATCCCTGGTAAAGCTTCCAGTTTATTATTACAGTGATAATACATACATGAGTATGATGTAGTGCAGAAGATGGTCCTCATTGGACACTTGTGTTATTTTGTGCTGAGTACATTTATTTTATTGTGTTTGATTGTATATAGTTTACCTTTAGTTCTAAGGGGAAATTGTATTTCATTGAGGAAACTGCCATATGTCATAAGATGTCGTATATGACTGACTGGCAAAGCTCCCTGGGTAAAAGGGTATGAAAATTAAAGTTGTTTTCTCTCCAAGCTGTTTCACAGAGCCACAACCAGCTTCAGACTCAGACTTTCTGATTAGGCTGCGGGTGGTTCTACAGCAGTGATTGACATATCAGCTCTAATATTCCTAGCTATTCCTGTTGACATGACTGCTGGAGGTTTATAATCTGTAGTGAATAAAGCTACAGAGCTTTAGGGTATGTTCCAATGACGTATTTGTGGGGCATACTGTGGCAAGTAAATGCACTTCAAAACGCCCGAAGTACGCTCCGCAAATGTGGTAAAATCATAGTAGTCATTGAGTGCTATGATAAGCCAGTGTATTACAGCACTGGAGTAAATAGGAGGCTGGGGCATAGTGCTATTGAAAGTATGCACTAGGCAGCACATACTTTAAACAGCGTGTGAACTCAGCCTTAAGGCTCTTTAATGGGTCAGATATTGACTTAAAGGGAAGTTATCTTCAATAGGTGGCTATAGAGCGAAAGATGTCTTCCTTCTGAAGAACTCATTGATAGTGTTGATCGAACTGTTCTAGAAAAGTTATGTTCTAGTAGAACTTCTTAAATTTTTAGAACTCAAACAGAAACAAACATTTTACTGTTCATTTGAGTAAAGTTCTAGTTCTAGTTTGACACGCCATTTTCCGTTTTGCTTTTAGCAGCTTTCTGCACTTTTGGCGGCCATCCAATCACCTTTCTGCACTTTTGGCAGCCATCCAATCAGTGCAAAGCACAGAGAAGTGTCGAAAACATCATCACTGAGGTGTAGGGCTCTCATTGGCTCCTAAAATCACCTGACCATGTTATATACATTTCACTGTATTGCCTTGTGAATGCCATTTTCAGCTCACTCTCTGTACTGTTCAGACTGCTCTGAGTTAGTTAGATAGCATTTTCCTCTCCATAGACATCAATAGTTAAGGAGTTTGGTATTGCTGGCTGCATCTTTCCCACAACCAGAAGCTGTTATTTGGCAACATTTTCAGGCTCACATAAAGCCTAACTTTCATATACATGGATAAATGTTATAAAGAGTGCTTGGATTTGCTAAATCATACTCGCTGCCCTAAAGTTCAGTTTTTGCAGTTTTGGGGGTTCAGTAATTGTATAACACATCGTCTCCAAATCTTCTATGTGTCAAAAGAGCTTTTGGGCCCCCTCAGGATGCTGGGCCCTGTAGCAGCTGCTACCGCTGCACCTCCTATATCTACGCCCCTGCTTGCAAGCTGTCCTCATCTTTTCAGTTAGCCATTGAAAGGAATGAATTATTTTAGCCTCTCAATTTTTTTCTGTCACTCTTAGAGCCAAATTTTCTTCATTAAGTTGTTCCACATATCCAGTTTACTGTTATGGATGGTAATTCCAGCTTCTCCTCACCTGTAGAGGTATAAAAATTAACCAGAACATCTTCTCTCATTGACTTTAATGGGATTTGAGTTTGAGTTCGAATAGAACCTCAAACTGAACACACTAAAGTTCAAGGTTCTAATCGAACTAGAACTTATTACTGTTCGCTCAACACTACTCATTGACTTACCAATTTAACTAGAAGACACTCTCAATAAGTTATCCTACCAACAAATTCCGTGACTGTCTTGTTTATATGAGGGGGGATCATAGGGGAAGGCTTATAGTGATTCCCCCCAAAAAAATGGTTGCTTCATCAATTCCACTCACACGGAGCTGCAATACAGCTAAGTATGGGGAATATATGAAGATGTTAGTAAGGCACTGTATTCTAAATATTGGCAGAAGTCCCAGCAGTTGGAACCCATCAATGAGGAGGATAGCCTACCAAAAATATTTTGATTTCTTATCGTAGGAAAAACACCTTTTTGCCCCAACAGGGCATATCAAATGGTTATTAGATGAAATCAAATTCTGGAGCAACCATTCAGAGTCCATATTTCTTTTTTTAACATATAGACTAAATAACTAAAGTTATCTGAGGCCCAATATTCCCATGAAAATCCCCAGCACACATTACAATAAATGCTGAAGAAAAAAAAACAAATGAGCAATTCCTTAATTTATTGGTCTATTTAAAATAATTTTTAAAATAAGACAATGAGAGGATGTTCTGCTAGTCTCAAAGGGGTATCTGTAATATGTTTGTATAGTACTGGTATCTTCATGTGGGACACAAAGACATTTGGGCCCCCTTCAGTCTCTAAGTTTGAGCATGACCACCACATCTGCACCATTTATTGCAAATGCAGGCAGGAGAGAACAGATAACTTCTTGTTGTCAGTGTCATTTATATATATAGTAGGATGACAATGATGGCACAGCTGGGGTGGTGCCGTCTTTGAAGTAGACACACTAAAGTTGTTATGTTATCTGTGTTTGTAACCAATCAGCAGCCAAAAACCAGCACAAAAATGGCATATGTATTCAGCTTTGAATTGTTGTGCATGGGTCCCAACAGTGGAGTTTATTCTTGGGGCCCACCAGTAGCGTTGGATTCTTTGTGCCCACCCTACAGCTAATTAACTCCTGCTTTCTGTCTCTTTTTCTCTGCCGATCTCTCTGAAAGCAGCTCCAGGCCTTTCATGACCAGGGGTCCACAATATCCAGGGGGACCATTGGGAGTTAGTCTGAGCCTTTATCACCTTGTCACCAAAAAAGACACAGCTATTTCATCTAACACACCAGGGACTTAATTACCATCTGTAGACACCAGGGCAAAATATTATATTAGATCAATTTCCTTTTTTGAAAGGAAGCAAAGGGAAACTAGAGAATATAAAACTACTGTATCTTACAATACAAGGGACACACCACTGGAAACAGTATTTCTGTCACTAGCTTGTGCTGTCCTAAGCAAGGGTGGCAAAACCAATGTGACAAGTTCCCTTTAAGCCTTCCAGTACCTGTGTCCCACAATTCCCGACCAAAGACCAGAGAATTTAAGTCAGAAAGCAGGGCAAGGTTCCAAGGCATTCGTTGTTCTTTGCCCTCTGTATAATCTACAAAGGGCCAAAGGCAGGGACGTAATTTGTAACTATGGGGGCCCTATTATCCACCGAATGACTACAACAGCAACTTTAACGTAATAAATAAAGGCAGTGTCAGATCGGGAGGCCTACAGCCCACCAGTGACATTTTATTCTGGAGGCCTACATGTGGAGTTGATTCTGGAGGCCCACCAGTGGAGTTGATTCTGGGGATACATCCTACAGTAACTTTACATGCAGGGCTGGACTGGTAATAAAAAGCAGCCCTGGCACTAAGCCTCCACCAGCCCACATACAATAACTGCTTAAAAAGTTTCCCTTGTTCTCGCACCTCGCCACTTTCTAAAATAAACTACACTATAAAGGTGCTTTTACACCGAGTGCTTTTGGTGCGTTTTTGATGTGTTTTTGGTGCGTTTTTGTGCAGAAAGGCTCAGCAGTTAATGCTATACATTTCTGCACAAAAAACACATCAAAATATGCCCCAAAAACCGTTCTGTGTGAAAGTCCCCTAAACACAAGCAAGAAAGAAAAAGTGGTGCAGAGAAACCTCTAATCACAGAGTCAGATCTTCATTTGCTTTACAATCAGTTACAAGCCTACGCTGCCACTATACAACCACCAACATAACCTACAACACCACCAATCAGATCACCAGTAGTCAGGTCACCATCACATGAATACAGCACTGACTCAATACAGAAGTAAAATTACCCCTGACACCAGGGACTCACAGGAGACTTCATCTCTGATGGGAGTTGTTCTCTTCTTCTGCTTTTCTTCTCCATCTGACCCAAAACTCCATGATATCTTCTCTTCTCTGATGAGTTGTTCCCTTCCATTTTTTTCTCTGTTCGGTACAGCATGCAATGTCTTCTTCTCCTGGTCACTACTCGTCCCTGTAAAATTTACTACAAATACATCTAAGACTCCTCTGTTTTCCAGCACTTTCCTATCAATTCCCAACTCTGTACAAACTCCCCATCCATACAGCCCCAAATAATAATTGTGCCCCCTTTTGGTGCCCTACACAGTAATTGTACCCCAAACAGTGTATGTTAGACTCTAAAAATTAGAAATTAAAAAAATGTCTGATAAGTGGCATGTAAATAGGTAGACCTCCATTAGACAGGTAAACAGGGTCTTCCTCCATTAATTTGGTAGGTAGACAGGGCCTACCCCTGTAATTAGCCAGGTAGATAGGACAGCCCCAGTAATTAGCCAGGTAGATAGGGCTGCCCCCAGTAACTAGCCAGGTAGCTAGGGCTGCCCCCAGTAATTAGCCAGGTAGCTAGGGCTGCCCCCAGTAACAAGCCAGATAGCTAGGGCTGCCCCCAGTATCTAGCCAGATAGCTAGGGCTGCCCCCAGTAACAAGCCAGGTAGCTGGGGCTGCCCCAAGTATCTAGTCAGGTAGATAGGGCTGTCCCCAGTAACTAGCAAGGTAGCTAGGGCTGCCCCCAGTAACTAGCCAGGTAGCTAGGGCTGCCCCCAGTAATTAGCCAGGTAGCTAGGGCTGCCCCCAGTAATTAGCCAGGTAGCTAGGGCTGCCCCCAGTAATTAGCCAGGTAGCTAGGACTGCCCCCAGTAATTAGCCAGGTAGATAGGACTGCCCTCAGTAATTAGCCAGGTAGGGCCAGTACCAGTAATTAGCCAGGTAGTGCCAGTAGTTAGTCAGGTAGGGCCAGTAATTAGCCAGGTAGGGCCAGGGCCAGTAACTAGCCTGGTAATAGGGCCAGGGCCAGTAACTAGCCAGGTAATAGGGCCAGGGCCAGTTAGCCAGGTAATAGGGCCAGCTAGCCATGTAGTAAGGTCAGGGCCAGTTAGCCAGGTAATGGGGCCGGGGCCAGTTAGCCAGGTAATGGGGACAGGGCCAGTTAGCCAGGTAATGGGGCCAGGGCCAGTTAGCCGGGTAATGGTGCCAGTTAGCCAGGTAATGGGGCCAGTTAGCCGGGTAATGGGGCCTGATAGACAGTTAATGGGGCCAGGGCCAGTTAGCCGCTTAATATGGCCAGTTAGTCGGGTAATGGGGCCAGTTAGCCAGGTAATGGGGCCAGGGTCAGTTAGCCGGGTAATAGGGCCAGTTAGCCAGGTAATGGGGCCTGGGCCAGTTAGCCGGGTAATGGGGCCAGTAATTAATTTAAAAAATAATAATTATACTTACCTGCGGTCTGTCGTTCTCTCCTCTTCTCCTTCACCGGAGTGGCCGATGGCAGTCTTGTACAGGCCATGGAGCAGGCGTGCAATGACGTCATCACATTGTGTGCCTGCTGCACGGCCTCCTGGGGGCTAAACGGCCAGGATAAGAAGATCCTGGCTGTTCAGCCTCGGCCACTGCTTACACCGGTGCAGGCGGCGGCCATGATGGCTGCGTGGCTGGGTTTGTGACCCGACCATGCAGCTGTGGGACGAGGGGGGCCTGTCAGCCCCCTGGCACAGGGGTCCGGTCACAGATGCGACCATTGCGACCCCTGTAGTTGCACCATGCGCCGGCACTCGGGGCCCGGGCCTGTTTACATGTCTCTTATACTCTGCATCTTGCTTTTTCTCTCTTTCTCTCTGCCTTTCTGTCTTTACCAAGGATATACATGCAGTTTAAAACAAACTCCAAGTCAGCCATACTCAAGGAAATCCCTGGTGAGCCAATTTAAGCCTGGCTAAAGATATAGATATTACCACCATGTATGTGAGAGAACCCACAAAGCAGAAAGCCACTAACTTGTTTCACCCTTCAAAATTACATAATGTTCTTGGACCTGCATGGGCCCCCTTTACTCCTGGGCCCCTTAGCAGCTGCTATGCTTGCTATGGCTATAGTTACACCAATGTCCAGATGGCCGATTTATGTGACATTTAGAAAAATGTACAAATCCTTGACTTGGCAAAAAACCTGGCCACGCAGGCGAACAGTCTGTCACATGATGACTCAAGCAATACATCTCATACATTTATAAGTAACTCACAACATCATATTTCTCTACTTTCTACAAACAGCCATAAAACATTCCTATCAAAACTCAGCCGCAGGTGTTTATGTTTTATCTCTTTGGTCCGTTATCTTAGTTTATTACCATATTCTAATTATATATCCCGGTAAGGAAAAAATAGTTCTCGCCGTCTTTGCAGCTTACACAGGCAATTTCTAAAACAAAACGTTTGGTGCAAGTACTAAGTACTGGATGACTTCAATGTTAAATACAAGCTGAAGACTTTTAATTACAGGGTTCCTGGAGGTATTTTTAAAAAGAGAAATTAACTTTGTCAATGGAATGAATGGGAGCTGAGCGCAGTACGGCACAAGCCGATACCAATCTATTTCTTTTAGGTATTTCAGATGCAAGCGAGTGGACAGCTACCTGCTAA
The DNA here is from genome assembly GCA_025379985.1 of Phyllomedusa bahiana. NCBI lineage: Eukaryota > Metazoa > Chordata > Amphibia > Anura > Hylidae > Phyllomedusa > Phyllomedusa bahiana. The sequence continues at coordinate 257,613 of JAODAL010000187.1, forward strand.
ATACACAGCCGGAGCATTATAAACCTCCATTTATTAATAACATAGCTGTGTTGCTAAGATTAACTTCTTGGTTACATAACCAATGATTAGTGAGAGGCAAAGTCTCAGCCAGATCATCTGTTGATGATCCTAGTTTATTCACAATGTCTGGTGGTTAACTACTTCCAGGCTGGAAGCCCCAGGAAGGGGTTAAACCAGCATCATAGGGATTATATGTTCTTCTGCACGTGAACTGGTAATGAAGAATCAGCTAATGGCTCTTCGGCACACATTTGTAAAAACATATTTTTAAGCACTTCACTGAAATAGCTGGAACATAAAGCAAATGTTAAAATGTAAACATGTATTTTATGCGTATTAGTTACAGTACATTTCATTTAAGGAAATAAAATATTTTTTTTTCCAGACTGCCAAATTAGTCCAATCTGTTGTTCTTATCCTCCTCTCTTGGCAGCAAATCTAGGATGAGATTTCTAGGATCTGTTCTGCGCGCAGGGAGAGAGGAACAAGAGGAGACTCGGTAGGGAAAAAAAGAAAAAGAAGGCTTGAAAGCAAAGTAACTATTACACAGTTAATTGTACTTGTCTAATTCAATTAGCTTGTTTAAACAAAGCAGGTCCGGGATTGATCCTAGTACATGTAAATGAGGTTACCAAAGCATTGCCATGACAGCCTCAGCTTTCCCAGCACAAAGCGGCCAAATATGGTTTCAAAATAAGGATTAGCAGAAAGTAGATTAAAGTTAACTAAATATGCAAAACCTAGCCACAGAACTGGTTGACTCAGGAATGGAGTCGCGTTCTCAGAGGTGTCATGCTGTGGGGGTATGTAAAAGCAATAGATTAAAGGTCAATGAATGGAGTCAGAAGTGGTTACAAGAAAAGAGCAGTATATCGAGAGGAGTTCACGAAGACTGTTGTAGGAATCCATAAATTAAAACAGCTAAAAGGTAATTCTGTACAGCCCAGGACCTCTTCAATGCTGAATTTCTATCAGAGCATCCATGTATCTACTACTGGCATCTTCTTATGTGACAAAGGGTCCACTGGGTCATTGCTTACTTATCACTCACTGTAGCTTTACCCCCTGTAACAATGTTATTCTTTCATTGGTAGAGAACAATTATCTCTCTTACATGCGTTGTTTTATGGGATCAGTATATGGAAATAATGTGTAATATTGTATGGCTATAAGGTGCCCGAGGCAGAGGCACCAAGGATGCAGGTGTGTGGTGATCTGGTGTTGTGCGCCTATCAGAGAGGCGCTGGGATAAGTAGTGCGCTCAAGGCTGGGACGATGGGTAGGGGAAGGTAGGGCACCAGATCATCCCGGGCAGAAAAGGGGGTGCAACGAGGCATTGAGGGGGCTGAATTTTCCATTTGGGGGTGCTTTGTGCCTTATTTGCCTAGGGCACCAGAATACCTTGTCCCAGCCCTGAGTGCACCTGTGGAGAAGAACCACAGAGACATAGCCGCTTTGGGTTTCTAGGTAGGCTTTACTCACAACACTAGCTTCAGTTTCAAATCCACATCCCAGCAGTTTCTTTCACATAGGATGTATAACATTTTGCTTCTCCCAATTGCCCCTTTAGCCATTACCTTGCAGCCAAGTAGAGATGGCTTGCTCATTCTCTCTGGTACTTGTCCCAGTCCAGCGATAAGGCCTGGGACTTAAATTAACCTAGAAATGCTAGCAACTGGCGGCTAACTATTTAGGTTGCTGGCTTCTACTCGTTCCTCCTTTCTGATAGTTTCCCCTACTGTCTTCTTTCTCTGTCTTTCTCTCCATCTGTCTGTTCTCTTCCTCTTCTTAGTTGGTCTCTCTCTGGGTCAGTGAGTATTCTTATACATGCCAATATTGCTGCCCTTTGCCTGCCTCTGTTCCACTGCTGGCTTGTGTGCAGAAGCAACTTGTATGCTAGAACATTCACTTAGCACCATCTTTAACTGGTAAATGGAATTCTTTGGAACTTTATGCCTGCAGCCCTTCCCTTCTCCTTACCTGGTGTCCCCTGTCATAATGTTTGATTGACTGCAGGCTGTACCTATTTCTTAAAACACCAGTACCCTGATAGCAGGTGCATAGTCTTAGTGGCATTTATTTTTCAGAAGAGACTGTGTGTGAAGACAAGTTTACTCTCGTACAAAAGTCAGAAATTTTGATGCAATTCACATTAATATGAAAACTGTGACATTTTGTACTTCTCTCATCACTTTCAAAAAGTGAAGAGAAAAGTAGGTAGTGTTTAGTGAGAGGGACATGTTCTCCTGTCTATATTTACTATAATTTATGCAAGAAATCAGCACAAATTGTGGTTCTATGACAATTCATAGCAGACATAAATTGGCTTTTATGGCACACAGACAACTGAATGATGGGTCAAATGTATCAAAAAGTGTGTGTGTGATCTTTATAGATCTTACTCCAGTGCTCCTTAGAATAAGAACAGTGTATGAAATGTTGTTCTTAGTAAATTACTCCCTCTCATACAGAAACAGTCAACTATGTTCAAGCACATAATATGTGTAGGTAAGTGATAGAATGGGGTATCATCCTTCATCTAATATTTACAGCATAGGTGTTTGCTTGTGATTGGTTTGTAGGTATAGAACTAAACTAAAAGGGGAGTCAGAAACATAACAACATAATATGGGAACATTAAAGCTGTGCCCCCAGATCCATTCAGGGAACATTTAAGCTGTGCCCCTGGATCCATTCAGGGAACATTTAAGCTGTGCCCCCGGATCCATTCAGGGAACATTTGAGCTGTGCCCCTGTATCCATTCAAGGAACATTTAAGCTGTGCCCCTGGATCTATTCAGGGAACATATAAGCTGTGCCCCCGGATTCATCCAGAGTTTCCACCCAAAATGCCCAGGAATACCCCCAAAGCCATATCTCCCAAGTGTCCCTATTTTGGAGGGACAGTCACTATGTTTAACTCCTTTCCCTTTGTACCTCTTAGCTCTATAAATGTCCCTCTTTTTATTTGGGAAATAGATTTGCATCAATAAGCTGACTCTCTTGCTATAAAAAGTATCTGATTGCTTCCTCGCTGTATTTTACATAACAACTTACTTCATATTTCATCATTGAATACAATGCAATCCTGAAAATGTCTCCCTTTTTTGGCTATCTATAAAGTTGGCATGTATGCGTTTGGGTGTGTTTAGAGGCGTGTCTTGGTGTGATGCCACGTGTTTGGTTGTTGTTAGAGGTGTGTCTTGGAGTGATGCCACGCGTTTGGGTGTGGTTAGAGGTGTGTCTTGGTGTGATGCCACGCGTTTGGGTGTGGTTAGAGGTGTGTCTTGGTGTGATGCCACGCGTTTGGGTGGGGTTAGAGGTGTGTCTTGGTGTGATGCCACGTGTTTGGGTGTGGTCAGAGGCGTGTCTTGGTGTGATGCCTTGTGTTTGGGTGTGGTTAGTGGTGTGTCTTGGTGTGATGCCACGTGTTTGGGTGTGGTTATAGGCGTATCTTGGTGTGATGACACGTGTTTGAGTGTGGTTAGAGACATGGCTTGATGTGTCCCTCTTTGCAATCTGTAAAAGTTGGGGGTATGCCCAAAGCAGCCAGAAACATCTACTAAACCCCACCTAAACTATGGCTCTCAGCTCCACCTCCTGTTCCTGAGACTTCACAACTATGTCAATTATGTTTTTTTTTTCTTCAGGAAATGGTTTCCTACTTTTTCATGAGCAGTGTCTAAAGTCATGGGGGTTGTGGTGTAATACTAAGTCTAGCCTAGAAATAGGAGTGGTGCTGTGTTTTGTTTTAAAAAAAAACAAAAACCCAGACCATAGTTTCTTATCTTATACTGTATAACCCTTTTACATTGTAGTAGTCTATAGCTTCAAAACATCAAAGAAAATGCCCAGAATTCCAAAAACATTAGTGCTTCTTCCACAAACAGTGAGACAACTGTTGATTTCTATGTTTTTTTTTTATTTCTATATTTATAGTCAATGTACATACACTTGTACTGTTATCCCCAGATGAGTTCTATGTCAGCTCCAAACATGGTATGTTGGGATGCTATGCAACAATAGGGTCAAGCAGGCCTGAACTGCCCATAGGGCAAACTGGGCATTTGCCCCGTGGGCGGCTGGGGTCCGGGCCGCAGCACCGGCTCAGAGATCCCGCTGAGAGGGCCAGTGTTTAACCCCGGTGGTCCCCGAGTGCTGGCACATGGTGCAAGTACAGGGGCTGCAATGGTCGCATATACGACTGGACCCCTGTGCCAGGGGGCCGACAGGCCCCGCTCGCCACACGGCTGCATGGCCGGGTCACAGACCTAGGCATGCAGCCATCACGGCAGCCGCCTGCACCGCGCAGTGCAAGCAGTGGCCGAGGCAGAACAGTTGGGATCTTTTGATCCTGGCCGTTCAGCTCCCAGGAGGCAGAGCAGCAGGTGCGCGATGTGGTGACAACATTGCGCGCCTGCTGAACGGCCCGCACTTGGGTGAGAGCGGCCGCACCAGAGCAGGAGAACAGTAGTGAGTATTATTCTTATTATTATTTTTTTTTAACTAATTACTGGCCCTACCTGCCTAAGAACTAGCCCTACCTGCCTCAGAACTAGCCCTGCCTGTCTAAGAACTAGCCCTGCCTCCTAATTACTGGCCATGCCTGCCTAAGAACTGGCCCTGCCTGCCTAAGAACTTGCTCTACCTGCCTAATTACTGGCCCTACCTGCCTAAGAACTAGCCCTGCCTGCCTCAGAACTAGCCTTGACTGCCTAAGAACTAGCCCTACCTGCCTAGTTACTGGCCCTGCCTGCCTAAAAACTAGCCCTGCCTGCCTAAGAACTAGCCCTACCTGCCTAAGAACTGGCCCTGCCTGCCTCAGAACTAGCCCTGCCTGCCTGAGAACTATCCCTGCCTGCCTTAGAACTAGCCCTGCCTGCCTAATTGCTGGCCCTGCCTAGTTAAACACTGGCCCTACCTGGCTAATTACCTGGGACAGCCCCAGCTACCTGATTTAGGACGTCTATATGCTTACCTGCCTAATAGGGGAGCTTGAATACCTACCTAATGGGGGTCTACCTATTTACATGCCACTTATATGATTTTTTTAATTTCAAATTTTTAGGATCTAACATTCACTGTTTGCGGTACAATTACTGTGTAGGGCACCAAAATGGGCACTATTACTATTTGGGGCTCTATGGATGGGGAGTTTGTACAAAGTTGGGAATTGATAGGAAAGTGCTGGAAAAGAGAGGAGTCTAAGTTGTATTTGTGGTAAATTCTACAGGGACGAGTAGTGACCGGGAGAAGAAGACATTGCATGCTGTACTGGACGGAGAAAAAAAGGGAAGAGAACAACTCCCATCAGAGATGACATCTGCTGTGAGTCCCTGCTGTCAGGGGTCATTTTACTTCTGTGTTGAGTCAGTGCTGTATTCATGTGATGGTGACCTGACTACTGGTGATGTGATTGGTGGGGTTGTAGGTTATGTTGGTGCTTATGTAGTAGCAGTGTGGGCTTGTCCCATAAAGCAAGTGTACACCTGACTCTGTGATGAGGGGTTTCTCTGCACCACTTTTTCTTTCTTGCTTGTGTTTAGGGGGCTTTCACACGGAGTGGTTTTGGTGCATTTTTGATGTGTTTTTTTGTGCAGAAATGTACAGCATTAACTACTCTGTTTTTTTTGCACAAAAACGCACCAAAAACACATTGAAAACGCACCAAAGATGCTCTGTGTGAAAGCACCTTTATAATGTAGTATATTTTAGAAAGTGGCGAGGTGCGAGAACAAGGGAAATTTTGTAAGCGGATGTGGGGGCTTAGTGCCAGGGCTGCTTTTTATTCCCAGTCCAGCCCTGGGGTCAAGTGGGGACATTTACTTAAATTCAGTTTACAGACAGTTTAGCCATTTTTGGGGTGTTTACTCTGTTGTCAGGATTCAAGGGCAAGGTTAGGGCACACACTATAGGGTTGATTAGGGATAGTCTCTACGTCTCATCCATTTCCCGGATGTAGTGACATCTGACCACTCATGGGTTTCCCTGGACTGCAGATGCCAGAACCAATGAGAAGGTTCTTTGTTACTTCTACACTGTTCCATGCAATTTTAGATTACCTGTCTGGTTATGTCATGGATGGTGACCCTAACTTTGTCAATGCTTTATATTTGTAGCATTTTTGTCACGTCAGAGGAGGTGCAGTGGGCCCTGACTGCCACCCAGCCTACTTGACGTGCTGCCCTAAATGGCAAACCCCAACTGGACAACAGTCCCTACTTTACTACGTGCAGGGCCGTCAGGGAAACGCGAAATCAACAGTCCGGGTCGATAAGGGTTAAAAAAGGAATAACAAGTGCGGGTCATGGGAAACCCAGAAGACAAACAAGCAAACGGAAACAGGAAAGGAAAACACGAAGGGTAACCTTTCACAGGCAAAGATAAACCAAACTGAGCCAGTTTAAATGAGCCGCCCGGACATCGCCCCAGCAGCTGATTGGTGCGGCCTCCGGGCTCCATCATTGGTCTCTCCCAACAGCCAGGCTTCTCTCTGGGCGTGTCCCCCGCCTGGAGGGATTAACCCCTGTAGCACCTTGCTCCTCCACGGCAACAACATGTGACGTGACAGTACCCCCCCTTTTAGGAGGGGCCACTGGACCGTTCCCTGGTCCGGGTTTTTCCGGGTGGGAGTCGTGAAATTCCCTGATCAGAAATTTGGCATGAACGAATCTGGCCGGGATCCCACGACCTCTCCTCCGGACCATAACCCTTCAAGTGGACCAGGTATTGCATGGATCTCTGCACTCGACGGGAGTCCAAGATACGAGCGACCTCGTATTCCATTTCACCCTCAATGTTCACAGGAGGAGGGGGCTTGGAAGCCGAAGTCAAAGCCAGTATGTACCTCTTTAATAATGATTGATGAAAGACATTATGTACCCGGAGACAAGGCGGTAACTTCAGACGGTAGCCACCGGGTTAACTACTTCTTGCACAACATAGGGGACCCACAAAACGGGGGCTTAGTTTTTACCGAAGACCTTAAGACGTAGATTAGGGGGTTGACAACCAAACCTTATCTCCCACAGAAAAACCACTGAAGCAGAGACGCCTCCTGTCCCCCTTCCTCTTTTGGATGCTCTGGGCGTTGAGCAAATTCTTCTGAACTTGGGCCCATACTGTGCACAGATCCTTAACGATAACATCCACCCCACTATGGTCAGAAGTAGCATTGGAAAAAGATGCATGTCTGGGATGAAAACCGTAATTACAGAAGAATGGCGAAACACCCGACGAACTGTTATCTGATTGTTAATAGCAAATTTCACCAACGGTAAGTATTTACCCAATCCGCTTGCTGACCCAAAACAAAACAAAGAAGCTTTTGTGTAAACTTTTTGGGTTCATCCTCTCCGTCTGCCCATTAGTCTCAGGGGTGAAAGACCGAGGAGAAGGATAGGGTAATACCCAGAGCCTTACAGAGGGCTCTCCAGAAGCAAGAAACAAATTGAACCCCTTTGTCAGACGGTTTCACAATATGTTTGACAAACAGCTCAGCGAGCTTTTTGGACGACGGCAACCCCCTGAGTGGAACCAAATGACACATTTTGCTAAAGCGATCCCCCACCACCCAAATTACCGTCTTACCCTCGGAGGTAGGCAGATCGGTCATAAAATCCTTGGGAAATATGGGTCCATGGATGCTCGGGTTTTATGGGAAGAGACAAAGTTCCCCAGGAGGACGGGTTCTGGGAACCTTTGCCCGAGCAAAAAATTTACATGCTGCCACATAGGCCTCCACATCACAATATAAAGACGGGCCCAGTAGTTGCGAGAGATGAGCCTCTTTGTGCCAGACACTCCGGATGTCCAGATAATACAGATCATGTATTTCCCTTTTAAACCAAAGTAAGTGAAAACTGAGTTGGGACAAAGACTTTAGAAGCAGGACAATTAGCCGGTCTCATGTCCTGGTGTGTCTTAATCTCAGTGCCTAAATCGGGGGACATGGTTGAGACAATCGTCTCCTTGGGTAAAATGGCTACTGGAATCCCCCCGAGCGAGAGACTGGCACAGAAGCTTCTAGATAACGCTTTCGCTTTAACATTTTTAGATCCTGGTCTGTAAGTGAGACAAAATTAAACCGGGTAAAAAAACAACACCCAACGAGCCTGACGAGGGTTCAGCCTTTTTTAGGGGTTCTCTAGAAAGGTCGGTTTTTATGATCCGTTAGAACCGTGACTTGGTGTTGGGCACCTAGAGGAAGTGGCGCCATTCCTCGAAGGCCCACTTAATCGCCAAGAGCTCGCGGTTCCCAACGTCATAATTCCTTTCTGTCAAGGAAAATTTACGGGAAAAAAAGGCGCAAGGACGGAGATTAGTCATGGCGGCCGACCCCTGAGAGAGGACCGCCCCTACCTGAACTCAGAAGCATCAACTCGACAAACAAAGGTTTACTGTGGTCTGCTTGAATCAACACCGGGGGCTGACACAAAGCACTGCTTAAGTTTCTCAAATCCCTCTATGGCCCCCGGTTGCCAATTACTGAACTTCACCCCTTTCTTAGTCAATGCCCGTCAACGCCGAAACAAGAACCAAAAATTCCGAATAAATTTCATAATAGTTGGCAAACCAAGGAACCACTGAAAAGGCCTCAGGGAGGCGGGCAGACCCAGTCGAGGAAGCCTGAACCTTATCGGGATCCATACGAAACGAGTTGGGAGTCAGGATGTATCCCAGGAAAGGAACCTTCCTAAACCCCAAAAACACACTTCTCGAGTTTGACAACAAATTATTGCACCTCAAAATTTTTGTAAGATTTGTCGCACAGTTTAACGTGTGATGCCCAGTTTTGTGAAAAATTAAAATGTCACCCAGTAGACGACATACAACGACCAATCAATTCACGAAAAACGTTGTTTACCAGGTTCTGGAAGACCGCAGGAGCATTACACAGCCCAAAGGGCATCACCAGATATTCAAAATGGACCTCCAGGGTATTAAATGCGGTCTTCCACTCATCTCCCTACTTGATACGGATCAGATTATAGGCCCCCCTTAGGTCTAACTTGGAAAACCACTTAGCCCCCTGAACTTGGTTAAACAGATCTGGAATCAACGGTAAGGGGTATTGGTTCCTCACCGTTATTTTATTGAGCTCCCGATAATCAATGCATGGGCGGAGAGTTCCATCTTTCTTAACAAAGAAGAACCCTGCACCGATACGGGACACGGAAGGGCGAATGTGACCCTTCTGTAAGCTCTCTGCAATGTATTCCTTCATGGCGGTTCTCTCAGGACCCGACAGATTATAAATCCTGCCTTTAGGAAATTTCACCCCTGGCAATAATTCAATAGCACAGTCATATGATCTATGCGGGGGTAACTTCTCAGACTGGGTCTTGGAGAACACCTCAGCAAAGTCACGAATAAACGCGGGAATCTGCTCAATCTCCACATTACCAAGAACAATTGGAAGACATTTCTTAATACACTGCTCGCCCCACCTAATTAACTCCCACGAATTCCAATCAAATTTCGGGGTTGTGTTTCTGAAGCCAGGGCAACCCCAACACCACATCAGCGGGTAAGCCCTCCATGATAAACAATATACATTTCTCCTTATGTATAGACTAGCATCTCAAGTTCTGGGGTGCAATACTGGATATTGCCCTTGACCAACGGGGTGGAATCAATAGCCACAACCTGCAGGGAATCAGAGAGAGACCTCCAAGGAAGGCCCAGATGCCTAGCGAATGAAGCGTCCATGAAATTGGAGGCTGATCCAGAGTCAACAAGTGCACTCCCAGAATCACAGCTGGAAAAATACGAAATTTTTACTGGAAGCAATAGTTTCTTTGACACAATAGGGAATACCTGCTCGCCTAGGTGACCTTCTCGGGAGTCACCTAGGCGCTAAAGTTTTCCGGCCATGGCTTCCTTTTGGGACATTTACGGATATGATGGCCTTCTCCGCCACAGTAGAAGAACAGACCCAGAGTGCGACGGGAGGTCCCGCGGTCATGGCAGCACCGCAGAAGAGGCCCCTACCTGCATAGCTCCTCTGGGGGTATAGTCAAGCAGCAGGTTCGGGGTAAAGCAGAACGGGAAGAGGTGTTAAGTGGGGCAAAGGAGAAAGGGGTCTGTTCCCACGTCTCTCCCTAAACCGTCGTCTAGCCACACCGCCAAGGCAATTGCCTCATCCAGAGTGCCCGGGGTAGGATAAGCCACCAAAAAGTCCTTAACATGTTCTGCCACTCCCAGCCTGAACTGGCACCTAAGGGCTGGGTCGTTCCACCCTGACGGAACACACCAGCGGCGGAATTCCGAAGCATAAACCTCTACCGTCCGCTTACCCTGCCTTAAGGTGGTGAGTTGAGTCTCAGCCACTGCCTCCCTATCAGGATCGTCGAACAGGAGTCCCAAGGAGACAAAAAATCTGTCAACTGAGGACAATTCGGGTGCCTCTTGGGGTAGTGAGAATGCCCACTCCTGGGGCGACCCTTGGAGTTGGGGCATTGACAATTCCCCCTCTCTTTCTCATTACCAGAAGTACGTGGCCGGAGTCGAAAATACAAATGACGCCTTCCTTGAAAGACAGAAAGGCTTCCCGTCACCTGAAATCTTTTCAGGTAACTGATGGGGGGTGGTTCCACAATAGGGAGTGGCAATGTCAGGGAACTCCCATCCTGGGAGGTACCCATGGAGGTCTCCTGCTGCTGCACCCTTAATGCCAGATCTTGGACCAACTGGGTAAGTCCCTGCATCTGCTCTACCAGCATCGTTATGGGTTCCATGGTGCGTGGATAGCAGTAATGTATGGCCTGTGTGAGCTTTAGCGGCTATGGGATCGTGACTCACGTGTTTTCAGGCAGAGACAGAGATGTATTCCAGGTGTAAAAATACAGGGCCTCTGTATTTTATTACCAGCAAACAGAAATCCAAGTGCAAGGCATGCACAAACATAAACAAAAACAAACGCCTGCCCGTCTGGGCTCTAACTAACATAGAACCGCTTACTGACCATCTGCAAGTTTTCCCTGCTGGTTTTCCAGCAGGTCTCCACCCAAGACTTAAAGGTAGTCAGGGGTTGTAACCACCATAGTCAGCTTACCTGCTGACTTATATACTCCAGGGAAATTCCGGAGTGGAGCCATGGGGAGTGCGCACCCCCCCTGCTCTATGCTCACTCCCATTGAAAGGCCGACCCAGGAAATGGCTGAAGCCATACTAACATTAAATGTGCTAAACATATGTCTACAGTCTATATGTCGACATCCATCTAACTTTGGCCTTTCATTCCCCCAAGGCTCCTTACCTGGGGGGGCATGTGTCGGGACATCTGAAGGTGCACGCAGGGACCCTGGCCGGGATGTATACGCCATTGTACACCCTTCCTGCTGTTGCCACCTTACACCTGTGAAAATGTCACGTCAGAGGAGGTGCAGTGGGCCCTGACTGCCACCCAGCCCACTGTCCCTGCCTACTTGACGTGCTGCCCTAAATGGCAGACCCCAACTGGACGACAGCCCCTACTCTACTACGTGCAGGGCGGTCAGGGAAACGCGAAGTCAACAGTCTGGGTCGATAACGGTAAGGGTACGCCAAAGCCACAAATCGGAAAACCAAGAGAATAATGTAAGCCAAGCCAAGGGTCAAAACCAGGAGGTAACGCAGTACAGAATCAGAGGACGAGAACGAGGTCAGGGAACAAGCTGAGGTCAGGGTTACAGAGCAAACAAGCAAACGGGAAACAGGAGAAACACGAAGGGTAACCTTTCACAGGCAAAGATAAACCAAACTGAGCCAGTTTAAATTAGCCGCCCGGACACCGCCCCAGCAGCTGATTGGTGCGGCCTCCGGGCTCCTCCATTGGTCTGAGCGACACACCCTCTGAGCTGATTTGAAACCAAGCTGTCACTCCCAACAGCCAGGCTTTTCCCTGGGCGTGTCCCCCGCCTGGAGGGATTAACCCCTGTAGAACCTTGCTTCTCCACAGCAACAATATGTGCCGTGACAATTTTATTGCGTACATGTGGATCTTGTAATACTTTTTTATTTGCTTACATTAAAATTTATGTTCTGACTGATAACCTCAAGTTTTGTAGGTGCATCATCAGTCACCTGTTTTAATATTTGTATAGAGCTGCAATACCTTACACAACCTATGGACAGGTATGGTATTGTTTTTGAAAGACACCAGCGCTGTTTTTCTAAGTTACCTAATTCTATACTCATACCATTTTTTTTAAATTTACTATTGGGTTTCAGCAATTTCCTGGCCACCTTTACATGGATGTCACTGTGGATATTGCAAGATCTGATAATAACTCCTCTGACCGGTATCTGCAACCACTAAAAACACAATTTATTTACTGGTTTACTAAAAGAAATGCAGTTAATAGTTGTCATAAAATGAGTCACACTTCCTTAGTAAACAATTCACAGCTAGGCTTCCAGGATAAGGATTAGTCCTGCTGGCTCTTTCTGGAAAAACTAAAACAACACCTGCCACCAATGCGTCAAGTTTGTGGATGAGATGCTTTGCACATTTTGCTGTGACAAGTTGATCTGACATCCCAAAAATCATACTTATTTAGGTTGCCACAATGCCCAATTCGAGGTAGGATATGTTCTACTGGCCTGCTTCCTGTCACACTATCTTCTGCAGAAGTAAAAACACTGGATACTGTAATATCCAGATAGAAAATAAAGAGACACGATGTAAACCTATGAATAAAGGTGTGTGAAGAAAGAGTTAGTGTGTGAAGAAAGTATTTACATAAGAAGTGATGTGGTCTTCTCATCTTCTATAATTACCAAGGACTTCCAGGGAATCAGGACATGGACTGCCTGGCACCCTTTTGCCAAGGACTATGGTTGTGCTGCAGGTTTAATCTATTTACCATATGAGTATTTATTCATACAATTCAGCAGATTGTGCCAGTAATCTGTCCAGTGTTGGAATGGAGTGCCAAGGGCCCACCAGTGGAGCTGATTCTTGTGGGCCATAATTGGAGATGATTCCACAGGTACTGTACATGACTGCACATACCTCTTGCTTTCTGATTCTCTTTCTCTGACTTTCCCCCTAATAAGCAGCCAGAATGCCTGCCGTTCTCAGTGGTTGACCTAGTCCATGGGGCACATCGGGGGTTTCCTGCTGCCCTGGTGGCAAGTCAGAGCCTGAGTCTGCCCATGCCATAAGATATGTGGGATTTGGATATATTTAGCGTTTCTCTAATACGTCCTATCTCCTAAATGTAATTATAATTCTAAAGGCCACACGTATGAAATGGTTTTGGTCTAAATCTCACTTTTTTCCCCCATAGAAACCCATGGGTAAAAAAGTGAGTTTTAGACCAAAAACCGTTTCATACATGTGGCCTTAAGTTTTTTAGACGGCCTAAGGGTTGACTTACAATTTGGCATTGCACCCAATTTGGCGTTACTTCCTGGGTGACCGTCTGACATCCCCTTTTACCCAAGGGTTCCCACAAAAAGAAGTGAACCTTTAAGACATAAATATGCCCCCGGTTTTCAAAAGAGTTCTGGAAAACATAAATGATGTGGATGGTAAATAGACTTGGATTAACTAATAATAAAATTTGCCCTTTAAAAGCACCTTAAAACCCTAACCCTATTCCCAAGTCCAGTTTAGAGTTAAGGTTGATTTTTTTTTGCCAATTTTTGACAAAATTGGATTTGGATTTACCTGAATCAAATCACTTACATTTGGGTTGAATAAATCTGAATCCAGAGTACAACACTAGTTATAAAGCATCCCATGACAATAACTAGCACTTCAGAACACTTCAGACACTGATTTGGGGCTAAGTTCCCCCTATAAAGTAATGTATAAAGTAAACCCATATCACTTGCTAGTAGATTTGTACAGAATTTTGGGTAAGATTATTGTCTTTTTTAAATCCCTTCTTGAAACAGTAAATTTTTGTTTTCCATTTTTTCATACCCACCATTCACAAGACATAATATTTATAGTTTTTCAAGATATCCACAAGAAGGCTTGTTTTTTGTGGGCCTGTATTTTTAATTGCACATTTTACTATACCAGATAATGTATAATATAATTTTTTTTTCTTTTGTGTGAAGTAATGGAAAAAAGATGGGGTTCCAACCTTCATTTCAAGGTTTTAATTTTCACACCAATCACGGTGCTGCAAGAGTGACATTTTAGTTTTATTTTGCAGGTCAGTACAATGACAGCTATTAGTATTTTTACTACCATCCCAAATAAAAAAAATTGCCCTTTGTCACATTATTAAGGCACCAAGAACTTTTTTATTTTCTGACAATGGAGGTGTGTTCTTTATTGGTACCATTTAGGGATACAATACATATGATTTTTATATTTTCTGATTATGGAGGTATGTGAGGGCTTGTTTTCTGCAGAGTGAGCTTTCATTTTTATTGGTACCATATATAGCACATATGACTTTTTGATCACTTCTAATTCTATTTTTAGGAATCGTAGTGTATTGTGCTTTCACTGCTACTATATTTCATGTAATAGATGATAACAGGAGTACTAAGATGGTGGACCTTGAGGCCTTTACTAGGACCACAGCTGCAATGACAACCTTTTAACACTCTTAGTGGTAGGGTTATTGGGGAACAAGGGAGTACCTGCCAGCTTAGTTGCTCCACTCACTATTGACCATAGTATTTAAGAAACCACCAACAACAACCTTATGGGAAATTAGAATAAATCTTTACTGCACCAAACAATACAAAACAATAAAACATGAAAAAAAATAAAAAGTATACACAACCACCCAACCCCTTTAGGAAGCGTTTGAGCGAAACGCGCGTTGGGGTTTGGCTCCTCTCCATACGTGGGTGGCTGGTTGGCTACGTTTGTTTTACATTGCATTAGCATTTATAATATTTTTGTACTTCTTAGCCTAGATGTATTTCTTCAGTCTATGTACTCATAGGCGTTGGAGAGTGGTAGCCTTTTTTTCTGTTGGGTGGTTGTGTATACTTTTTATTATTTGTATGTTTATCATTGTTTTATTGTTTTGATGTGTTTGGTCCAATACATATTTATTCTAATTTAACATAAGTATGTTGTTGGTGGATTCTTTGATATTTACATTATTGTTTCAATATTGATTTCGTGGTTTTATGTAGGATTCTCATAGTATTTAAGAGTTTAAAGAAAAGGAATTGAAGTTAGTTTCAATCCTGGCTGCTACAGTATTGTATCTTCTCTAGTAAAGGGCTGTCACCCACTGTGCATGAAGGAGACTTGCATCCTAAACCTGTTCCATGCACACCCTTCCGGCTTCTATTGTATATGTATTTGGGATGTCAGGAAGAGGTTAAAATGTAGTTGACTATGTTTGAACAATTGGATAAGGCTCTAAAGCCTCATGGGGTTATAATGGCTTTGTTTTTAACCCGCATTCAGCAACCTCACTCCGGTGTCGTGCCAGTATTTTGTTCTTTGAGATTCATGTTGTTTCATTGTCTTTTCATTTTGTTTGTTGTTTATTTCAGACGAAGATAAAAAGATGAAATGGGAATTGTTATTTGTACAAAGGCCCAGGACAAATATAACATAAACTACACATTTCACAAATTCATTACATTCTGCATTGTGATCAGTATATTCTCCCATAATACAAATGCAAAAAATGATCCACTATACAGATGTCATTCAGATGTAAAATAAGTGTATATATTATGGATAAATTGACTTTTATGAAGGGAATATGACATTCAATGGAGCATTTAGAAGTACAATTGAGTGGAGATATAAAAGTGGTAATAGCTGTACAAAATAATATTGGCTTCATTTTCAGGGCTGGATCCTGACTACACAAATACAAATAAAGTCTAATCTCCTCTGCCTATAGCCATAGGCCAACCAAACCTAATGGTGAAACCAACTCATGTTGGCGCTAAATCACAGTCATAGTTTGTTGTATACTTTCCAATACTGCAGTAAAAATAACTGTGTATATTAAAAACTATTTCTAAGAACTTTTATTGATATTAGTATGGGCTCGCTTGCACTCTACTCTGTTTGCAATGTCCTCTGTGGTGGGATTTTGTTAATTAAGAGATTTGTTGACAAAAGGAAAGCACAAAATGCATGCAAGCTCACCACTCCTGGACGCATGTGTAGGTAATCACTACTCCAATCTTAGCCTGCTGGCTTGTCTCCGCCCGGGATCCTGGCCTCCAGTCATGGCTCCATGTAGCAAACAAAAACAAAGGTAGTGGATCCAGCGGTGACGATAAAACGCTAAAACGATATCATGAACAAGGGCGCCTGTTTACGCCCGAAACGCGTCGATGTCTGTACCCTAACTGTACCCTCCCATATATGTGTCAATAAAGAAGACTTTGGTTTTATCGTCACCGCTGGATCCACTACCTTTGTTTTTGCTTGTTGACAAAAGGATTGCTTTATTAATGATAAGGTACATGGGCTTATGACAGTAGAAAACCAAGACTGCTTCCTTCCAAAAGCAAATCTTTCTTGTTTATAGGCTATGCTAGTGTTGCCGTGCAATCAGAGGCTTAACTTTAAAAGGGTTTTCCAGTTTTTATTTTTAATTATCATTAAGGGGTTGTCTCATTACAAGGATTGCTTTTTATGTTAAAGATCTTGCAAAAACAAGTCACTTTGCAATATGTGTCTATTAACAGTGTCCTACCTATTCCTCGATATCCCCTCTTGTACGGTCTGCATCAGCTCCTCAGGTCGCTATAGCTACAGACCTGTTCGATCTCTCCTGATAGGCTGCCAGCACTGGTTGCTATAGCTACAGACCTGGTGTCCTCAGCTGCTCATCACTGCAGGTAAAGTAAAGCCAGTAAATTCTGAATTCAAACATGAATCAGAGAAAACAGGACTGAGGTAAGATGAATCGATGTAGTGAGACAACCCCTTTAAATAGGGCCAAGCTGAGGGTTAATAAAAAAAGAGTCAAATCTCCTTCCATTCTGTAACACCCCGTCAATCACTTCTCTTTAAGTCCTGTACCATGTGCCATCCATCAGCAGAGTGCCAAGCTCCATAGTGAATGAATGGAGTGCAAGCCTCTACTGATGGATGGCACATGGCACAGGAATTGAAGAATACCCCTTTAAGTTTTTGTTCAGCAGTGTAAAATCTGTAACAGACCCCCTTTATACCAAGTACCATTGTAAAACTCCCCTCTGCAGGGCTCAGGTGCATCTGGTGCCTCTGTACCATCTGTAGATATGCCTCTGAGCTTATCCCTAACCACTTGAATGGGACTGAACTCTAAAATACACAGCCTAGAAAATGGAAGAAAGCGTATGTTTTGTTATACAAATTTTGGGGGGTACGGCCACATGGCGTAATTTTGATTAAAGAATTCACCGTTTTTATCATCTTTGAACGGTAGGGGAAGGGTTTTTGGGGCTGCGGTTTGCGTTGAGGACCCCCAAAAACATTTTAAGTACTGGTGCCCCCAAAAAAACGATGGGAATGTGCATGTTCCAAGTTTTTTAGATGGATTTCAGATTTGAAATCCTACCATCAGAAAATCTGAGCGGTGTAGACTACAGTTGAAATTTTCTATTGAAGTATAAGGGAAAGGTTGACAGTGGGTATTTAGATGGTTTAAAAATACAATATCTGTCTGAAAAAAAAACTGAAAAAAAAATGTGTAGTTGGCATACCTAGAAAAAAATGTGCTGGGCAAAAAAATTTCTTCTATTTTAATTTAGGTTACCACTCCCCCTTTTTACATTTTTTTGCCATGATAGCATAAAAGCATTTCTCATGGGCAGGTTATTGAGGACTAGACATCTGGGTCAGAGGATCTACAAAATGGCAGGTCATTGGTGTTCTCTTTTTTTCAGTTTTTTTAAGCATACCAGAAGGCCCCAAAAAGTTCAAAACCGTGAACTAGCAACCGAGTCATCGCTTACTGATGCACTCGTTGCTTGGAGTGATCTGATATAAGAGCTACTACAGCACAAATTGATGAAAATGTTAATGCTATGATAGAAAAGTGTTAGAGCACTCAGTGCATTGCAGCTTGTGCATATGGAGGCAACCGCAGACTGTCGGGTGCCATGATGACCCTATCCCCCCGAAAGTGCCTACTGGAAAAACAGGTGGATTAGAATGACAAAGGTTGAAAAAAGTGCCTTGTCTGATATATTGCATTGTCTTCATGTAGACAGCTGGTTGGCACTTACGTAGTAGGAATGGGGGCCTCAAAGTACAAAAGAGATGTTTCAAAGGGGTATGAATTCCCCGGGCAAGGTTCTATTGGGAACCGTTAAGTCCTGACATTTGTATTAAAATAAGATTACCACATACTGAGATGTTGTTGCAGACCATAAACACTGTTTCTAGCAGCAGTATTCCCTAATGAAAGGGCCTCTTTCAGCAGAGTAATAACCCTGCTATACTACAAAAATTGTTAAGGAATGGTGTAAAGAACATAGCAAGGAGTCCAAGAATTTTACTTGTCCTCCAAATTACGTTGACCCAGAAGACCCCTAAAAAATTTAAGGACTTAAAGGATTTTGCTGCAAAGTTTTTGGTGTAGAATTCCCTGACACCTTCTCAAGTCTTGTTGAGGCCACACCTAGATGGGTCATAGCTGTTTTGGCACACAACATTAGGCAGATGGTTCTAAAGGGGTTGTCTGGTTTATGTAAGAATCAAATATTAAAGGGTTATCCACCTTATCCCCCTCGAGTCATTTGTTTAGCTCCAAGGGCCCAGGTTAAATAAAAGAGAGTCATACTCACCTTCCTCTGACCCCCAGTTCCCCGTATCTCTTGACCTTTTGTTTTACAGTATAACTTCCAAATGGGGAGTATGCTATGAGTGTGATTGTTTTGGTGGGGCATGTCTCCCCAACTTTCCACCCACCATTCAGAAGTGAGTGGCCAATTTTTGCAAATTAAAAAAACTGCAAAGTGTGGCGTGTATATGTATTCAGCCCCCCTGAGTCAAAACTTTGTGGGGATATTTTGTTAATCTAGCTGCGCTTGTTGGGGTTGTTCTAACGCTTAACAAATTTAGAGGCTGGAAGTTTTGCCCCTTCTCTTTACAAAAAAACCCGCTTAGTCAGATTGGTACGCGAACGTTTGTGAACATCAATTTGCAAGTCCTACCACAGCACTTTTGCAACCCACTGTATATGCTTAGGTTGTTATATTGTGCCCTTGTCCCTTTCAATTGTAATAGTATATTGCTTATTTCATTTTAGCCTATTTTCTTTTTTCAATTAATCACAATAATCAAAACAGAATTAAAGTAAAAAACCTCTACGTTTTTCAGGCATTGGTCCAGTCCCTTTAAACCCCTTCACGACCTTGGCCGTTCCCCTCGCCCCCGGGGTTTGGGGGGTTTCCGCACCGGAAAAGTTTGGATTACTCCTGAGGACGGGGCAAACCCTTCTAAGGCAAGTTCGCGCGACCCGGGCGGGGTGTAAAGGGGTATATTACAGCTAAACACCCCGGGAAAGGTCGGCCCCGACCCCGGGATCGTTCCGGGGGGGGCCCGGGTTTAAAACCCCTTAATTATTGCGACGTTTGGGTGCAATAACTAAGAGAGACCCCCGGGGGAGATCGTTTCCCCTGCGTCTCTGCCCGGCGGCGGGCGCGCACGGATGGGGAATTTTCCTTGAAGCTCCTGCCTCCTTACAGACCCACGGAAGGCAGAGAATTTTTTCCGGGGGTTGTCTATACGTAAACGACCCCCGGCCGTGCCCTGGGGGCAGGGGCCCCGGATCTTTACTGACAGTTGTATGGGAAAACCAGTCATAGAAAAAAGCTATGCCTGTTTCCTATTGAATGAGGATCTAAAGATTCTCTTTCCCAAACCCCCTAGGGGGGAAAAGAAAAAATAAAAATGGGGAAAAATGAAAAAAAAGAAAAAAAAAAGTAAAAAAACATGAAAAAACACAAACACAAAAAATAAAAATTAAAAATAGTACCCCCCCTTTTTCCCCCTTTACAAACGCCAATGCCCCAAAAATGATCAAAAATAAATAAAGTACCCATTTTTGGTACCGCCGCTTGGAAGACCTCCCTATAAATCTGTCATTTTAAAATTAAAACCTACGGTGAACGCCGAAAAAAAAAAACAAAAAAAAACAATCACAAAATTAAGATTATTGTTTCCCCCCACACTAAAATGGAAAAAAAAGCGATCAAAAACTCCTATAAAACCCCAAAATTTGTCCCAAATTTTAAAACGTCAGTTAAATCCCGCAAAAAAAAAGCCCCTCATACGCTCTGAATACGGAAAAATTTGAAAATTATAGCTCTCGGGAAGAAGCGATGTTTAAATATTGTTTTACACACTAGAAACCTTTTTTTTTTTTTTTAAAGTGTTTTTAGCTTAAAAAAACTATAAAAATAGGGTATCGCCATAATCGTAGGACCCAAAGGGGTTAAAAGCTAACTTATCACGGTTTCCTGCAGGGTGAGCTCTTTTTAAAAATAAAAAAAAAAAAAAACTACTAGGATTGCAGTTTTTTTCTTCCCCCCGGGGCCCCCAAAAAAATGGTTTTAAAAAAGCGATAAAAAATTTCTTGTCCCCCCAAAAATGATACAAAAAAAAACGTCAACTATCTCGCAAAAAAACAACCCCTACCCACTCCAAGCACAAAAAAATGTAAAATTTATGGCTCTGGGACAAACGGCGATGCAAAAACGTATTTTCCTGGTTAAAAAAAAAGTGTTTTTTTGATAAAAGCAGAAAAACAAAAAAAATTTTTAAAAAAATTTGGGAAAGGGTGAAATTCGTTTTTCCCCTGCTGAGTAAAGAACCATTTTAAATTTATACCGTACAGTGACCACTAAAAAAAAATAAAAAAAAAAAAAACACACCAAAATTGCTTATTTTGTTCAAAACATCTCAAAAAACCTTAATAAAAAGTGAACATAGAAACCCATATGCCCCCGCAAAATTGGTACCAAAAAAAAACTTAAAACCACCCCGAAAAAAAACAACCCCATACACAGCTTTTGCACACAGCAAAAAAAAAAAGTTAGGGCCCTGTCGGGAATAGGACAACATAAAAACGAAATTTTTTTTATAGACTTATTTCTACTGTTAAAAGTAATAAAACAAAAAAACTATAAAAAAATTTCTATATCATTGTAATTGTACCGACCCCCATAGTAAAGTTATCAAATCTTTTACACTGTACGGCAAATGCTGTAAAATTAAAAACTAAAAAAAACAATGCCCGACTCCCTTTTTTCCCCCCCATTTTTAAATTGCCCAATGCAAAAAAAAAACTAGGGAAACCCCTTGTGCCTAAAATCAGAATACATCCCTAAAAGAGATCCCTGAGGGGTGTTGAATCTAAAAGGGGGCGACTTCTGGGGGGTTTCGCCTGTTCTGCTATTTTGGGGGGCTTTGCAAATGCGACATGGCCCCCACCAAAATTTTGCGTTCCAAAAGCCAAAAAGCCTCCCTCCTTTATACGCCCCGGGTATGCGCCCAAAAAGCAGTTTACACCCACATTTAGGGTATTGGCCCCAATTGGGAAAAAATTTTTAACAAAGTTTTTTGGGTTTTTTTTTCCCCGGATTCCCTTTTATAAAATGAAACAAATTTTTAAACTAAAAATTTCAAATTATTTGGGGGAAAAAATTTTTTTTTAATTTCAAAAGCCTTATGCTAAAAAAAAAAATTTTTGAAAACAAAGTGGGGGTCAAAATACTCAATTTCACCCCTGGGTTTTATTCCTTAAGGGGTGTAGTTTCCATTTTTCGGTCTATTTAGGGGTGTTTATTAAGTTTTAAACACCTTTGGGGTTCCCCCCAAAATTTAAAGGCGCCTAAATAAAATGTATTGAAAATTAACCCCCGAGTATAGTAGGTTCTCCTCCTATTCTGGGGCTTTTTGGTTTAGCCAAATAATGCACTTGGGGGCCCCATTTGGCCCTATCTCTAAAAAACCCGGGGGAATTTGATATTAATTTTGCATTTTTCCTAGTCACAAATTTCTGTTTTCCCGTGGGAATTAAAAGGAAAAAAATTGGAAAAAACTGGCAAAAAAAAATGAAATTTGAAATTTCACCCCAAATTTGCTTTAAATTTTTTGTGAAATACTGAAAGGGGTTTTCAAACTTCCTAAATATTTTTGTTTAAAAAACTTAAGGGGGGCAGTTTTTCAAAGGGTGGGGTTCCCCTTATGGGGGGGTCTTTCATGCAGGCCCCTTTAAAGCCACGCGAAATGGAGTGGTCCCTAAAAAAAAAGTTTATTGGGAAATTTTTTTTGAAAATGTGAAAATTAAATACTTAAATTTTTAAGCCCCCCCAATGTCCCTAAAAAAAAAAAAAAAACATTGGAAAAAATGATGCCAACCTATAGGACATATGAGATGCAAATTATAAAAAATATTTTGTGGGGGGTAATTATCTGCTTTCACGCGAAATTTTGCAACTTTTAAAAACGCTAATTTTTCAAAATTTTCATGAAATTTTTAATTTTACCAAAAAAAAAACAAGGATTTATGGATAAAAATTTCCCTTTCTAACTTTAAAGGGACAATATGTTCCCCGAAAAAAACCAAAACTTTTGAAAACACATGGCTAGGGAAAGTGTTTAAAAAGTTATTCTCACATAAAATACAAATGCCCGATTTTTAAAAATAGGGGGTGGGGTCGGAAGGTAAAAACAGGTGGGTCCTTAAGGGGTTAAACATGCACATGTTGTTTGTAGCCTTTTTTAAATTTTTACCCCAATTGGTGTCCCAAAAGTCCCTTTAAATTTCTCGGGGGACCATCTGAAAATGCGATATCAGATTAGATCAGCAGCAGAAGATTTAGCATAGGAGCACAGAAGAACAGGGATATAAATTTAGAAACGTGATTTGAAAAAAAAATTTCTTTAAGTTTTTTAGTGGGTTTCCCCACACAAGGCTCTCTGGTTTAAAGTTCCCCCCAATATAAATTAAAATTCAGACAAAAATTTGATTTTGGGATGTGTTAATTCCCCCCAAACCCTAGACGTTTTGTACTTTTTTTTATGTGGGACAAAAATTCAGGAAAAGTTTTAAACTTTCCTATACCCCATGTAAAGGTCATTAAAAAAAAAATTCAACTTTTAAGCCCTAAAGGCCTAATTCCAAAGTCCCGGGCCCCCCTGACACTGTGGAGAAAATCAAAAGCAAGAAAGGGGGACGTTTGACTTCTTTAATCCATATTACAGTAAAGTGAGGTAGCAGCAGGTGACAATCAGATGAAGTATGAGTCAGACCAGGTGATTCACTGTCTTTGCAAATGAATATGAGATTTTCCGCCCCCTATTCCCAGATCTTCACTTAAAAAAGCTGTTTTAAGTGTTCACAAAAAGTGTCATAAGGGGAGATCAAAAGTGGTGCACACAGGCAGATGGGGCTTGGATTTTTTCCGGGATTAAAAGCAGGGACAAATGGGGTAAGGCCCCTGTCTACCCAGCTTAGTTATAATACTATCTGAAATCCAACAGTATTTTAACTTTCTCACAGATTTTTCCCGCGTTTTTTGCACAAAAAAATGTGGTTGGATTTTGGATTTCCCACCGGCCCAGTACATGGGGCTATGGGAATCCGACCAAAATCCGTCAGAAGATAGAAAATGTTCTCTCTTTCACCAGACAGTAAAAATTCTGTGCTGTTTTAGCTACAGCAAGGGTTTTTTTTTTGAAGTCTAAACAGCACTGGATTTCCCGTAGGAAATTTTGGGGGATTCTAAATAAATGGGAAACCGCCTTTAAAAACCTGTGCTGTGTACACATAGCCTTAGACTGTAAAACAACTCATCTTCTGTCTGAAAAAGAAAAGATAATGTGCACGGAAATTGAGCTGCAGATTTTGAATTCAGAGCATGACAATTTATGTTCTAGATACCCCACACTTTCAGTGCAGCCCTTCCCCACTAGTCAATGATCGAGTCAAAATCTGCAATAAATCCACAGTTGTTGGAAGTGCTACAGATCCACAGAAAAATCTGCAACTGCCGATTTGTAATATGCTAACTTGTTTCCTACATTTACAAATTATGCACTATGAGGATAGTAATAGTCATATCAGTCTCCGCTTGGTCACATTGCGACTGTGGAAGGGAGAGGCATGGACCGCACATCCTCACACTATACGTTCATCTAATGCTTCTCAGCTAAACTTTACAAAAATGAACAGGAGGTTCTTAGCATATTTTTTGATCAAAACGTAATTGCCCACTTGCCACTTCACGGTGACCTCTATAAAGTGGGTCCCTACGCTAAATGGGCTCAGCACTGCATGGAGGCCACCACCGCAGCAAAAACCACACAGATGAGGGGCACTGCCCAGTGGCCCAACAGCCCCACTGCTGCCAAACCTAGCCCCCTGTTTCTGGGCTGTACCACCACAGCAACAATGGCCGCCATACAGCACCGCCACCAAAAAAAGGAAAGGTTGACACAGCTTACCTCTCCTGGGCTCCTGTGTGGCTTTTGCTGCGCCGATGGCCGCAATGCAGTGTTACCCCCATTTAGTGTATGGACCCACTTTAAAGAGGTCGCCGTGAAGTGGCAAGTGGGCCTATATCTTTTGATCAAAAAGTATACTAAGAATCTCCTGTTCATTTTTGTAAAGTTTTGCTGAGAAGCATTAGATCGGGGGATGTGCAGTCCATGCCTCTCACTTCCATGTTTGAACATGTTGCGACTGTGACATGACCGAGAACCAACATGGGACCCCACACCAATGACTTTCAATTAGTGTGGGGTGCTTAATAAGCAGATATAAGCTTAGTAGCTTAATAAGCGGATTTGCAGGTGAACAACAGCAGCAATGTGTTATAAGTAAGGTTATGTCCTAATGTTGGTAACCAAGAATTGAGCTTGCTCCATACGCATGGTGGGTGCTGGTTGTTAATACAGCTGACAACTGCCACTATCAGTGGGATAAGTAATGACTCCGATCACTTTTGTTTAACTCTTTAGACTCCATGACTGCGTCTAAATGTTTGCTTCCATAGCAGCCATATTGTATATTGAAGCCTTCCGTATCTGCCACAGTAATAGGAACGCTATCTTTGTACACCTTTCTGAATTATGCATGCAATGCAGGATGGTGTACAAGTAATTGTGCCCCCTGGTGGTCAGGTATTTTAGGGGGACTATATGTACAAGTGAAAAAAAGTTTTAAAATTAAAATAAATAAAGAAATTAAAAGTTTGAAACGTCCTCCTTTTTTTACAAAGTTACTAATAACTGGTATCGTCGTATCGGTAAAAGTCTATTAAAATATATTATAAATGATCCCATAAGGTGAACAATGTAGAAGCAAAAGATTCTCAACACCAAAAATGCAGGGGGATGTGGTGGGTGGCTAGTTCATTTTATACATTTCAGCCTGCAAAAAATAAGCCATCATCCAGGTCCATAGGTAGAAACACAAAAAAGTTATGGGTCACAGAAGATTTCACTGCATGCAAATAAAATAAAAAATAGAGTTTTTTTTTAGTTTTTAAAACTACTTAAAGGGGTTGTCTCACTACAAGGATTGCTTTTTATGTTAAATATCTTGCAAAGACAAGTTACTTTGCAATATACAGTATATCCATTAACCATATCCTACCTTTTCTGAGATATCCCGTCTTGTATGGACTACATCAACTCCTCAGGTCACTATAGCAACAGACTTGTTTGATCTCTCATGATAGGCTGCCAGCACTGGTTGCTATAACTACAGACCTTGCTTCTACTGCAGCCTAGTAGGAGCCAGTAAACACACCCCTGAATTCAAAATGAAACCAAGAAAACAGAACTGAAGATGAATCAATGTAGTGAGACAACCCCTTTAAACATAATGAAAACCCACATTTGGTATCACTGGAATCATATTGACCTGCAGAATGCAAAAAACACATAATTTATTCCCAGCAGTGAACTCCATTAAAACCAAACCCCAGCAAATATGCCGCAATTCCGTTTCTTTTTCACATTCAACCCCATATAGAATTATCAGTACATTATATGTTTTAGGAAAAAGTACATCTTGTCCTGCAAAAAATAATCCTTCATATGACTATGTAGACTGAAGACTATAAAAAGTTATGGCTTTTGGAAAACAGGGGAAAAAAATCAATGCAACGGGAAAAAAGGCTTGGTCATTAAGGGGCTAGCAATCAGTGTATATCACAGTGTTCTGGGACCTAAACTATGTTGACATGGCGAATTTCAACAAGAATGAGGATTCGCTGTCTGATTCCATGTTAAAATCCTTGACTCTGTTTATTTTAATTCAAAATCTATGTTACAGAAAAAAAGAATGCACGTGTCTATTCTTTTGATCAGTTTTTCCCTGGATTTACTTTAAGCAGGAGGGACATGGATTAACCCTGTTTAAATGGGGCTAACCCACGTCCAAATCAGAGCCCAAAACCAGCTCTGTAAAGTAAAAATCTTCAACAGAATCCGAGGTATGGTCTCATATTTCCATTGAGGATTACACATCAGATTTTTTCCATAAACACCCAAAATGTGAACATGCCATAATGGCTGTGTGGTTTTGTCAGTGTTCAACTGCTTATTGAGCTAAATATAACAATCACTGGTGTGGGGTGCTGCAGCAGTTCCCAGCCACACTGTGACCAGTCAGAGGCCGCTCCATTTATTCATACCCTAATCCTGCGTTAAATCTGCATCTAAATCTGCATGATTCTATATGGATTTGTTGCTGCATATTTACCAGCAGAAAAGCAGCAGATTTTCTGTTGTGGAAAATCCATAGCATTTCTGTCCCATATGCCTTTACTTCAATGGCTGTGAAACTTACAACATACTTGAAAAAAACATGAAAACCAATATAATTTTGATCAATGTAATTAATTCCTGGTAGTTTTATATGTAAAATAGCAACACATACACTTATGAGTAATTGAGCAAGAATATGGTCGCTCTGTCAGCTCTTGGCTTTCATAGTTCCCTTCATGCCAAGTCTGTCTAATTATCCATCAGTATGATGAGATGGTAGATTATAGCATCAGATTTACCAATCAGAATCCCCTGGAGTCCTAAGCAAAGGGAGACATGACATTAGGACGGGGGACCTGTAGCTCTTATAGTCTTTTAATAGTCCTCTGTATAGCTGTATGGATTTAAGCAAGGGTGGTAGTTTTGTAAAAGGAAATAGTAGTTGCATGCATGGTGTTTTTATTGTACAGAGCATTGATCAAAGGGGGTGTGTCTTTAGGAGAGGGATCTATAGCGATTGCATAGTCCTATAATAGTTGTAGGGATATAGGCAAGGGTGGTTTTGCTATAAGAAAAAGGAATATTCGTGTGAAGAGTGTTTTACTGTGAGGAGGGTAGGATTTAGAAAAACTTCCTGTCTTTTCTCCGTCTTTCTCTTTCTCTCACCAGAGGAACTGTAGAAATGATTTCCCTTCTACCCGCCCCTTATTTAATGACTACACTAAAGCTTGTAATTCACTAATAACTGTACATTGATGCCTGGATTATTGTATCTGTTATACTTTATCTATCTCTAGATCGGGTATCAGATACAGTTTTATTATGACATTGATGTGAAACATTATCCTCTTAAGCCCAAGGGAAGGGTAGTTCTTCAGCCATGGCTTCCCAAAGGTTTCCTCCACAGGGTTTTTTTTCATCATCATGCCTCTTCTTGAGTCCAGGATTTGCCTAGAAGTTTCTAGTAATCTAGTCTATATTTTCCTGACATTAAATTAAGTTGTCAAAAAACAAAATAAATTATTATAATAATAAAAAAAAATATGTATCATGGCATATTTTATTTATTTATTGTTAATGTCATCCAGGGGCAAGCACAGTGGTTAAGCAGGAGTAAGGATCTTCAGTAGGGTCATAGATTGGCAGCCAGAGCGTGCCACCCATTTGTTGCTGTCTTGCCGGTGCTGTATGTCAGACAGCTGGGAATCTTACATACTGGCCATAATTCACCTGACTCCTGACTCTTTAATTGTACTCATGTGGTTGTAATAAAGCTGTGTCCATTTTAGTGTCACAAAAAAAGTGTTTTATGCATTTATTCCTAAGCTTCTGTTTATAGTTTGGGTTGTAATACGTGGAGGGAAAGTCCATCTCATATCCAAAAGTCAAGAAGTTTGTTAAAATTGTGTGCTAGAAGCCTGCTCCCGGTTCCCATCTCCTCTGCTGCACATCCAAGACTACAGCTCTGGCTATGGACTAGCTTATCAAATGATTAGGCCTACAATTAGATGCTGTGCTCTTACTCCTGAAGCCTTACTGGAACCAGATGATTTATTCTCATATTCTGTCACAACCTACTTTACATGGTAACAGCTCATACAAGGTTGAGGGACGTCTATCTTTTTTCGGCCTTACAAACTATGTAAGGTCAGGCAACGGCATCTCTACCCTACAGACCTACATAGAGACTTAGTATGGTTTCAGAAGTTTTGGGTCCAACAAAACCTACTGAGAGGACTCCCTTGACTTCCCAACAGCGCATTACTTAGTCACCAAATAAGAAAGCGACCTCTAATGCGCCTTTTGTCCTTGGAGAGTGTTTTCTTAAAAATGCACCCTAAAGCTATGTCTTGCTTTTTCCGATTATATGGAAATTCATGTGCAGACCTATTTAAATGGTATGTGACACTGAATAGGTTAAAGCAAATATATGATCCCACTGGTAACGCATGCTGGAGATTAAATAACTCCAGCTGCACCTTTTTACACTTTTGTTGGGATGTAGTATGATTCATGTATCCTGGTAAAAAGTCTTTATACAATTAACTTGCTAGTCCACCAAAGATTGGGCAGCATTCAATTTCCACGGTATGTTCAAACTCTTTGTCCTATTTGATAACCCTTATAGCAGCTGCTACAATTCTAAATCAATACAATAGAATTTCCCTGCATCCCTGACTAACAAGGTTTGTCAAATCTCCAGATTTAAAGATAAAACCCATTGGGGACTTAGATCCTATGACACATACCTGCACATTTGGAACCCTTGACTTACCAATAAACAACAAATTTACAGAGTCTCCCAACAACACTACTAACACCTATCCACAATTTTTTTGTAGCCAACCTCCCTTCCTCCCCAACTCCATACAAGCCTCTCCTAGGCACATTACCACCTCACCTGGTCTAACTACTTATACAGCAAGCCTGGCCTCATGCGCTTTTAGATTGTGTTCAACTAATTCTCAAAGTCTTTCATGTCATCAGCTTCAATACATGTTGCCCATGGTAAATACAGAGACTCCTCATCACTAGGTTTTCCCTGTCCCCAATCCTAAATGATTACTATGTTTTCACTGTATTGTTACCTATATTTCAGTAGTGCAATGAAGGCAATCTAAAGTATGACACCAACTCGCTATTTCTTTCTTTCCCTTTGTCTGAACCATCAGTTTTGAAAACCAGGACACTGTGTACTGTTAAAGGGGTTGTATCATTACATTAAATGGTCTTCAGAATGAGGGGACATTGAAAATAAGCAACTTTGCAATTGGATGTCATTTGCAAAGCTGTCTTGTTTTTACATTGTCCCTTATCTTCATTTTCTGTAAACACTGTTCCCCAATGCCGGTCGGATTCCACCTCCTTTCATTTCATTGGCTGAAGGCTCTACTAATTTACATTCTGTCTGGCCCCCGTCGTATTCATGGGAGTGTGCACTCCTGCCTCTCTCACTCAGAATAAGGGGCCGGCAATATTTCACTCTGCACAGCCAGCAGCTCCATAGTAACACTGCAGCTGCTTCTACAATCAGAAAACAGCAGAATTGTGCCCAATGCCTAAATGCTCCTGCGTGTAAACATAGAAGGGAGACAGATCTGTGCTGCTCTGGATGAGTTCATAGAAGACTAGATTCAACTGTAACAAACCTCCAGCTGTGAGAGGAGAAGAGATCAGTTCTCTGAGTTCACAGAAGACTGAATGCAGGGCTGTGGGAGGTAAACAGCTCTTACAAAATAAGACTGCATAGGGATAGGAACGACACAGTGACATGTGGACTCAGACAGAGAGAGTGGGGGAGAGCAAGGATGTGCTATCCCCTCCGACTGAACTCAAACAAACACACTGACTCAGGAGCGAGCACGAACAGTGAAGGGGGGATATTATCATCCCCCTTCAGTTAAGAAACACCCAGCTGGGAGGGGAAGAAACGCCCCTGGATTTGACAAGCTGAGAAACTGAAAGTACAATGAAACAGACGAACTGATGAAGTGATAACTGCCCTTTAATTTCGATGTGTACACTGTCTAAGGTGCCCAATCTCCGTGGTTACTGAGGATGTAAATACATGGATTGTACATAGATAAATATAAGTTAGATAGATAGATTGCTAGATAGATAGATAGATTGCTAAATAGATAGATAGCTAGATAGATAGATAGATAGATAGATAGATAGATAGATAGATAGATAGATGGATAGACCAGAAGAGCAGTCTTGACCAACACCTCAAAATACATGCAAATACATTGCAGCACTTCACTTCTCATCAGATAGACATAGAATAGATAGATATATAGATGTCAGATAGAAGGTAGATAGATTAGATTAAAAAATAGATGGATTGATGGGTATGCGATAGATAATGATTGATATCAGATAAATAGAGATAGATATATACATAGATAGCCCATTGGTGCTTGATCTCCTACATCAATTTTTAAATCCTCCATATAGATTAGAGCTTCAGTACTGTATAGAAAGAAATATCCTCTTTACCCTACTTTAACCTTCCCAAATGGTAATATTCTGAATGGTTCTAGTATTTTTTACTTTGATTGATCTCACTATCAAGACTATTTAACCTACAGAGATCCCATGAGACTTTTCTTGGAACAAACATAAAAAATGTCCTTTGGGGAAACACAAGTCTAAAACGTACACAAATTAATGTTTAGAAACAATCATTGAGCACTAACCGCATTCTGCATGACTATGAAGGGTAACATTACATTTATTACAGTAGCAAATCTACACTATTCTTCACTTAAAATGCTTATATAGACATACACTGAAATCAATGTTCCAGCCGAAAGATTGGGGGACAGAGTCCTCTCTTCCATGCATTATGTAAGAACTGTGGCTGTAGCCCGCTCAGCACTGCGTCCGCCATCTGGCCTCTGTGTGCTGACACACAGTATTGTTCTCCCTTAATATTTCTGATCGCTTTACTAATCCAGTAATCAATGGGCAGAGATATTGAGGGAATTTTCCCACACCAAAAAATAAGCATTCTGCGAATCTGATGAGTTATTCTGTAGTGGAAATGCCTGGCTTTTTTTCTGCAGATCTCACCCTGGACCTGTGACATCTCTTGACACGTCTGTTTTTGTTAATCCTTGTGTTACCATTGATTAACAATTTGGGAGCACCTTCTCTTATAACTCTGTGTTGTGCTGTTCCTCTATTATTCTGCCTTGAAATGTATTACTGAATCAGTCAAATGGGTGTTACCATTCCTTTTTTCAAAGGGCTGTGTCCCAGCACACACTGATTGTCAGCACTGATTGGACAATGTCAGAACAGCCCCCCAAAGGTAAAACCCATCTGACAGATTGGTAATGAATTTCTAGGAGGATAAACAGGAAAATCACACACATAGGCCTCGTTCACACGGCTTATTTCAGAGCGTATTTACATCGGATTGCCGATCGTAAATACGTTCTGAAATCAGTTGAAAATCAGTTGCAAATAAGTGCCACTAAGTGTGGCACGTATTTGTAACTGATTTCCCGACGGATTCACCATGTCCAATCATTGTAGGTGGTGAATCCGTCCGTAAATAATTGACATGCACATTGTTTTTCCGTCCGGATTGCCGTCGTCAATCCGCGTCGGCACACGGAAATACGCGTCGTGTGAATGACGAGCCGTATTTTCTATTGAAATAAATAGAAAATAGGCTGTTACTTGTTTCTGACTGATTTGCCGATGGATTGACGATCGTCAATCCGTTGGCAAATCCGCGGCGAAATAAGCCGTGTGAACGAGGCCATAGAGGATAGAAATGGAAATATGCTGCTGGATTGTGGAGGAACATCAGTATTTACTAAATGGATATCTCACAAACAGCAAGAAGTCCAGTTTAGATATAAAGAGGTAAAATCTGCAGTGAATCCACAGTACAAACTGTCGTAAACTCTATATGCTACACAAGAAGATTTTGCTACCACATCTTAATTTATCCTACACCTAGTCCCATACATGTAAGCAGGAGCAAGGCTAAAACTGCTGCTGCCCCAAACCAGCAATCTGCCTACAGGGCAGGCGTAACTACACAGGCACCATGATGATGATGTCACACCACCTAACATGAGGACTGAAAATGAAAACAAGAGCTCACCTTCTCCAGCATTCAAACATCACTTAGCCCAGTTCCTAGCTCGGTTCTGGGCGCAACCCCTCCTTCATATAATGGAAAACAACAAGATACGAACCGGCTCTGGAACTTGTGATGACAGGCGGACCACAGAGCTACTTTAAAAGATCTGCAAACTTTATTTCATCTTACATAAATCTATAAAAACATCCGTCATGCAAATACAAGTGCTGCAAACGAGAGACCTCCAGTGCTAGCTGGTCAGTGAGCTAACAGACCGACACGTTTCGGGTCATGTGACCCTTACTCATGGAACAGCTGACACATTGATTAGCCCATTTTAACCTCACTGCGTGATGACATAACATCATAGTTTCTAATATTATTACAAAATATAAAACCTTACTCATTAATAAAAACATTACTCACTTTCAGCTCACATCAATAGTGGTATTATATATCCTGTCTTATGTGGAGCCCTTTCGGAACCCTGGTATCCAGGTGGAATATCCACCATGCCTCCCTGGCCAGTAGCTTCCTCTGTATGTCTCATCCTCGTGCTGGATTCAAAATACGTTCAATGCCTACTGCTACTGGCCAGGGAGGCGTGGTTGGTGGATATTCACACATGGGCGTTTGGCGTTCCTCATGGTGAACTTCGCGCTCAGGATTCCGCCTAGTTCCTCAATCTGTTGATATAGTTTGGAAGACTTTGATATAATGAAGACAAGCTAAGTGCTATCATGAATATTTAAAGGACTATTGCTTATGTTACATAACACGTCACAGGTTTTTATTCTGTCATTATATATACTTGTGTGGATATACCTATAAATAGATGGGTCACAAAAGAATCTAAGTAAAAAAGAAATATTGATACTGAATATTAGTGTTTGGACTGTTTTTCTATGTTTGTTAATTATACTTAGGGCACTTGGGAGAGAGCCCTGTTCAGTCCCACAATGTGGTTATGCTGGAAGTACGTTACATGGTCCATAATTCTTATATTAAGTGACTATTTATTTATCAATCTACCAACCCACTGGGGGACCTACAGTGGGGAAAAAAGTATTTAGTGCTTGTTTTCCCACTTTAAAAGATGAGAGAGGCCTGTAATTGACATCATAGGTAGACCTCAACTATAAGAGACAATTTATGAAAACAAATCCCGAAAATCACATTGTCTGATTTGGAAAATTATGGTGGAAAATAAGTATTTGGTCACCTACAATCAAGCAAGATTTCTGGCTCTCACAGACCTATAACTTCTTCTTTAAGAGGGTCCTCTGTCCTCCCTTCATTTCCTGTAGTAATGGCACCTGTTTGAACTTGTTATCAGTATAAAAGACACCTGTCCACAACCTCAGTCACACTTCAAACTTCACTATGGAGGAGACCAAAGAGCTGCCGAAGGACACCAGAAACAAAATTGTAGCCCTGCACCAGGCTGGGAAGACTGAATCTGCAATAGGCAAGCAGCTTGGTGTGAAGAAATCAACTGTGGGAGCAATATTTAGAAAATGGAAGACCTACAAGACCACTGATAATGTCCCACGATCTGGGACTCGACGCAAGATCTCACCTCATGAGGTCAAAATGATCAAAAGAACGGTGAGCAAAAATCCCAGAACCACGTGGGTGACCTAGTGAATGACCTTCAGAGAGCTGGGACCAACATAACAAAAGCTACCATCAGTAACACACTATGCTGCCAGGGACTCAGATCCTGCAGTGCCAGACGTGTTCCCCTTCTTAAGCCACTACATGTCCTGGCCCTTCTGAAATTTGCTAGAGAGTATTTGAATGATCCAGAAGAGTATTGGGAGAATGTCATATGGTCAGATGAAACCAAAGTAGAACTGTTTGGTAGAAACACAACTCGTAGTGTTTGGAGGAGAGAGAAAGTGGAGTTGCATCCAAAGAACACCATACCTACTGTGAAGCATGGGGGGGTGGAAACATCATGCTTTGGGGCTGTTTCTCTGCAAAGGGACCAGGATGACTGATCCATGTACATGAAAGAATGAATGGGGCCATGTATTGTGAGATTTTGAGTGCAAACCATCTTCCATCAGCAAGGGCATAGAAGATGAAATGTGGCTGGGTCTTTCAGCATGACAATAATCCCAAGCACACCGCCAGGGCAATGAAGGAGTGGCTTCGTAAGAAGCATAGCAAGATCCTGGAGTGGCCTAGCCAGTCTCCAGATCTGAAACCCCATAGAAAACCTTTGGAGGGAGTTGAAAGACTGTCTTGCCCCGCGACAGCCCCAAAACATCACTGTTCTAGAGGAGATTTGCATCGAGGAATGGGCCAAAATACCAGCAACAGTCTTCTTACTGCCTCTTTTTTTCTCGACCTTTCACCCTGAAAAGCTGCCGTAGACCTGACATGCCCAGAGACCACCATGCTCTAGGGCCCACCATGGGTTTCTCCTCTTCCCTATGGGTCAGTCTGAGCCTGTAAACAAGCATAAGTACGAAGCTACTGCACAGAATCTGCAGATAATAGACGACTCAAGGGCATATATATATATATATATATATATATATATATATAATATATATATTATTATATATATAATATATATTATATATATATATATATAAACAAGACATCCTGAGATATGAAACGTTGCAATTTTGAATTTGCAAGTTTCAAATTACAGTCCTAACGATTTAAATGAGAATTCATGCAAAGTCCAAACCATCATGTTTAGGCAAAGTAAATCTTAACAACTTCACCTTGTCGGTAATGTACAGTCATTCATTTATCTTTCTCATCCACTGTTTAAACATAAGCACTTATAATCTAACAGTTCATTACACAAGCCATACAACCTTCAGAATGTGACTTTGATGTAAGGGGGTTGTAGGTTTGGTGCTTGAATTTCTTTATCAAACATCTGTGCTTAATTCAACGACTAATGCTGATTGGATTGATATATCGTTAATGTCTCTCTCTGAAGCATAGAAACGAGTCTTAAGCAGCGAGGGCACAAACATATCACTATCAGAGGTTACTCTAATAGGACACTTTGGAAATTAATACATTTTTATCAAATTACAAAGAAAATGATGTCTTTTATAAATTTTTTTCTTCTTTTATTGTAATTCATTGTCTTTTTGACAAAACAAGACCAAGTTAGAACAAAATAGCAAAATAAATGTGTTGCCATAATACATAGTGTTTTTTTTTTTTTTTTTTAAACCCCGTGACATCTCCTGAAATATCTGTTCTCATAAATCCTTGTGCTCCCTGTGAAATAGCTCTTCTGGAGCATCTTCTATTATAACACTGTGCTGTGGTAAAAAAAAAAAAATAATAATTTAGTAAAAAATCAGCTCACCCACAATAAGATGATAAGCGTGAAGAGTTCCACCACAACCTCAAAGACACTAAGGGGATCATGTATTAAGTCTGTCTCAGTCTAAGACTCTCTTTGTTGCCCATAACAACCAATCAGAGCGCCCGTTTCATTCTTTCAGAGCACTAAATGAAATGTTACGGGTGCTCTGATTGGTTACTATGGGCAATATAGAAAGTCTTAGACCAAGAAAGTTTTCATACATGTGGCCTCATAGTATAGCCAACATTCTGAGAACTTGCATCCAATGGAACGTGACTTTCATTGCAATAAATTATAATATTCCATAATCCAAAGTAAGGACATCAGGCAATATGTAATTGAAGAATGCTTATTATAGTGGCATGATCCAAGTGGGAATCCCAGCAAACAAATTACATAGTCATAACTATTTTAATTTATTAGAATAAAAGTCAAGTTTCATTGGATACAAGTTTTCAGAGTGCTGGATATACATTTGGGGTGACATGTATGGTCTAGACGCATAGAGGTCAGTTCTATAAAGCTTTAGCACAGTGTGGAATGTGCCAGTATGTATTCCACTGTTCCACTGTGGGTCATAGATTTGGCGCTTTCTAGTTCCACTATGACAACTCAGGCTCAAGTAAACCTCTTTTAGCTTGGTCTGGCTGTTCCAGCAGTAATGCGCCCAGTTTTGCCGTCCTCCAGTCATGAATATGTAGAATCATGCGGTTGTGGTGTGACATGTCTCCAGAATGCCCCCCGATCTCAGGCGCATTACAAAGTGGCGTGGGCGCCGCAAAATGTGACATGTATGTACAGGGCTGTGCTAGTATTCTGGTGTCCTTTCAGCCCAAAAACTGTTGTAGCCCTGTTCTCTAGATGTATGTTCAGGCTCGCTCCAAAATTAGGCGCATTATGAGACGCCCGTGGCACTTTTTAATGCGCCTGAGATCGGGGGGCGTTCTAGAGGCATGTCGCACTACAACTGTATGATTCTACACATTTATGATGGGAGGACAGCAAAACTAGGCGCATTACTGCTGGAACAGCCAGACCAAGTTATAAGTGGTTTACCTGAGCCTGAGTTGTCGTTTTGGACAGGGCCGTTCCTAGGCTAAATTTCACTCAGGGCTAGGTGAAGAAATCCCCCCCCCCAAACATATGGCGCTACAGTGCATCACCATAAACCAAAGCCAAAATATACAAAAAGCTTTACCACAATGTGCTACGTATAAAACTACTAACCCATAGTCCTACAGTTACCAAATAACACCGCTACACCGACCAGAATCCCAAGACCACTACGACCACATATCACCAACCCACATTGACCTAATACTACCACCACACCATGACCACTTATCACCAGCACATAGTGACTAAATAATACAAACTGTCCATTACTGAGTATAAGCCATTATACTACAACTAATATTACGCCCATACAGTGACCATACAGTGATGGATACCAGCTGTACACAGGTCCTGCAGACATATAAATGATTACAGTAAAGTTATATCTAGTGACTCACAGGAGAAGTCTCTGAAGAGTTGTTCTCTTTCTCTTCTTCTTTTCCATCTGTCCCAGACGCCATGACGACTACTCCCGACTCTTCACTGTAAAATTTACAAAACAAATATCTTAAGGCTCCTCAATTTATCAGCACTTCTCTACCAATTCCTATCACTATACAAACTCCCCATCTATAGCACCTCATATCGTAGCCATGTGATATGCCCCATGTAGCCAGGTAGTAGCCCCCTGTAGCCAGTTGATGCCCCCCTGTAGCCAGTAATGCCCCCTGTAGCCAGTGATGCCCCCCTTGTAGCCAGTAATGCCCCATTGTAGCCAGTGATGCCCCCTTGTATGCCAGTGATATGCCCCTCTGTAGCCAGTGATATTGCCCCCCCCTGTAGCCAGTGATGGCCCCCTTGTAGCCAGTGATGCCCCCTGTAGCCAGTGATGCCCCCATAGCCAGTAGATGCCCCCTGTAGCCAGTGATGCCCCTCTTATAGCCAGTGATGCACCCTGTAGCCAGTGATGCCCTCCTTGTAGCCAGTGATGCCCGCTTTAGCCAGTGATGCCCCCTGTAGCCAGTGATGCCCCTCTTATAGCCAGTGATGCCCCTGTAGCCAGTAGATGCCCCTCTGTAGCCAGTAATGACCCCCTGTAGCCAGTAGATGCCCCCTGTAGGCAGTAGATGCCCCCTGTAGCCAGTAGATGCCCCTCTGTAGCCAGTGATGCCCCCTGTAGCCAGTGATGCCCCCCTTGTAGCCAGTGAGTCCCCTGTAGCCAGTGATGCCCCTGTAGCCAGTGATGCCCTCTTGTAGCCAGTGATGCTCCCTGTAGCCAGTGATGCCCCCCTGTAGCCAGTGATGCCCCCTTGTAGCCTGTGATGCCCCCTGTAGCCAGTGATGACCCCCTGTAGCCAGTGATGCCCCCCTGTAGCCAGTGATGACCCCCATTGTAGCCAATTGATCCTCCTGTAGCCCGGGTGCCCCCCCCCCTCCTGTAGCCAGTGATGCCCCCCCTGTAGCCAGTGATGCCCCCCTGTAGCCAGTGATGACCCCCATTGTAGCCAGTGATGCCCCCCTGTAGCCAGGGATGCCCCCCCTCCTGTAGCCAGTGATGCCCCCTGTAGCCAGTGATGCCCCCCC
The DNA here is from genome assembly GCA_025379985.1 of Phyllomedusa bahiana. Classification (NCBI taxonomy): domain Eukaryota; kingdom Metazoa; phylum Chordata; class Amphibia; order Anura; family Hylidae; genus Phyllomedusa; species Phyllomedusa bahiana. The sequence goes on from JAODAL010000187.1 coordinate 295,872, forward strand.
CATCAGTAATTATAAAATACAAAAAATACTTAACAGATCTCGGGCTGCGCTTCCAGCTCCGGGAGCTGCTGAGCGATGTAAGTGGCGTGACGTCATCACGCTGCTTACACTGCACGCAGCTCCCAGAGATCTCCTCCGCTGCAGAGCTGCCTCTGCCGCCGAGGGAACGCAGTGTCACAGGGGGCATGGTGAAAGCTGTGTGCCCCCTGCGACGCTGATACAGGGGAATAGTCAGGACGGGAAAGATCCGTCCCGTCTCCTCCCCTGTACTGGCAGCTGCTGGCGAGTCAGGGGCGCTCCTCCAGGCGGGCGGCCGCGGCGCCCCCCTTGGGTGAGCGGAGCCTCCGCGCCCCGGGCAGTCGCCCGCCCTGCCCGCCCCTAGGAACGGCCCTGGTTTTGGAAATAGAAAGCGCTAAATCTATACCCCGCAGTAGAACAGGTTCATACCTTCTGCCGAATTCTACACTGCTTTAAGGCTATTTAGAAATGACCTCTATGTGCCTAGACCATACATGTCACCCCTAGTGTCTATGTTGTAGTGTTTCATTGTTAATTGCCCTAAAAAAGAGCAAGGAAGTAAGAGTATGTTCATACAACATTTTCACATGGATTCTGCTTTAAAATTTTCTTTTTTTTAAAGTAAAAGAAAACGCTTCCCATTGACATTGACTTTAAAGTGGTTTTTCCATTTCATTGATTAGCTTCCAGAATGTAGGAAAAGGTAAATAAAGACTATTAACAAATACATTGCTCTTCTAATTTTAGTTTATTTCCAAAGTTAAAGCAGATCTTATTTCCTGATTTTGCACACAATCTTTCCTAGTTACCAACCCCCTAATTCTGCTCTTACAGGCTGTAATGGAGGCTGGAAAGGTGAGTTCACTCCCTGCTGTGTTCCTTATCTTGCAAAAACAAGAGCTTGTTTACTTACTGAAAAGCTTTAGCCCTTTACAGCTCTGTAGCCTTATGTACAAAAATTGACAAACCTCCAGCAGTCATGTTACTGTATCAGGATCAGTTAGGGATAGTAGATTAGATATGCCAGTAACTGTTATAGACCTACACACAGCCTAACCAGGAAGTGTGATTCTGAAGCTGTCTGTGGTTTTGTAAAACAGCATGGTGAGACAACCACTGTAATGTGAAAACTGTTGTTATTCAAACGATGCAGATTTTTGATGCATGAATTCTAAATCCCCAAAGTGGACAAAAAAACCTTTGAACAGCAGAAACCATGTGTAAGTGAATAATTGAAGTTAATTGGAAGCCTCAGCTCTTCATGCTAAACTCGTCCAAACATTTGGTCATAAATGACATGTGAATTTTGACGCAAATCTATGCCAAAAAATGCCTATGAAATTTTGTGACACCATCATCAATAATCACATTTCTATTTGTCATATTTTATGTGTAGAAATTCACCAGGCTCCTGTTCATCATCATTGGTGGAATTAAACTAATTAGACATGCACAATTCACTTTGCTTAAAAAGTAAAGCGTTTGGAGCACAGAATTAACCGCAGGCCTGAAAAGGCTTTAATGACCAGCTACATTTTTTTTGTTTTTGCCTCCCTGCATTTCAGCAGTCAGAACTTTTTTATTGTAAAGTGATGCAGTTTTGTGAAGCCTTGACTTATGCGGGAGAAGTTGTATTTTTGGGGGGCACAGTTTAAGTTGACAAATAAATTACTGCAGATTTTTTTTTACTTTTTTATTTGCCTTTTTGTTTTTTAATTATTTTCTTGCACCATTCACATGTTACACTAAATAACCTATTTACAGGTAATTACAGTAGTGTAAATACGTAATATGTGCAGGTTTTTTTGTGTGTAATATATGCAACATATTTTTTATTAAATATTTATTTTTAGTTTATTGGGAAAGATGCAGCCAGCAACACCAAACGCCTTAACTATTGCTGTCTATGGAGAGGAAAATGCTATCTAACTAAGTCTTGATTCCCTACGCTTGCTGCACACCCCTCTAACTAATCTAAATAGCAGCTATTCCTGTCTAAAATCGCTAATAAACAAATCGTGTGCCTGCATGCAAGCAAGCAGAGAGAATGCGGTCTGTACAGTACAGAGAGTGAGCTGAAAATGGCCTTCAGAATGCAATACAGTGAAATATGTATATATAACATGGTCATGTGATTTTAGTAACAATTGAAAGCCCTAGACCTCAACAATTAAGCTTTTGACACTTCTCTGTGCTCTGCGCTGCTTGAACGGCCGCCAAAAGTGCAGAAAGGCTCTGAAAACTATTAAAATGGCATGCCGAACGCCATGAGGACTCGAACATTTACTCAAACGAACAGTAAAATGTTTGGGTCGATTCGAGTTCGAAAATATCGAAATGTTGGACTCGAACTTAATTTTTCTCGAACACTATCCATGAGTTTTCCTTGGTACTTCTGTACTATTTTGTTAGGGTCAGCATAGCACAGGACATTGTTAGGGATGTCTTCAGCAATAGAATAGAGCCAGTAGAGTCTGATGTTAGGGTCAGCAATAGATGCAGGTTTTTAGGTACAGATTTAGGGGAAGTTAATTGTTAGGGTTAGGTATTGTTTGGTGTCTTAGTCCTGGATCCAAGTAATTTATCATCCCATCTCTACTTGTGCTCTTGTCATCGTCCATCTTGCAGTCTGTCATCTAATGGTAAGTCCTTACATTTACTTTGATACATGCTGCCTAATACTTATATGTGACTGATCGTTGGCTCCATTCTGTTTTAAGTTTTGTTTGCCATTCGTGTCAGCCAGCATCGTTACAAAAAGAATATTTGGTAATGTTTCTGAACTTAGCTCCAAATAAGGTTATCATCTACTAGACTTTTGAGGTCCTTCATCTTATCAGAGATTGGGCCCACAGGAAGATCCTGAGGATTCTCTGGGAGGCCAGTCCAAACATGCTTGTGCCAGTGTATTAGGCTATGTCTCCACTTCACACAAAAACATCCACTTTTTCAACGTTTTTCATTTTGCACACTGAAAAAAAGACTGAAAAGAGGTCCCATAGTAGACTTGTATAGTAAAAACGTTCTGTTGTCTCCACAGAACTTTTTATTCTGCTAATTTTTTTTTTTTTGCTGGTCAGTTTTTGAAACATGTTTTTTTTGTGCGGAAATCCATAGCAATTATAATGCTTTGCATTTTTTGCAAAAAAGCACATAAAAAATGCACCAAAAACGGACAAAAAACATAAAACGCACCAAAAAACTGATGTTTTTCAGCAGCTTTTGACAGGCAGTGGACAAAAAACTTAGTTTTATGAACGTTTTTAGGATTTTTCAGTGAGTTTTTTGTCCAATGTAGACATAGGGTTAGAGCAATCTCCCATAGATTATTATATTGAGTCTCATGTATAAGTAATTCTGGGGGAGAATATTTTCACAATACAACAGCTCTAGTGCTCTGTATGAATTCAGGAGGAATAGAGCAGTACAGAAAGGATCATACACCTCTGTTGATGTCATGTTATCGTTTTGCACAATTTGAGGGCTGTGAATATTTTAGTCTCATAAAGGTAGGAGAACAGTCAAATTAGACCAGAGGTCCGTGTTCAATTTTTTTCTGGAATGGAAGGATAAGATTTGTGACTGTGATGGAGCAGACGATTAAAGTGAACACTTCAACTACACACAGAGGATGTGTCCATGTTGTGTTCTGAAAAATATGCAACCTATCGTTTTACTAATTCAGAAGGGACATCATATATTCATAAGCTCTATGTTGACTTAAAGTAGTCTAATCAATACCAGATCTGCCCATGAATTTACAGTCAAGTGTAGGTGAAAGGGTCAACTAAGAGCCATTAATACACATCTCCTCTTTTAAAATGGTCAAGAAATAGAAAATCAGTAAAATCCATAACTCCACTGAGAACCAAGGCGTAGAAATAAAGGAAAAGCTACGACAACGCTTATAGAGAATTTGTCAGCTGTCTGTTTTAGTGAAATAAAAATATACAATTCCAACAACATGACTATTCTAGAACACCTTTTCTTTGAACTCTACTTTGTGTTCTTCCTCTGTTATTCCTACTACAAATTTGCTTACCAGCTGGGGGTGCCGACGGTGGGATGACACACTCATAACTGGTAACACCCAGTTGTCTATTTATTCATAAATTTGAAGGAGTTATAATAAAAGACCAATGTAGAACTGTCATTTCAGTAATACTGATATTTTCTAAAACAGATATGTCAGGGCAGCTGACAGCTCCCCTTTATATGGTTATTTCTGAGTAAAAAACAGTGAATCCTAATAGGACTTGTTAAGTGACAGAATAAGAATACTGACCCCGCCCACATATAATGATTGACAGCTTTGCCTATATCATTGTATGTACAGAGCAAACTGTCAAACATTGTTTTTTGGTAAGGTAAACAGGACTTTCGGCTTCATCATTAAGATTTTCTCTGCTTTTTATGTAGAAATTCAGCACGAAATCCTAAAAATCTATATATCACAGAGCTCAGCCCCTCTCCCTCTATCATATATCCCTATATATCACAGAGCTCAGCTTCTCTCCCTCTATTATATATCCCTATATAACACAGAGCTCAGCTCCTCTCCCTCTATTATATAACCCTATATATCACAGAGCTTAGCTCCTCTCCTCTATCATATAACCCTATATATCACAGAGCTCAGCTTCTCTCCCACTATAATATAACCCTATATAACACAGAGCTCAGCTTCTCTCCCTTTATTATATAACCCTATATATCACAGAGCTCAGCTTCTCGCCTCTATCATATAACCCTGTATATCACAGAGCTCAGCTTCTCTCCCTCTATCATATAACCCTATATATCACAGAGCTCAGCTTCTCTCCTCTATCATGTAACCCTATATATCACAGAGTTCAGCTTCTCTCCCTCTATTATGTATCCCTATATATCACAGAGCTCAGCTTCTCTCCTCTATCATGTAACCCTATATATCACAGAGTTCAGCTTCTCTCGCTCTATTATATATATCCCTATATATCACAGAGTTCAGCTTCTATCCCTCTATTATGTATCCCTATATATCACAGAGCTCAGCTTCTCTCCTATATCATGTAACCCTATATATCACAGAGCTCAGCTCTTCTTCTCTATCATATGACCCTATCTACCACAGAGCTCAGCTTCTCTCCTCTATCATATATCCCTATATATCACAGAGCTCAGCTTCTCTCCTCTATCATATAACCCTATATATCACAGAGCTCAGCTTCTCTCCCTCTATCATATAACCCTATATATCACAGAGCTCAGTTTCTCTCCTCTATTATGTAACCCTATATATCACAGAGCTCAGCTTCTCTCCTATATCATGTAACCCTATATATCACAGAGCTCAGCTCTTCTCTATCATATGACACTATCTACCACAGAGCTCAGCATCTCTCCTCTATCATATAACCCTATATATCACAGAGCTCAGCCCCTCTCCCTCTATCATATAACCCTATATATCACAGAGCTCAGCTTCTCTCCCTCTATTATATATCCCTATATAACACAGAGCTCAGCTTCTCTCCCTCTATTATATAACCCTATATATCACAGAGCTCAGCTTCTCGCCTCTATCATATAACCCTGTATATCACAGAGCTCAGTTCTCTCCCTCTATCATATTCCCTATATACACAGAGCTCAGTTCTCTCCTCTATCATGTAACCTAATATCACAGAGTTCAGCTTCTCTCCCTCTATTATGGTACCCTATATACACAGAGCTCAGCTTCTCTCCTCATCATGTAACCCTATATATCACAGATTCAGCTTCTCTCAGCTCATTATATATCCCTATAATCCACAGAGTTCAGCTTCTATCCCTCATTATGTATCCCTATATATCACAGAGCTCACTTCTCTCCTAATCATGTAACCCTATTATCACAGAGCTCAGCTCTTTTTCCCTCTATTATGACCCATCTACCACAGAGCTCACTTCTCTCCTCTATCATATATCCCTATTATATCACAGAGCTCAGCTTCTCTCCTTTTTCATATAACCCTATAATCACAGGCTCAGCTTATACTCCCTCTATCATATAACCTATATATCACAGAGCTCAGTTTCTCTCCTCTATTATGTAACCCTAATATCACAAGCTCACTTCTCTCCTATATCATGTAACCCTATATATCACAGAGCTCAGCCTTCTATCATAGACCTTTAACAACACAATATACCCTATATACACAGAGCTAAAGCTCCTCTCCTCTTCATATAGCCCATATATCACAGAGCTCAGCTCCTCTCCTCTATCATATAACCCTATATATCACAGAGCTCAGCTTCTCTCCCTCTATCATATACCTATATATCACAGAGCCAGCCCCTTTCTCCTCAATCCTATAACCCTATATTCACAAGTTCAGCTTCTTTCCTCTATCATATAACCAAATATCACAGACTCTGCTTCTCTCCTCTACCCCTTAAAACCCTATAATACAGAGCTCAGCTTCTCTTCTCTATCATGTACCCTATATATCACAGAGCTCAGCCTTCCCTCTATCAATAACCCTATATTTTCAACAGAATCTCAGCTTCTCTCCTCTTCATAAAAACCCTATATAACACAGAGTTCAGCTTCTTTCCTCTATCATATAACCCTAAATATAAAAGCTCTGCTTCTTCCTCTATCATATAACCCTATATATCACAGAGTCTGCTATTTCCTCCTTATCATGAACCCTATATCACAGAGCTAGTATCTCCCTATCAATCTTGCTCTTTGATAAGGGTAGCAAATATCACCTTAAAGGTAGCTTTTAAAATGATGTAGCAGATGTCACCTGGATCCTGGTGTCTCCAATTTCCCTTCAACCACTTAAAGGGGTTGTCTCACTACATTGATTAATCTTACCTCAGTCCTGTTTTCTTGGTTTCACTTAGAATTCACTGGTGTGTTTATGGGCTTCCACTAGACTGCAGTAGAAGCCAGGTCTATAAATGTAGCAACTAGTGCTGGCAGCCTATCATGAGATACTGAACAGGTCTGTAGCTATAGGGACCTGAGGAGCTGATGCAGCGCATACAAGAGGGGATATCTCAGAATAGGTAGGATACTGTTAATGGACGTATATTGCAAAGTGACTTGTTTTTGCAAGATCGTTAACATAATACGCAATCCTTGTAGTGTTACAACCCCTTTAAGACACCAGTTTTATAAATGAGACAGAAGAGGGTGTGGGTGACCTGCTACAGATTTTGTCTTCATCTAGGAACTTAGGGCTACATGTATGAACCTGTTTAGGTCTAAAACTCACTTTTTTGCCCATAGTAACCTATGGGCAAAAAAGTGATTTTTAGACCTTAACAGATTCATACATGTGACCCTTAAAGTTACTCAGTTCCAGATGTAGGATGGTTGTTGAACTCTGCCTGCTTAAAGGCTTCTTATAAAGTTGTCCCCAGTGTGTATGTGTTTGTTTGGAACATCAGATTCTTAACCACAATGGGTGCAGGTATTAGTGTGAGTGATAATAATCTTCGTAGTGTGCTATAGAATTTATTGGAGCTACTAAAATAACGAGATGTATTATTGATATCTGTGTAATTTACTGCTTCAATGGTTCGGAAATATCATTTGGTAAAGGGGTTATCCAGAATTAAGACCATGGCTACCATTTTCCAAAAACAATATGTCACCTGTCCACATTTTGTGCATGAAAATATGGTTCCACCAATAAAGACCATAAAAAATTGAAGCTCCACCCCATTCACTTCAATGAAACAGAGCTGTAACTGAATACACCACCCATGGACAGAAGTGGAAGTATTTTTTGAATAAAAGCAAACATATTTTTCTGGACAATCCCTTTAAATGTCTTAACTTCAGATAATGGTATTGTTCCAACCAAGGCCGTTCCTAGGCTAAATTGCACTCAGGGTGAGGTGAAGAAATCCCTCCCCTTCCCCATAACATAATGCGCCACGATGCGACACATTGCATCACCATCAACCACATCAACCAAAGCCAAAATATACAGAAAGATTTACCACAATGTGCTACGTACAAAACTACTAAATAATAGTCATACAGTTACCAAATAACAACACTACACCAACCAGAATCCCAGGCTAATAGTACCAATGTCCTACTAAGACCACATAACACCACCACATAGTGACCAAATACCACCACGCCATGACCACATATCACCACCACATAGTGACCGAATAATACCACCATATAGAGACTGAATAATAGAAACTGACCATTACAGAATACAAACCATTAGACTACAACCAATTTTACCTGCATACAGATACCAGTTCTTCATAGGCTCTGCAGACATACAATCGATTACAGTAAAGTTACATCCAGGGACGTACAGGAGACGTCTCTGAAGAGTTGTTCTCTTTCCCTTTTTCTTCTCCATCTGTCCCAGACGCCATGATGACTTCTCCCGGCCACAACTCTTCACTGTAAAATTTACAAAACAAACATCTTAGACTCCTCACTTTATCAGCACTTCTCTACCAAGTCCTACCTCTGTACAAACTCCCTATCTATAGCACCTCATATGGTAGCCATGTAATAGCCCCTGTAGCCAGACATTAGCCCCCTATAGCCAAACAGTAGCCCCTTATAGCCAGGTAGTGCCCCTTATAGCCAGGTAGTGCCCCCTAAAGCCAGGTAGTGCCTCTAATATCCAAGTAGTGCCTCCTTGTAGCCAGGTAGATGCCCCTATAGCCAGGTGATACCCCTTATAGTCAGGTAGTGCCCATTATAGCCAGGTAGTGCCCCCTATAGCCAGGTAATGCCCCTAATAGCCAGGTAGTACCCATATAGCCAGGCAGTGCCCCTAATAGCCAGGTAGTACCCATATAGCCAGGCAATATGCCCCCTGCAGTTAATGATAATAAAATAAATAAAAGTACTCACCTCACCACGATCCCACGGTCCCCGCGTTCAGGTCCAAGAGCTGCTGAGCAGTGTAAGTGGCGTGACATGAAAACGCTGCTTACGCTATCACGCAGCTCCCAGGGATCTCCTCAGCGGCAGAGCTGCCGGCCGAAAAGATCCCAGCGTCGCAGGGGGAGGGCTGATACACACAGGGGAGAAGGCAGGACGGTAACGATCCCTCCTGCCTCCTCCCTGTAGCAGCAGCTACATAGCGAGTGTGCAGCTGCTGAGAGACTCTGCACAGCCATGTTATAATGGCTGCGCAGAGTCTGAGGCCGAACCCCTAGGAACGGCCCTGGTTCCAACTCCTAGATGGGGAAAAGATGATAATCACCCTAATTCAAAGATGTTAGGCTCATTCTGCGTCACCATATCTGGCTGGATACCCATGAGAGGAACGTTCCAACCTTCTCATTTAAGACCTTTTTGTTCTTATCGGCTCCAAAGAAAACAATTCATTAATTAAGTCTGTCAAAAGCTTTAAGGATTTCCAGTACCTTATGTAAAATAATAGTCCTTTATATTGTTTCTTTGCTGATGTTCCTCAGAAAACAAAGGAATAATTGACCTAATGGTATTTTAAATATAACGTTTATTAATCCCACCTTTGTGTTATATATAGAGGTTAACTTTGATTAAAGACACTTTTTATTCTTTCCTGTAGTACTTTATAGCATGATGTACAAACTAAACACTTACAGGGACTTTTCAAGACTTGAACACTTAGTGGCTGTCTTAAAGGTTTTTTTGGTTTAGAAAACCTCTTTTCATATACCCTTGTAAGGAATTCTTAGATAATAAAGGGGGGAGGGGTACATTTCAAGGAACTTCATGGCCAGAATGGAGGTAAGTAACCAAGAGTGGTTACAAACAGCATCTCTTATTGTGGAGGACCTAACCTGTCCTGCATCACGCAACCAAAGGAGTTGAATGTACACTGTATAATGCTTAATTTTCCTTGTGGTGGCGCTGTAGAGAAACTGAATAATTACTGCCACATCTTCAATTAAATTATAGCTAGTTGCTGGGGGTCCCAGTAGCAAAATTATATTTGATCAGCTTAAATAGGAGATGTCCAAACGCTAGGGTCAACAATGTTTGCCTGGACTGTGTTTGACCTGGCTGATGGATTCTACCATTTCAATTTACTATGAACATGTAGCATTCTCTTGATAAATGCATATTAGACACATGAATAAATGCAAGCACTGGAAATATGGATGTGTCACTCACAAGAACTTCTGGTGACCCAAAAGTATATACAGCACTGTATGCCACTAGAACTTAAGTTCAGTGCTAAAGAAACGGTATGATCAATTGTTTTTTAAATAACTCATGGAAGGGGGGAGGGGAGTTATAGCAACCAAAATTTAGTCACTCCAACAGCATGTTTGTGGTGCTGATTGTGACACTCACATTAGTCCAGCCACCATCTTGGACCGGCTCTGAGGGTTTTCGCTCACGGAATCGCCGTCTTTGGTAAAACGGATGACACTCCGACACAAGCCTCAGTGTATCCTGGCTTCAGCCAGTTTTATTAGCACAGGAAAGCATACAAAACAAACATAACAAAATCCTCGGCCGTCTAGCCACTAAATATACATAAACAGTCCCTCTCTACTCAGGGTTTGTGCCTACCACACAGCACCACATACCACAATATTCTCACTGTATACTTTGTGGCTTCCCTCAAGCCTCCGGGGCCAGAGCCTCTCTCCAGCTCCACTGCTGCTACAGGTTCTGGCAGCAACCACGTCCCCTGATTACCTGTAGTAGGAGGCCTTTAAGAGGTCTCCAGAGACTGGCCCAAAACTTGGCCTGGAACGTGGGTACGGCCTCCAACCCAACGCTATGATCGTCCCGGGAAAGGCAACCCATTACTAACCGCATAGCAGCCATACTAAATACATATGTCAGTAACCTAGGGTTACTGATGCTAAATGGTTGCCTTCCCCCACCGAAACCAGGTTTTCGGTGGCACGTCTGCAGCAGGTTTCCTGCTGTATGCCACCTAGTGGCAGAACTCTGCGACTGCCTAAGGTCACTCTGCCACATGATGTAACAGCTGCACTGGTGTACCTTTGGATTCCTCAAGGCCTCTCTGCCAGGTAAAAAGGACCAGTGTTTTAAATAGTAGATTTAGAGCCCTGTTAAACATTTTTCATTGAGGGTCACGAGCTAAACATTCCACCTCTGTGTGTATCCTGTCATTTGGTATCTTTTCATTTATCACAGAAATGAGTCTGGCCATGATGAGGCTAAACAGGGTCTATCCCGACTTGATTCTTGTGGTGGGTGGGTGCACAGTTTACATAGTGCACCAAAATTAATATAACCAAATGCAACAGAATTGTTCAGACTGATTCTAAAGTGAAGTTTAGGGCATACACAAAATGTATTATGTACCTTAGTTGTTTTGTACCTCTGCAGGTTTGAAAACTGTTTTGCAAATAGGGTTCAGCAGTAAGTCCACAAATTTTTATTGTAGTTACATCTCACACAGAATGAGAGACATTTTAGTAAATAGCATGTCTTCAATTTGTTTGATTGATCTATATATGCATTAAATAGGTTGTCCAGAAAGAAAAAATGTAAATAATGCTTCTCATATAACTAGGCTTTGTCATGTGCTTTCATTACATTTCCTGTGGGGCTTTCTGCAGTTCTATATCAGCAGTTTGATGAGAAGTTCTGTGTCTCACACAGAAACAGTTCTGTGTTGAGCCCAGGAGTTCAGGTGATCAAAGAGGGGTTGGCTTATTTCAGGCAGCCTTTGAAGCCATACCACTTTGGCTCTGTCTCTTAAAGTTGTCAAAATTAACAAGAAAACAGGACATGCACGCTAAGGGGCCATTTACATGGCACAGAGCAAATACTGCTCCGTTTTGGGGCCGTTTACACGACCGCATGGGGACGGCTTTTGTCCATGGTTTGCGGAGAAAAGCCCTCCCCCTAAACATCGACAGGTTCATGTTCCACCCGAAAAACCAGGCGGAAGAATGAACATGTTCTATTTTTTTTCCGACCGCCGGTGATCTAAAAAACCATCTGGCGGAAAATCCGTGCAGTGGGGACCGCTGCATGGATTTTCCATAGAGGTCTGTGATAAAGTTTGACAACCAGTTTATAGCTGGCTTTCAAAACCGAAAACCAACCGTCTGTAAAACCGTCTGAAAAACCTGCCGTGGGGACATGCCCTGAGGTTAGAAAGAAGGAAGACAAACAAAGCAAGGCAATGGATCCTGGAACTCGTAGTTATACAGGGCAAAGAGAAACAGCTTGCAAATAGGAAATGCTGCTGCTTGGCTGCAGAAAAGGGAAGTTACATGTTGCAGAGGGAAAGCATTAATCAGCAAAGAAAACATCACAGAGAAATGGATAAAGAATGAGGCAAGCCATTTGAGAATTTTTCTCTTTTGGTTCATTGAACATCCCTTTTAAGGTGATAGGAAAGGTTAATAAATAACCAGACATTTCAGTAATCCTAGACTTTTCTCATTGTGCAACAGTATCAATCAGCATGCTACTGTCTGCTACTGTTTCCCAATACTGTAATGCATTTATGAACTACCATACTGTGCTGTACACTGATGTTTCTTTTTGATTTGTGTAACTGCAATAAAATTCATGAAGAAACTATAAAACACTATTACTGAGAAGACTTATATGTAATAAGAAGTGAGTGGCTAGCATGCATTGTGAGGTTTTTTGCCACAAATGATTAGGTCAAAGTACACAAAAGGTGTCACAAGCAAGAGAATGATGTCCTGCACACCTGATTAGTTTTGCAAAATTTGTCACGCCACATGCAGGATTTTGATAAATACATTGCAATTTGCTCCATTTGGACTCCCAAATGCATACATATTATGACAGTACTGGACCATAGTATTGAAATATTGCTGTCCCTGTCAGCTTACCCAAAGTGATCTTCTGATCATTAAATAATCTTAATTTTATTAAAATTCTCAAACCAATTCTTCTTTCATACACAGAATTACAATAAGTTTCATACACTGTAACACAGGCATGATGTTATATATCAACACAATGCAATGTATGTTATTTTACCATCATTAAAGGGGTATTCCCAATTAATTGATTAGCGTTAAACATATAGCTAAACCTACATAAAGACTATTAACAAATACATTGCTTTTCTGATTTTGCTTTGCTTCAAAGTTTGAGCAAATCTTATCTCCTGCTTTTGTAGACAAGCTTCCCTAGTTTACCAGCCACTTCTCTATGCTCTAACAGGCTGTAGAGCACAGGCTGGAATGGGGATCGCATTCTCTGCTGTTTGTTATTTGCTAGATTGAACTTCTTTACATTACTTACTGACCAGCTTTAACCCTTTAGAGTGTTGTAGCCTTATGCACTGTTGTTTAGACCCCTTCCTCACTAATGTCCCTCTGACAGGCTTATCTAAGATCAGCAGATATGATATATGTGTCACTGCTTAGGACCGCTCACAGCCTGATCAGGAAGGGTGAGCTTGAAGCTGGCTGATACTCTGTAAAACAGCATGATGAGAACGCACCTTTAAGTGCAGAAAATTATGTGCAAAAGGTCATGCAATATGCAATACTGCATAACACGGAAGGGTATGTATTACATCTATAATATCACATACACATAGGGTGTCCTTGCTTCCCCCCTTCATTTATCTTGCTCTGTAAAAATTTTTTTTTTGCCTGATCATGATATCCTGTAGCTTTATGTGTGTTTTTCCTCATCCTTTGGATTCTGGAGTTTATTGTTCTACTGTGCTTATATACATATACGCTTGTCTACTGCATATGATAATGATTGTGTTTCTTGTACCTACTATGTATATTCAGTGTGGTAAGAGTAGTTTGTATGTTTGCATGACACTTATTAGGGTACCAGCAACATCAATTTTTTTTTATCTACTCTTCATTGGGGATTTTTTTTTAAACTGTTTTTAAACTGTTTGTCTTTTTTAATATTAATAAAACATATTGTGATCTTTATTCACATTTGTTTGCAGCAGGTTGGTTTGTGGTGATATTTGTATTCATCAGTGACCTGCTGTGTCTTATGAATGTGCCGGCTTATTCTATTGATAGGATAAGGTATCACTTGTTTTAATGATGGTCCAGCCAGTATCAGACTAGGGAGCTAGGAGCTTACCATTGGAGTTGGTTCTTGGGGTCCTTAAGTGAGGTTGATTTTTGGGGCCCACTCTACAGCTACTTTATAAGGTTGAACACACTGCCCTGACACTTGCACTCTGTCTCCTGCTTTCTGCCTCTTTTTGTATTCCTTTCTTTCTGAAAAGCAGCCCCAGGTTTGCCATGCCAGGGACCCACTGTGGGTTTTCCCTGTTCTCCTGCGAGCCAATGCAACTGCGTGAACCCTCACTGATCCTTAGAATGAGTACCACTGTGCGTAGAAAAAACCAAATGGACTTTTGTCTTTTAATCTCTGGAGCACGAGGGTCCCATTGGTCAGACTCTTCAATTATGATATTAAGGCACATCCTTATCATATATCATAACGGTATGTGATGGAAACTCCCCCTTAGGGAGTAACAAATTGTTACGAGTGGCCCTGCAGCCCGCAAGTTGGGTTGCGGATGCACTTGTATCCCTGCTTCCCTCCCCGCTCCAAGGACGAGTGGCGCTGTGGTCTGCATGTCGGGCCATGGGTACACTCATTTCTCTAGTAGTACTTACCTAGCCACGCTCCTGTCCTTCTACCTTCATCTGCCGGCCGGTGTGCACGCCCTCTATCTGAGATTTAAAGGGCCAGCTGACCCTATATATTCCCAAGACCGTCGTCACTTCCATGCTGGATCTATAGTGCCTCATGCCTTAGTGAAAGTGTTCCAGAAGTACGTTCCAGTCTTGTTGTGTTTCCGACCCTTCGCTACGTTTCTCCACTACAAACCTTCGCCGCCTGCCCTGACCTGTCTGCTTGTCCCCGACTATGAGTTCTGTGTCACGATTCGGTACATCGCTGCCCCTCGGCTGCCTTCGCAAGCAAGTCACATCAGGGGTAGCGACCTGGTAATACTCCGGCCGCAGCAAGTCCACCCTGCCTTGTGGCTGGCTCTGGTGAATACAGGGACCTACTTAGACTCCGCTTCCTGGCGTGGCTACTACCAGAGTATCCACTACTCCCGATTATTACACAAACTACCTTGATCCCCATCTGGAAATATTATTAAAATGTTCTACTTTTTCTCTTTGTCATGCACATATCCAATGAAATAAAACTCTTTACGTTTCTATATGTTACCAAGTTAAAGGATTTATATGAACCATGATTTAGTTCGTATATTAGGATGTTTTGTATTAACACTGTTAATATACACCTTAGCCCTCTTTTATCACTTTGAGTCTCATATTCCCTATGAAACCATAGTTATAACGAGGCTGTAAAAGCCTTTATACTGCTACTATATATTGTTCTGTTATTTAAGTTACATATTTTACAAGTAGTGCAGCTCATAATTAGGGCTGAGAATGCACACAAAGGTATTTACTTCAACTTATACAACTGCTGGAAAAGAATTTATTTGACAGCTCCCACCGGAATATGCCTCCAGAGATATATATGTTATGCTTCTTTTTTTAGTGTAGTCAATAATATTTTAGCACTTTTTTATGCATAACTAGAAGTCGATCTTTAATTCTGACACTGCAATTAGCCTTCCTGTCAAAGTAATCTATGGAGAACAGTCGGGATCCAATCGAATTCCTTGATAGAACTGGTGGAACATTTTATTTTGCATTATTTTGTTTCATTTATTTATTAATTTTTTGGCGTGGATGTTTTTGTTAATAGAAAGCATTACTGTATGGTCCTTTGTTTCTCTGTCTACTTTCATTTTATATTAGATGACGTAAAGGATATAGCTAAGAAATATAACAATAGAAATGTGAATTTAAACCTAAAAATGCAAAATTTAATATGTAGGAAATGTTATGTGATTTTCCAATTTAATGCAGCCAATCAGTTGGTAGCCTCAGAACTCAGCCAACTTGATACCCAACACCTTCTGAAGCATATGAACTGTCACAGTACTCAACCTGTGCTTGGCAATCGACCGAGTCACAATCTCGGAAGTGTGTGCACACTGTTAGTTAGTCATGGCATAGCGCTCTGGTTGTTTTCCATTCACTGCAGCTCATTCTACATTCAGAAACTGGTAATGTATAGGATGGGTGGTCAGGGTTGCTCACTGTTCCTTCTGGCTGTGAGTGGTGGGGCTCCATGGAAGGGCAGGTTTGCTCACTGGTCCCTCTGGCTGTGAGTGGTGGAGCTCAGTAGGTAGGAGGGATTGCTCGCTGTTCCTTCTGGCTGTGAGTGGTGGGGCTCCATGGGAGGGCAGGTTTGCTCACTGTTCCCTCTAGCTATGAGTGGTGGAGCTTCGGGGGAGGGCAGGGTTGCTCACTGTTCCCTGTGACTGTGGATGGTGGAGCTCTGGGTGAGGGCAGGGTTGCTCACTGTTCCCTCTAGCTGTGAGTGGTGGAGCTCGGGGAGGGCAGGGTTGCTCACTGTTCCCTCTAGCTGTGAGTGGTGGAGCTTCGGGGGAGGGCAGGGTTGCTCACTGTTCCTTGTGACTGTGGATGGTGGAGCTCTGGGGGAGGGCAGGTTGCTCACTGTTCCCTGTGACTGTGGATGGTAGAGCTCTGGGGGAGGGCAGGGTTGCTCACTGTTCCCTGTGACTGTGGATGGTGGAGCTCTGGGGGAGGGCAGGGTTGCTCACTGTTCCCTGTGGCTGTGAGCTGTGGAGCTCTGGGGGTGGGCAGGATTGCTCACTGTTCCCTCTAGCTGTGAGTGGTGGAGCTTCGGGGGAGGGCAGGGTTGCTCACTGTTCCCTCTAGCGGTGAGTGGTGGAGCTACGGGGCAGGGCAGGGGTGCTCCCAGTTCCCAGTGGCTGTGTCGGGGGGAGCTCGGGGGGGGGGCAGGATTGCTCACGGTTCCCTCTAGCTGTGAGTGGTGGAGCTTCGGGGGAGGGCAGGGTTGCTCACTGTTCCCTGTGACTGTGGATGGTGGAGCTCTGGGTGAGGGCAGGGTTGCTCACTGTTCCTTGTGACTGTGAATGGTGGCGCTCCGGGGAAGGGCAGGGTTGCTCACTGTTCCCTGTGGCTGTGAGCTGTGGAGCTCTGGGGGTGGGCAGGATTGCTCACTGTTCCCTGTGACTGTGGATGGTGGAGCTCTGGGGGAGGGCAGGGTTGCTTATTTTTCCATGAAGCTTTGAGTTATGGATCTCTGGGGGAGGGAAGGGTTGTTCACTGTTCGCTTTGACTGTGAGTGGTGGAGCTCCGGGCATGGGCAGGGTTTCTCACTGTTCCCTGTGGCTGTGAATTGTGGAGATCCGAGGACGGGCGGGGTTGCTCACTGTTCCCTGCAGCTTTGAGTGACAGACTACAAAGTGGGCTCTGCCCACATTATAATCTATCACTGCCTAGTGTTTTCTACCAGTTATCTCACTTGGTTTACTGCAGACCTCAGTTTGAATCCAGCACTCCTGGAACCTTCGGATAGTCGCATTCCGTGCCCAATTTTAAAGACGGCCTTGTCTTGGGACTACCCTACGTTAGCCAGAGCAATCATTGCATTCTCATCCTTTGATTTAACTGAGCACCATTTAATATCCCAAATCTCCTGCCCAGACCTTTCATCAGCTGATCAGTGGGACCTCATTTAGAGAAGGAATTGTCCAACTGTTAATACTTGGCCTGTGGATGGTGTGTATGTATACCTGATATAGGAAAATCAGATTTTGCCAATGTGCAGAATATATTGGAGATTAGTACTGTTATTAAAAGAACAATACAGTTAAAGAATAAACATTTTGATAGACCCCTGATAATTTGCAGGGGTGCCCTGCCATACAGCAGGGTGTAACATGATGCTGTTGTATAGTGTAACACACTGGACTGTGATCCATATCTCAGGCACCACACTATTCAAATCCATGTTACACCAGTCTGAATGATTCATTTTGGGTTGGCCCAAAACAACTTTTATCCTAAATTGCCCAAAAAATTACCATAACCCTAACTTAAAATTGGGGTGAAGGTTTTTTACTAGTTTGGAAGGGTTTAATTACTGCTTCATGGGGTTCTTTTGGTCTTATGTCACTTCTGCTCCAAAGTCACTTACGGTCCAACCTCACCTTAAGGAAAGGCTGCCAAACTGTAGCACTTATAGTTCAATGGTAAGTTTGCCCTTACAAATCAGTAAAACACCCAAAGGTTAACTTTAGGTTAGGGTTATGGTTATGGTCAGTAGTGTTAGGCTAAGTTCACACGATGTACTGCGGCGCGTACAGTACATGCCGCAGTACATTGTGTCTTTCGGGAGTTTGCGCTAATACACGCGTACTCCTGTGGGGCGAGGGGGCCAACTGTTGGCTGGCCCCGTTGACATTCATTACTCGCGGCGTGTAGTCGCCACAAGTAATTGACATGTCACTTATCTCCCCACGTGTACAGTACGATCGTATTGTACGAGCGGGGAGAGGAGGCGTAAATTCCATAGTTCTCTAAGAGAAGTATGGATTACCGTAATTTCGTTGCGCATCTCGCCCGTATTAAAGCGCAAATACGCAGCGAATTGCGGTCTAAAATTACCCTGTGTGAACATACACTTAGGGTTTGAGTGAAAAAAGGTGGGTTTGAAATGTTTCAGTCGAATTAGTGTCGAACCAAATAGAGACAGATTCAAACAAGACTAATATTGAATGCTTGTTTCCTCTTTACAGGCAAGGAAAAGGCATTACTCTGTATCAGTGTGAAATTAGTGCATTATACACTGATTTCAATAAACACACCACGCCCTCCAGGAAATATCCAGTAATACAATTGTCACGGTGCGCGGCGCCGCAGCTCGCCGCGGCCGTCCCCCTGTGCGCACGGGGTCCGGCACGGGTGCTGCGGCTGTCCGCAGCCGTGGTCCTTCTCCTCTTGCCCGGGAGACCCCGTACTTACCAGTCCCCGCTCCTGTCTCCAGCTCTGACAGCCGCCGCGTGCATAATCCCTGCTTAAGGCGCGCGCGCGACGGCTGGTCCGGATTTAAAGGGCCAGCGCGCCTTTAATTGGTTAATTGACGGCCGCTGGTCCTATATATGGAAGATGCCCCTAGCACTCGCTGCCAGTCTGTTGGTGTGTTTTGGAGCGTTTAGAGTGTATAGAGTTCAGCCTTGATTTCCCATGTACCAGTCCGCCTGCTTACGTTCCTGACCTTGCCTGTTTGCCGCCTGCCCAGACCGTCTGCCCGTCTCTGACTACGAACCTCTGCTGCCTGCCCTGACCTTCTGCCTGTCCCCGACTACGCCTTCGGATTACGTCTCTTACCACGCTGTACCCCGGCCGCCATCGCAAGCAAGTCACGTCAGGGGTAACGACCTGGTAGCCTCACGCCGCAGCAAGTCCATCCCGCTTTGCGGTGGGCTCTGGTGAAAACCGGGGGCTACTTAGACTCCGTTCCCTGGCGTGCCTTAGCTATAATCGCTTGCATTGGCCCAGCGGATCCACTCCTCTGTTACAACAATATTTCTGTCCCCATAGAAATTAATAGTTGCATTCAGTTCAAGATCTACCCTATGGACTATCACTGAAATCCATTTATTCTACCTGGTTTAAAACTCCCCACCACACAGAAATTATTTATATCATTGGAAATTTTTACTAGGAATAAAGAATTTTAAGTGAGAGACCCCACAGCAGCTGAGAATTCCAGTTTTTAGAGCAGCCTGTGTTCTGTCAATGGTCTTTCTGTCACTATACGGTGAAGTGCTATGTACTGGGTTATTATTGGAGCACTCTGCTTATCAAGGAAGCAATTCCAACAACAACATTGCATCATCACACAACGTCTTAATAAAATGTTGTAAGGGCCAGTGAGGTAGCGTTTCACATATACAAATAAGGGTTTCCTATAGCTTAATTTTTTTTCTATTGCTCCCTGACTATTGTTGCGCTTCAGATTTAGGTCCATGTTAAATTGGAACAAATCCAATTGATTCAGATTGGGTCAGCCCAAATTAATGGTTAACTTATTGTACTTTTACCTGATGCCTCCCGATGCCCTTTCACTTCCAGTGTGGTCTAACTTCCAGTCCAATATCACCTTGTCACGCAAGGTGTTACTTTTTAGTGACATTGGCTGGAAGGGATATCATACTTGGTGCAACAAGGTGATATCGACTAGAATGGAAGCCACACTGGGAGTGACAACATGACATCAGGCTAGAAGTTAAGCCCCACGGGGAGCGAGAAGGGACTAAGGGCATCGGGGAAAGTTAACCTTTAAAAGCCTGAAAAATACCCTTACTCTAATCCCAAGCCCAGCTGTCTGATGTTTAATGGGCTTAGAAATGTTTGGGTACATAGGATGAGTGATAAATGTCTCTTTGCTGGAGGACCCACCATTGGGTCCTTCAGTGATCTCTAAAATGGGAATGTGGAAGGCTTTGAACAGAACAATGGCCAAACATGTGCACTGATGCTACATTCAAAGTCTATGGGACCCATGCAGGTAGCTAAGTGTTGTACCTAGCTATTTCTGTCAGTACTTATAGACTTTGAATAGTGCAGCACTGTGTATGTTTGGCCACTTCTCTGTTCAAAGCAGCAAGAAGGATGGGGGACTCAAAGGCCCTGTTTTCGCAATCAATGGGGGTGCTAGCGGTGAGGCCGCTAACCATTAGACATTTACCACCTATCCTATGGATAGGTGAGAATTTTTTTTTGGGTGGCACAAAAACTTTAAGATGCTTCATAACTTAATGTCCTTACAATTTGGAGCAATTATTATTACATTAGTTCCTGGTGGGATGCACTGACCATTAGCCCATTGCCTAAGGGGCCACGATCAGAATGGGACCCCAACCCCGGATACAGATATGGTAACAAATAAATACAGGGCAGACAAAAAATGAAATAAATGCTGCTCACATTTATCTTCTACATAGCTGAAGATTATTGTAACTATGACCACTATTGTCACGAGCCCCAGACCACTCTCTCTACCCCGATTTAGATTTTGTCTACAGCTTATAAGGAAGTAGTCAACACAGAGAAGCCTAAAAAAATCAGTGCAATGTTGGACTGGGAGGACTAGGGCGCACCAGTGAAGTTGATTTTGGGGTCCACCAGTGAAGCTGATTTTGGGGCCCATTGTTGGAGTTAATTCTGCTGACCCACCCTACTGTTGCTGTACATATCTCTTATACTCTGCCTTTGCTTTTGCCTTTTTTTCTCTGCCTTTTTGCCTCTCCCAAATATGTAGATGCAGTTTAAAAGCTGCTCTAGGTCTGCCATGCTAAGGGGCACATTGGGGGTTTCCTGTTTCCCTGTGGGTCATTCCAAGCCTGAATCAGTGCATTTTCCTAAACTTAAACTCTGAAAATATAAGTCTTTCATACAACTTATTGCATTAGAATGAATGTGCATGTGTAACCACTTCCAAGATTGCAGCATTGACCTCTGAGGTAAAGGTGCTCTGTAACCCATGGGGAAGAACAGTAATTATTAAAATCGTTTGCAGTGAAATATTATGTTTTTTGTAAAATGCTGTTAGCCCAAACAGATCTTTCACTGTCAAGCTGAAAATGACCTCCTAAAAGAAAGTAAGAGTCATAGACTGAAGAAGACATACCCTACAAAAAAGTTTAAATGGACACATCATAAGGCAGAAGGACCTGGTGCTAGATAAGGGTGTCCTGCACACAGGATCGGGACGACGGGTAGGTGACCTCCTAGGGAACCACCTCTTCCCAGGTAGAAAAGGGGGCACAGAGAGGTATGGAGTGGGCTGAATTTTCCATTGTGGGTGCTACACACCTTATTTGCCTAGGGCACTAAAATAACTTGTCTCAGTCCTGCCTGCACAGGTTCCCGTCTCCAAATAGCAAATAATTCTGAATTCTCTTTGAAGTCTTCTAGTCTGCCATGGTCTGCCATGATAGTATGTACTATACACACTTTATAATGCCAAGTGAGAAGTCAGAGGAGCAAAATAGTGTTGTTTAATGTTCTGTACATGCTGCAGGCAGTTGTTTTGTTGTTACATTCCTATAGAAAAGGAATATTTCAATCACTTATAAACAGGGCTGAGCTTTAGTATCCCATACAACCTGTAGACAGGTGTGGCACTGTCTATGGAAGAAATTGACAATGTTTTTGACAATCCTTTTAAATGGTAATAAATTGTACATGACATTTCTTAATTTATTTCATTTATATATACACCTAAGGCCGGAAGTAATCAGTTTGTCCTCACATTGTAGAATTTTATTTTCCTTCCTGATCTCATAGTTGGCAGTTGCCACAATGTCTAAGTTTGCCATACTAGCAATATTTGCTATTGTGAAATCATAGAGCCACAGATATTTGGGTTTTAGAAATGTCACTATGAGGACTTAGGCTCGGAATGGCACATAGGGGAATAGAATAAACCCCCGGCAGGCCCCCGAGCATGATAGACCTGGAGTTGTTTTCCAATTGCATATACATCTTCAGAAGAGGCAAAAAAGCATAGAAAGAGAGGCAACAAGCAAGAAGCAGTGTAAAGGAGGCATGGAAATTCATTTATAGTAGCTGTAGGGTGGGCCCCTAAAATAAACTCCACCATTGGGCCCAGAAACAGCTCAACTGATAGGCCCCTTGAATCAACTGTGGGCCCTAGGCACCCCAGTCTGACATTGTCTAGGGTTTCCATACATTTATGGTTGCCCCCTTCAGGAGTCATTTGAAATGTCTCCGGGGTCACATTGTGCCCACATGATAAAGGGCACCAGACCTTAGTGATTGCTGGTGCACAGTATTATGGGGTAAGCAGTGGGCAATTAGTGAATTCAAGAGCATTAGGTAAAGTATGCCACCATCCCCAGAAGCCCTTAAGTAAAAATGTCTGGGTGCAACACTGCCTACAAATAATACAGGTTTATACAAAGAATCTAAGAATTCACAAGTGTACTGATGAAACAAATCACTGCTGCATAGTAAATTATCAATGAATGTATGATATATAATTTTATTAACTTCTTACTGCAGAAAATAGATCACTTCTTTAAAACGTAAAGGGGTATTTCCAGTATATAGATTTGTCTTAATTAGGGACAGTTATATGTTTTAGGCAAATCTGTAATGTGTAGAGTTTAAAAATGATGTTCATGTAACTTATATGTCAGGGGTAGTCAGGGACGCACCCAAAGATACAGACAAGTGAGGCCCTGACACTCGCCCCAACCTCTGTCTCTGTCTTTTGGGGAACCCGACTCCTTAACAGCCCGGCCCCAACCAGAAGACTGACACTGCACTGAGCTAAGTGCACACAGACAGAGACGAACAGACACAAAACACAAAAGAGTAGTCGGACGGTCCAAGTAGATAACAAGACGGGCAGCGCGGTACAAAATCGTAAGACAAGGAGAAACCAGAAACACAACTCAGAGGTCAAAAAGCACAGAAGATCCAAAAGGTGAAGGATAACTACAGGTACAGAATAGCTATAGCCAGCACAGGAAGAAGGAAGCAGTGGCTATAAATAGTGAAAGAGAGGAAGCAGAGCAGAATGGATAGGAAGCAGAAGCTGTCAATCACCAAAGAATCAATTAACCCCTAGGAGTGCTGGAGGATTCCTGGCCAAGGGCGCTGGCCAGAAATCAATAAAGATCCAGGACTAAGAGCAGTGTTCACACACAGGAAAGCCAAGCCGTAGTTATGGTCGCAGTGGCCATGGCAGGCGATTAGGGCCAGATGGCGCGAACATGACATCATACTTCTTTTTCCTCTCCCCGGGTTGCTTCTGAGTTGCTTTAGTTCCCGGCCACCTCTCTATGCTGGGAGCGGTGGCCAGAAAGCTGCATCATACTGAAGTAGCTGGTTGCAGGGAATTTGTGAACCTGCATTTCTGTTTAGTGTTTAGTCACTAGCCATCTGTACTGTAATGACTCTCCTACACTTTCATTATCTTTGCTGAACGGGGCTCGAAATGTCCGAGTAATAACTCATGTGACATAAAGTAGAGAGAGATCCTGAAGGGTATGAAGTTATATCTCTGCTATCTCTGGTGGTGTATTGATTTTGCTTGGTAATGGTACCATGGCAACATTGGGAGCGTGCAAACACAGAGAAAAAGCGTAACGCTCAGCTGGTTGGAAATGAAACTGCCCCTTTTTTCCACTAAACAAAAAATAAGGAAGCTAAAAAAGTCAAGATGAGACAACCCCTTTAACTTTCAATATATTAATCTAAACCATATAATATGGACCCAACAGAAACATATGCGTTTAACTGTGTTCAAGGGATAAAAGGGTAAGCACTCAATATTCAGAGCAACGTAATCATACTGTAAGGGACCGGTCAGGGACACACACCAAGACACAGACAAGTGAGGCCCTGACACTGGTCCCAGCCCCTGTCCCTGCCTTTTGGGGAACCCGACTCCTTAACAGGCCGGCCCCAACCAGAAGACTCAAGGCTACAGTGAGCAGAGTGCACAGACAGAGACAAACAAAGAACACAAAAGCCGTTGTCGGACTGTCCGAGTCTGTTACTGTGCGGGCTGCGCGGTACCAAGTCGTGAGGCAAAGCGAGAAACGGGGTTCAAGCCAAAGGTCAGTTAACAGCCGGGAGACACAGTACAGATACAGGAGGCAGAAGGATAGTCAGAAGCAAGCCAAAGGTCAGGTAACAATAAAGAGCAGAAGGCAAAAACCGGGCGTACTACAGGGAGCAAATACCCATAGCAGGCAAGGGGAAGAGGTATAACAGCCCTTAAATACCTGCCAGAAACCAAAAGGATGAAGGTAATAGGTGGACATAAAAGAAGATCTGATAGGAGCAAAGGGCTGTCAAAACAGAAACAAACAAGGAGCAAGCTTAACCAGTGGAGTGCTGGAAGATTCCTGACCACGGGCGTTGGCCAGGAATCAATCAAGAATGCAGGGAGGAAGACCAAGTTCACACTAGAAAATGCAATAGTAAGGTGTTATGTCAGAAACTATGGCTTTCGCCACAATGTCCTTGGCCGGTGACCAGAGCCAAAAGCTGGGGGTATGTCAGGCACAATCATGACACATACCTAATATATTTGCAATGCAATACCAGCTATTCAGAAAAAAAGGAATAATCATACCTCATATATTCCTGTCCTAGATTACTTGTAGAAACACGGCCATCATATGATCTTTATCAGATTGATTTCACTTGATCTTTTTCATCCTTTTTCATCCATGGAAAAATACACAAATCAATCTATTTCTAAGGTATCAACTCACCCTTAGCAGGGAACTCACCTCAAAAATGGCAACCCCAAAAAACGTACCCCCAAAACGTCTTTTTAGGGTGAGGTGTAGAGTATCTAAAGGGTAAGTTCTTGGGTAAGGTGTAGGGTACCTAAAGTGTAAGTTTTGTGCGGTTGCCCTTTTTAGGGCAAGTTCCCTGCTAAGGCTAAATTGATAGAGTACCTAAGGGAGAGATTTATATATGTATATTTCTTTGGTAACCCACTTACAGCATGAGAATAAAAGAGATCAAGTGAAACCATTCTGATAGATCATATGGCGGCCTTGCTGCCACAAATAATCCAGGATAGGAATATATAAGGGTTTTTTCTTTCAGAATACCTGGAATTGAATTTCAAATGTATAAGTTATGATTATTTGAATACTGAGTACTTATCCTTTTAGATATATGAAAAATATGGACCAGTGTATACTAAGGGACGTTTCCTTTATTGGCTGTGAACAAGGACAGAGTGCTGTCCGAATCTGCATTTACCTGCCTGTTTTACTGCATCACCTGTATGTACAGAATTTTCCAATAAAGAAAACGTCCTTTCGTTTAAATTGGTCCACGTTTTTCATACAGCTTTGGAGTTTCTGGAGGCTTGGAAGCTGTGGGCCTGTGACATTTACATGGAACTGCAAGAACTATCCAGCTGAGAAGTGGGGTGAGCCTATTTAGTCGTATATTTGTTTTTGCATGTACTTACCCTTTTAGCCCTTGTATACCATTTTATGTGTATGTTTCTTTTGAGTTCATATTATATGTCTATATTAAAAGTTAAGTTTGAAAGAAGTGATCTATTTTCTGTACTGATGAAACACTGAGAATATATTAAAAAATTAAGATTGAGTAACTGAAAATTCTAGAACAAAGCATCAAGAGACCTATAATCAGTGCCTGTATTGTAATTATAACCTTTTAGTTGTGAATTACGCCAATGTTATTATTTATGGTACGGACATGTACAGTGCACATTTGTACAAATCTCATGCCTTGAAAGGGCTGGTTAAGAGAAGGCTCATGGGTGAAGAGTCTTGCCAATCAATAATAGCGTTCCCAGAGGCATTACATGGCATTTTGTGACTCATTTGTATGAAATTCAGCTGTAGCCTTTAACTACATGAATGTTAGATTGTCTTACTTGCTGACAGAAGCTGACTCAATTCATACATGTCTTCTGCTACTGTCTGTCATTAAATGGCATATATGGAGTGGCCGGGGACAAGGAGGTAAAATAAACAAAGGGCTTATTAGAGGATCTATTCCAGAGATATTAATGAGAATGTGTAACAGTCACGAGAACAGCAGATGACAGAAACTGCATCACATCTCACATGGAATCTTATCTGATGTTTGAAAAAGCTAGTACAAGAGCAAAAAAAATACAAAAAGTTGAAGGTCAAGCAACCATGATAAACATAGGAAGCATCCAACAGTGTAAAATATTCAATCTGGTTAGACGGTTACATGTAAATTGGTATTATTGGTTTTAAAATTGTTTCTTAATTAACATGCTAAAAAGAGTAATGCAGATCTCCTTAGTTGGTTTGGTGAAAGCCAAAGGCATTCATTTTATGCTTTTAACCTTGTCCATTTTTAATAATAAGACCCCAGCAATCCCATTATCTGCATGGCTCACATTATTTATACCAGTAGAACATCCCATTAACTATGATGACAAGATTCCCCCATTAACAGAGCTATTTGGGGGTTTCCTCATAAACTCTATCCTGAAAATGACTGTTTTTATTATGAAAATGTAATGTCCCGCAGCATTACCCACTAAAGCTTGTTTATGGAACCACAAAACTACAATATCCAAAAATGAACATAGTTCACTTGGGAAAATATTCTTTATTTCTCTATAGAATGTATTGCTTTTCATCCACTGGAGTCAGACCATACAGACTGATACAGATTCTAGTGGGGTTCAAACTTTGCATTTTATGAAGGAATAAAGGATACTTTTTCACAACCCAATGGATGTTGTCCCAATTTGCATATCTATAGTTTTGGCGCCTCATTATAATTTTGCCATCAGAGTCTATCTATTATTAAACCAAAGGTCCCACAAAGCAGTGGTAGCCCCAATTATCCATATACCGTATATACTCGAGTATAAGCCGACCCGAGTATAAGCCGAGGCACCTACTTTTGCCCCAAAAAACGGGAAAACTTATTGACTCGAGTATAAGCCTAGGGTGGAAAATGCAGCGGCTACTGGTAAATTTTAAAAATAAAAATGGATACCAATAAAATTACATAGGCAGTTTAATGTCCCCCATAGGCAATTATAGGCGGATATATGGCCCTATATGCAGGTATAGGCAGGTATATGGCCCCATAGGCATGTAATAGGCAGTTATATGTCCCCCATAAGCAGATTATAGGCAGGTATTTGGCCCCATACGCAGGTAATAGGCAGGTATATGGCCCCATAGACAGGTAATAGGCAGGTATATGGCCCCATAGGCAGGTATAGGGCAGGCTGTAGGCAGGTATAGGGCCAGCTGTAGGCAGGTATAGGGCAGGTATAGGGCCGGCTGTAGGCAGGTATAGGGCAGGCTGTAGGCAGGTATAGGGCAGGCTGTAGGCAGGTATAGGGCAGGTATAGGGCCAGCTGTAGGCAGGTATAGGGCAGGCTGTAGGCAGGTATAGGGCCAGCTGTAGGCAGGTAGAGGGCAGGTATAGGGCCAGCTGTAGGCAGGTATAGGGCAGGTATAGGGCCGGCTGTAGGCAGGTATAGGGCCGGCTGTAGGGCAGGTATAGGCATCTGTAGGGCAGGTATAGGCATATGTAGGGCAGGTATAGGCATCTGTAGGCAGGTATAGGCATCTGTAGGCAGGTATAGGGCCAGCTGTAGGCAGGTGTAGGGCTGGCTGTAGGCAGGTATAGGGCAGGTATAGGGCCAGCTGTAGGCAGGTATAGGGCCAGCTGTAGGCAGGTATAGGCAGCTGTAGGGCCGGCTGTAGGCAGATATAGGGCAGGTATAGGCAGCTGTAGGCAGGTATAGGCAGTTTAAAAAAATCAAAAACAATCACTTACCTGGCTCCCCGATGCTTCGTCTCCCTCGCCGCTCCGCCTCCTCGCTGCTCCGGCCTCCCGGGCGATTCCTGCATCTTCTCGGCACAGGCGGGTGACGTCATCAGGCCACGCACGCAGCGTGATGACACACGCTGCCTGTGCCGGAAATTGTGGGCGGCCGCAGACGCCCGGAGTCCACTGCGGAGCACGCTCTGTGCCCCGCAGTGGTATCCCTTCACCTGTATGCGCTCCGGAGGAGTCGCATGTAGGTGAAGGGATCGCGGACAGTGCCCGGGCCAGCGCAGCGCCCGGACACTGTGCGCTGTACTCGGCATTCAGCTATATGCGCTCCCTGAGAAGCCGCATATAACTGAAGTGTCCCTGTCGGCGCCCGGGCCATGGCAGCGCCCGAGTGCCGACATTGACTCGAGTATAAGCCGAGGTAGAGTTTTTCAGCTCATTTTTTGGGCTGAAAAACTCGGCTTATACTCGAGTATATACGGTAGTTGTGATAGCCACATGATAACTACAGCACCCAAATAAAATAATACCCTATGCTGTAAACAATCAGTACCAAGAGGTCAGCAAGAACTTTCTGTCTTCTTACACACATAGTGTCTGATATAGTAGTTCACCAATGTAGACTGAATTCTCCACAATGTTAAAGGCAATCCTCAGGGTGCCAGTTCAGCTATGAAGGATGCAGAAGTGCCAGTCAGATGCAATGCAAAATGGCAGAGAGGTTCTTGGGAAAACTCTGGCTGCAAGGCCCAATAGCGACTGCTACCTCTGCATAGCAACCCTGGTACCAGTCATACTTAGATTTTAACAAACTGAAACATACAAGGACTATCATCAGTGATATAGGTTTATCATAATTGTACA
The DNA here is from genome assembly GCA_025379985.1 of Phyllomedusa bahiana. Classification (NCBI taxonomy): domain Eukaryota; kingdom Metazoa; phylum Chordata; class Amphibia; order Anura; family Hylidae; genus Phyllomedusa; species Phyllomedusa bahiana. The sequence goes on from JAODAL010000187.1 coordinate 324,969, forward strand.
AAATTATAATTATTGTGAACAAATTAAGTTTTCTAAGAACTTAAAAACATATAGGGCCTCATATATGAAAACTGTCTTGGTCTAAGAATTTTCTTTATTGTCCATAGCAACCAATCAGAGCCCCCCTTTCATTTCATATAGCGGTCTAAAAAAATGTAAGGGGAGCTCTGAGTGGTTGCTATGGGCAAGAGATAAAGTCTAACATCTAATTATCTTTTGTTAATGACGAAAACCTGTTTCCTTTATGACAGCCACAGGTTTCAGTTTCCCAATTTACATCTGGGTAATTGAAGTCACCCATGATAACACCCTCAATATGATTAGCTGCCTCATCTGTCTGAGGAGTATATCTTCCATAGGTTCTGTTATATTTGGTGGCCTGTAGGAGACCCCTAGTAAAATTTTAGCTTTGTAATTATCCCCATGAAAATCTACCTATAATGATTTCACGTATTCATTTCCTGTATCTTCCCGCAGTGCTGGCTTCAGACAGGATTTTGTAAATAACATACACCCCCCACTACTCATTTTTAGGATCTTTTCTAAATAAACTGTAACCCTCTTCGTTAACCACTCAGTCATAGGTCTCATCCATCCATGTCTCAGTTATCCCCACTATGTCATATTTTAATTTGGACATTAATAATTGCAGTTTATTTATTTTGTTGGTCAGACTCAAGGCATTGCACAGCATGCAATTTAGAGTCTTTTTTTTTTCCCCTTCTTTTAACCTGTCTTATTATTTTATTATTATTTATTTTAAAGCGCCATTTTTTCCAGAGAAGCAGAGAAGAAGTTACGTGAAGACAAAGATTCTGGGGGAGATTCGGAGTTTAAAGGCAGAGTTTAGGGAGGAGAGGGTTTTGGGAGAGATTGGAGGTCATTGTTAGTAACTTGAAATGAATTCATGGGCATGGTACCCAATGAAGGGTTTGGGCGGGGGGAGAGGCAAGGAGTAACAGGAGAGAGGTGGATAAAACGGGCAGCAGATTGGGGATGGCTTGAAGGGGAGCAAAGTGCAAAAGGGGAAAAGCCACAGAAAAGGGGTGTTGCGTATCTAGGGGAGATGACAAGGGCAGGGGACAAGCATTTTGTGTGTAAAAGTTAGGAATAGCGGATGCGAGGTTTTTTTCAGGTGAAGGCACAGGCAGAGGTAATGCTTGGTTTTGTGTTGTTTAAAAAACAGGGGGAGCAAGGTTATCCCAAGGCGTAGACTTCGAGCCCGGGTGAGATATAGACCTTGACTGTGATGAGAGACATGGGGGAATAAGTGGGAGGGTGGAAAAGATGAATTGGTTTTAAAATCCACTTTAGTTTTACAGGGGGGAGGAGAACAGGGAGAAAAGGGACGATGACAGTTGAGACCCTGAAAGCAGGGGGTTAGCATCTGGGTGGAGATTAGATTTTGTGTGTCGCAGTAAATAGATTTTTATTAAAAAGCCGTGGAAACTATGACCCATCGGGCCCAAGGGTCATAAGAGAAGAGTAGTGGGCCCGGACGGCCCCCCGGGGGGTCCTTACAACTTTATTTTTCGCTCCCCCCCACAATTTATCACAAATTTCCCCCAGCTCTCTATCTTCCTTTTTTTCTTTTTTTTTTAATAAATATTTTTTTATTTGTTTAACAAAAAAAAAAAAAAGGGGCTGTTGCCAAGAAAGAAAAGAAAAGAAAGCAAAAACAAGTTCCCCAAGACATGCAAATAACACAAGTTAACAGACTCAATAACGATAGAAAAATAAAATGCCATGTATAAATCTAAATCTAACACCGGGATCCTCACACAAGAGAGAAGCGGGGATTCAGCCACGACAAATTTGGGTTTTATAAAAGGGTATCCTAGTCCCAAGGCAGAAGTAGGTGGGCATTTTTTGGGGGTTTGGGAAAAATTTTGGGAAATTAAGTAAAGTAAATCGAGTCAGACCAAGCTTTCCACCTAACCCTTTTTTTGGCAAACAGGTGAGCGGGGTAACAAGGCAGATTTCACTATGGAATTGAGAATTTACTCTATTAATGACTTCATTAACGCTCAGTGAGGTTGAGGTTTTCCCAATTTTTGGCTATAGTGGGCGGGTTGCAATAATTATGTGTTTACCCACCGTCTGGGGGGGTATAGGGTATTTTCCCCAGATATCGAAATCTAACGAGTAGTTCTTTGAAAATGTAAAGCTAAAATGGGAATAGTTTGGATTAGTTTTCATTTTCCATCCAAGACCTTAGCAATGGAATATCCCCACAGGGAGCAAGGGAGCCAGCCGAGCCACAACCCCTCCAACAATTTTAATGATCCGGGGAAACAGGGGGTGCAGTGCGGTGGGGTTGAGGGTCCCAACGACAATGTATTTTTTGGGATATCTCAGGGGTTAATGCACAATGTTTAGTAAAAAGCGCCCCCTCCACCAATCTTCTACCGGGGAAAAAGTTTAAAAATTCTGTTCCCCACTTGGACAAAAAGGCAAACTTATCGGGCAGACTAATTTGGGGGCCGGAGCAAAAGCTGCGAAAGGCCTTTAGTGGGACATTCAGAGCTAGGAGGAAGTGGGAAAAGGGTGATTGCTTGGACGTGGGGATGGGGGAATGGCTGTATTGCATTTTCTACCTAAAGGTACATAAATATTAGATTGGAATCGCGTAGGTGGGGGCTAGGTCCTCAAATGATCAAAAGATTCCATCTGAAAATAGGTCCCTTTTTCCCCCGTTTCCCCCTTAGCAATCCGGGGGTCTAGGGGATATTAAAGCCCGCCGTGCAACAGGGAAAGGGGGGCAGTTCTTTTCCCGATGTCACTAGCTTTGGTATAGCAAATATCGGTGCCAAACATCAATCGTTTTTTGGAGTTGAGGGGTTTGGAAAAAAGGGAGTTGGGGTAATTTAGGGAAGCCTGTAGTAATGCCATAAGGTGGTCTCGGACAGACCCCGGGAACACCACTTGGCTCAATATGTCCCAATGATCAATGGCAAAGGGTGTCCATAAGGGAACAAAGGTTCTAAGACATGCAATTGTCCCAGTCAGATTAGGGACACCCAAAACCCTCCAAATTGTTTTTGGATATATAATCTTTTGTTTGACCCGGGGTTTTTTGGAATTTAGAAAAAAGTGAAAGGAGGGTTGGGATTTTTCAACATGAAGGAGGAATGAGGAAAGGGGAAGAGATTGGAGATGTATAGGATTTTGGGGGGGGCTAATTTTTGCCCAAAATTAAATTCTTGAAACCCCCGAGGGGGTTGTTTTTTTAAAATCTACAATATATCCGGAGGGTTAGAAATACTTCCCAGTTATTCGATTGTTTTGAGAAGGTGGGGAAAATTTTAATTCCAAGTATTCAATGTGGGAATCAACTTAGAAATTCAAGGTGGAGAGCAGCGGGGTGCTTAGGGCAATGAATGGATGAGTAGGGATTTGGAATATTAAGATTGTAAAAAGGACTTGGGAAAAATGATTGAAAAAGTCTAAACGGCGGGAAGGGAATTGGGTCTTTAAAATGATAAAGAAAATCACCCGCATAAAACATTTTATAAGATGTTGGCCTACTGGTTTTTTTAAATTGTGGAGAAGCCGGTTTTTCAAAAGGGGTTCTATACATGATTAAAGATCAGGGGCATAAGGGGACCCCTGCTGGGCCCTTTAGTATGTAAGGGGCTTGATAGGAAAGCTAGAAGGGGCTCGGGCCGTTGGGCTGGAATAAAGAGTCGTTTGCTTTTTACAATAGGGGAGGAAAAACCGAACTTGTAGGACTTCCCCCCTATATACCATTAATTCTGTCGAAGGCCTTTTCGCCATCAAGGGGCGAAAGGGTACAGGGTTCTATCTTCCTAATTACTGTAAATCTAGTACTCGGCGGGGGTCCCACCCCCGCTGCCTAGATTAACAAACCCTACCTGTTGGGTTGATTAGGTGGGGAGGGAAACCAGGGTTTATCCATTGGCCAAAAATTTTTGAAAAAATTTTATGTCGCAATTAAGGAGGGGATTGGTTTATATTTTGGACTAGATCTTGCGGGGGTTTTTTCCGTTTGGGGATGGACGATAGTAGCGAAAGCTTTCCCCATGTGGGGGGTCTCACATGAAGGAATTGAAAAGACGGAGTATAGTGGGGGGGGTTGGGGGGGGGAAGACTTGTAAAAAATCGTTTTTTGACCCCCCAGGACCAGGGATTTATTGGTTTCAATTGTGAGATTGTCGAAATCACTTTGTTGATAATCGGGGCATTAAAGATTCGTTGGGTGTTAGTGATTTTTGGGGAATTTCAAACTCTTTTTTAAATATCTTGGGGAGTTGGGAAGATATTGGCGGGGGGGTAAGGGTTATCCTTGAGGTTGTAGATGTCTTGTATAGGTACAAAGGAATAACCCATTTTTTGGGGGTCCCCAAAAGGGTTTTTTTCTGATTACAGTTTTTAAAAAAATATTTTTAAAAATTTGGCCGAGTTGTTTAAAACCCTTTTGGCAAGAGTTTCCCGGGGGGGTCCCATGGGCATAAAAAGTACATTTGGTTTAGATAAAAAGTGTCCCCTATTTATGGAGGGTCAACATTTTTGTTGCTGTTTTTAAAGAGGGAATTCATCTATACCATTTGGGAGGGAGATTTTTTTTGCCTTCATCTTGGTTCGGTTTTTCTAGAACGAATCCAATTCTCTCTCTCTTCCTACGTTCAAAAAGGGAAACAATTTAATGATGACTCCTCTTATCACCCCCTTTTTGGGGGCACCAGGGGGGATAAAGAAGGCGCTGAGGGATTAAAAAGGGCAAAAAACTCCTGCAGTGATTATTTATGATTGAACATTGTGTTCGGGGTTAAGGAGGTTGTTGAGCCCCCAGAGAAACAGGAAGGAGGGGGGGAAGGGCATCTTGTGGATAAGAAATGCGGGGCAACCGGCTTTTCCAATGTTGTGGGGCTACTTTAGAGAGGGCTTGTCGGTTTGTGAGAAAATAATCTATACGTGAGAAAGAAAGATTCGGGGCAGAGAAAAAAGGTAATCGATTCGGGGGATGTAGGGCGCCCCGGGTTAGGGTTGTTCTGTGGTAGAAGGTTTTAGACGTGTAGTGCCTTGAGGTACAATTTGTCATTTTTGGGGGTTTTAAAACCCGTTGAAGTCTCCACAAAAATAAAGGTTGCCCCCCTTTAAGTGATCTAGCTTTTTTTCAGATTGCGATAAACTGTTGTTGGTGTTGTTAGGCGCATATAATAACTAAGGTGTATTGTGTGGAGTTTAGAAAAAGCATTTCAATATATATATCTTCCGGTTCAAAGAATGGAGTGTTTTATTTTTAAAAGCAAAAGAGTTTTTACACAGATGCAACCCAGCTTTTTTTTTGTGGGAAGAAAGTGGAACCAACGGGAAAATTTTTATTTTCTCTGCTCATCTGGCCTTTCGGTGATCTCCTGTATGCGCATGTCACTTGGGCTTTTAGGGATCCCCCCCACAAAATTGATCGCTTTAAAGGGGGAAAAAAAGCCCATTTAAATTGGGGTGATTTTATCTTATACCATTTTTTATTTTGAGGAGAAGCCTAAGGCCCGGTTTTTTCGTGGGGAGCAAAGTAGGAAACCTCAATCAGTGACATTCTTTGGAGGAAAAAGAGAGTTACATGGCAAACAAAAATAAAACTGAAAAACACCATAAAATAACCAAAACATTTGAAAAAGCTTTCCATCTCAGGGAAATAAAAAGGGAAAAGGGGGAAAAATCCCCAGCAGGGCCAGCATGGACAGAAACCCAAACTTTGCCAAAGACAAAAAAAATTGTCAAGGGGGGAGGAGGGGGGCCAAGGGCAGCTTGCTGCTTGCCGTTCATCCCCCTTTGGATTAGGGCCATTCGCCTGTTTTTTGGACCTACAGGGGGATACTTCTGGGCGGGGGTTATCGCGTTTTCTTGGGGAAGTGGTTGGGGAGTGTAGCAGGTTCCATGTAGTAAGGGGTCTTTTACTGGACGGGTATCAAATTGTGGGAATTTTCCCGGTATGATCATTTTACTGGGAACCCCGTGGGAGCCGTTTCCCTGATCTCGTAGAATTTTGGTATAGTGGGCAAATTCTCTTCTCTTTAACATGGTCCCAGCCGACAAGATCGGAAAGATGGAGCTATCTATCTTTCCTATCTTGCATGCAGTATGTGTAGTTCCCTACCCAGGTACATAGTTTAAATATTCCTCCACCTACTACAGCTGTGCCCTCCCCATTTAGGTGCAGCCCATCCCTAGAATAAATCTTTAACCAAGACAGAAGTCAGCCCAGTTCCAAATTCCTCTTTCCTACATCAATTTGTGAGCCACTTATTCATTTCTCGCTGCCTCTCTGGTATGGCACGTGGTACAGTTAGTATTTCTGAATATACTACTTTGGAGTCTCTGAAATGACTTTTAAGAGCACTCCACCTAACTTTGTCATTGGTGCTAATGTGCAGCATGACAGCTGGATTCTCATCAGCCCCACTTAGTTGTCAACTCGATTTGCGACGATCTGTTAGACAATACCGATGTCACGTATCTTCGGGTCGGTTAGGACTCACATCGAATAACGTTGGGTATTGTGGATCCTCTGGACCACCGTGAGCGTAGATGGTGAGGTGGTGACCACACCAGGGAGTGGAGTCTGAGAGGAACCCTGGACAGACTTTGCTGTGGGGACCCCCAGGTCTCTACCCCTGACGTGGCTACTCGTGAAGACAGTCAAAGTGCAGGACAAGGACACCAGGTATAGGAAGAGGTAATTGGTCCCGGTGGGTATAGCCATAGGCAGGTAGCAGTTTCCCAGGCAGGTAACTGGCAGGTACAAAGGCATGATAACAGCAGGTAGTAATGCACACAGCCAATAACAGACTAGTGCAATTTCAGGAACAGCAGTAGTAAATATGCAGGTAACTCAGGGGTAACTGCAAGTAACACAGGGGTTAACTCAGGAACAGCAGTAACCACAAGCAGAGTTCAGGAGTTCAGGTGGACATACATGGACTGACCAGGAACAGAGACAGGAAGTTCCTTATAACACAGGTGGTCATAGGTCATTGCACGGGTAATTGGGGCACTGTCCCTTTAAATTCAGACCATCAGGCACACATGCCCTCTAAGGAGCACGTGCAGACACAGACAGGAATGCAGCCAGTTGAGTATACAGAAACATGGGACATAGCAGGGACCGTGGCCTGCATGGAGACAGGACCGCAGCAGCAGGTGCAGGGGACTGGTGACACAGTAGAGACATGACCGCAGCATGGAGTGTTATAGTAGCATACAGGTACAGGGCTAAGGGCAATGCAGAGACAAGCACGTGTCACATTTTGCAATGTCAATGGCACTTTGTAATGCAGCCAAAATATGGGGGTGTTCTGGGGGCGTCGCACCGCAACTGCATAATTCTACACATTTATGACTGAAAGACTGAAAAACTAGGTGCATTACTACTGGAACAGCCAGACCAAGTTATAAGTGCTCTACCTGAGCCTGAGTTATCATGGTGGAACTAGAAAGCGTCAAATCTATGTCCAGCAGTAGAACAGGTTCATACATACTGGCACATTCTACACTCCTATAAATCTATTTAGAACTGGCCTCTTTGCGCCTAAGTCCTACATGTCACCCATACTGTGTACAGTATATATGCTATGTCACAGTATATGTATGTTATATATGTTATGTTATGTTACAGTATATTTATGTTAGCCCTGTATTTAATACCGCCCCCCACGCATAGAGTAATTGTCATATTTCTCGTCTCCTTTCTGCTGTATACAATTCAGGGCTAACAATTTATAAGGCAGATCAGGCTGATTTTAACAAAAGGCCAGCTTCTTCTGTTACCTAAATCATCTGCAATCCACAAAGGGAAAAAAATGATAAAAGTAGGACAGCATTTAGGACGGTAGATCAATACAGTCTGTCTGGATTAACAGGTCAAATTCAGTGCAGTTCTTTCAATCCATCATAAGGGGACCTGATAGTTACTGGATTGCCTGATATTCTGTAATACCAGCCAGTCATAGAGAAGCACTTTAGATATAGATGCATTTTTAGAGTATATTTACTCTTGACAGATTTGTCGCAGTAATATATGTGACATCTTCATCTACTTGGAACTTCCATTCAGATGAATGGAACAGATCTTTTCGTTGCAGGAATTTTTGTTACAAATCCGATATGTGAGAATATGCCTGTAAAGACAGGAAACATAATTGATTATCTCTGTTCAGTCTTCTACTTCTGGCCTTGTGAAAATTCACTTTACATTTCAGTTCTTTGTCGGAAAATCAGTGCCAGATTTTCAGATTTTCTCTATTACTGTGCGCCAGAATAAAGACATTTCACTGTGGTTCATAGGTAAAACCACTGTTGCATTATATTAGCTTTTTATATTTACTGCTTTATTATTTGATAGCTTTTTATAGCAGAGAGGAAACCCTCATTGTGAGATATAGTCATAGTGAGATTCATAAATTGACAAAGTGGCTAAAACCTATACAGCAGAACTACATTTTCTATTGCACAGTGCTTTGTTTGATTTCCATAGAACTTAGGACCCGTCCACACTGGAGTCTTAATATGTTTTGATCCTTTCCATCAGGTCTCCCTTACTTTCTAGCAAGCAGAATAGCATATTCTGCTACTCTATTCTACACACTAAAATGTGTTTTTAGTAAATCATGATGCTAGTGTGAACATTTGTATCTTCGTTCACATGGTTATTAAGGTGCGTAAGGGAAACAATCAAATGTGAACTCGGCTCAGCTACATCTGTAGGTGAAAGTCACTGGCAAATTGTGTAGGACAATAGTTCTACATGAATCTACATCAGAAAGTGCTTCTCAATCTCAGCAGTGTCTTCTAAAATAAGGCTCACAAGGTAAATAAGTAAAGCAGGCTGGGATAGAGAATGGTAGACTTGATCACTGCCAGAATGCTTTTGGACAATGTTACTCCAACCTTGAGTCTCAACAGCTGAGTCGTTTGATGGGTTATTGGGATACTGTACATTGCCTAAGAGCTACAGCCTTTAAATAGGGTTATCAGACAGCAGATCCCATCAGCTAAAGGCCAAACCGGTAGTAAGCTCAAGCCACATACCGTAGGGGCATGGAGACTTGGCTCACTCAAATCAAGCTTAGCCACTACCTGTCTAACTCTAAGCCAATTGTCTCCATAGCTAACCATACACTAACCTAAGCAGACAGTTAAAATGCAGCTATAGGCTCACATCACCTTGGTCTTACCTTTTCTGAATATTCAGTAGGTAAAATATTCAGAGACATAGGGTCACTTCATTGAGATCTATTAATGGTAGATCACCAGCACCAATCACAATTAACTTAATTCTAGTTCTCATTTTCTGAGGTTGGAAAATGAAAACCCTACACTTAAAGGGAACCTGTCACATAGCTTATGCCCCCCTTGCTGAGGGCAGCACAAGATAGTGACAGACCTGCTGATTCCAGCGCTGTGTCCCTTATTCTGTAAGATGCTGTAGTTTTAGAACATTTAATGCTCAAATCTTAATCATGAGCAGGTGTTAGCCCCTCCCACCAACACCTAGCCCCGCCCACTGGCAGTTATTCACATGTTTCTGCCTATTCAAAGTAATAGGTTTATCAGTTGAGGTGGACGGGGCTAACCTCAGATGGGCGGGTATGAAAAAAAACTGACTCTTTTTATGGCTCTTTTCTCGCTGAAAACTGCAGATTTGAGCATTAAATACTCGAAAACTCCAGCATCTTACAGAATAAGGGACACAGCGCTGGAAACAGCAGGTCTGACACTAGCTTGTGCTGCCCTCAGCAAGGGGAGGATAAACTATGTGACAGGTTCTCTTTGAGGAAGAGTTATGGCTTCAAATACTTTCCCATTCATCACAGACTTAACTGTATGGCACAGGGGACTGAATATGGTTGGTGACTTTTGCAATTTCAAGTAAAGTGCAACTGGGGCTGGAGAAGGGTAACAGACAAATCATAACTCATAACATAACCATAACTCTACACCAGATACCATCAGGAATGGTTACTAGGAAATTAACTCAAAAAGCAGTGATATCAGAAAGTTAGAGGACTATGCACAACTAAGACTCATAATTCAAATAGTGTCATGTCCAAATTAAAAGGTTGGTACCTCGGCCAACAAGATGACCTTCTGGTCTCCGATGGATCAGTCCAACCCTGATCTTCGAGGTTAGGAAAATGCATGCACAAATGTAGCAAAGATAAACTTGACAGATAATAATGATGGATATCATGGCACACAATGTGTCTCAACTTTTTAAATGCTTTTCAATAAGAACATATAACATGGAAAACTGTGATATCATCCTCAAGTTAGGTTTTTTCTACATTTGTATATTCAAAGATCTGTTTGATGACAAGCAGTGGCTTAAGTAACATCCATTCCATTTTTCCGTGTTGCATGCAATAAGTTGTTAACAAGCTAAATTTTTATTGTGAGCAAGTAATATATGTCAATGTTGAGGTAGTTTCTTCTCTCTTCACTGTTGTCTCTCTTTAATGCAATCTCATTTAACACCGATACCTCTGTCCATCTAATTTATGCCACTCTACAGCTCTATAAAAAAATTATTGTAGTCAATAAAAATATAAAATTGAAACAGCTAAGCAATAGTCAAATAAGGATTCAACAAAAATTGTGAACCACCAGACAGTGTGTTACATATAGACACAAAAGACAGGCTTGTCTTTCTTTCCAGCTGCTATACTGATGCCTCTATCCTGTGTCAGTCACTGCACTGGTTGCCCATTCAGTACAGGATACAACATAAACTCATCACTCACCCATAAAGCTCTCCACAGTGCTGCACCTCCCTACATTTCCTCTCTCATCGGTGTCTACCACCCTACCCGTGCTCTCCGCTCTGCTGATGTTATCAGATTACATTCCTCAATCATCTGAACCTCCCATGTCCGTCTCACAGATTTCACACGTGCGGTGCCAATTCTCTGGAACGTGCTACCGCAGGCAATCAGGCACACTCACAACCCTCACAGTTTTAAGAGGGCCCTAAGAACACATCTTCTCAGGCTGGCATATCAAGATCCCTAATTGATAACCCCACCCACCTGCTATCACACCTATCTGTCACTCCCAACACTAGGGCACTCACAGGCACTTATCTGTATATAGATGTACTGTCAGGGTGGCAGGGTCACCCAACTTTTATATAAACCACCTCCTATTTATGCAACATGGCAGAACCATTGTAAACTGTGCAATTCTTAACCCTTTGTCTCAACCATACACCATAATAGATTGTAAGCTCTTGCGAGCAGGGCCCTCACACCTTATGTCTCATCTGTAAGTTCTTTTAATTTGTAATGTCTGTATATATACCCTCTATATTGTAAAGTGCTGCGGAATATGTTGGCACTATATAAATAAAAAATATTATTATTATATTATTATTTTCCACTTCCAAAAATGCAGTATATTTTATTATACAATATCATTTCAGACATACATTATAAGAACACAAGGTTAAAAACATTTAAAAACAATGTAAGTAGTCCATATTACCAATAATAAAGGGAAAAAATGCATCTCCCGTCAATATATTAGTATGTGTTATCAACATCTTACTCATACTTGCCAACCTTTTATCTCCTGATTCTGGGAGATTTAAGCCCCACTCTTAAAATGCCCCTGATAATGCCTCTCAGCTGAGAAACTTTTTTGGGATGGGGTATGGACAAACCCCACACCTTTTGTGTCCCGTTTTCCAGAAGTCTCTTGATAGTACTAGGAGGGTTTGCAAGTATGACCTTAATCAGTATATGTACAGGTGTAGAAAAGATAAACTTGACTATTTACACACCATGATATGGTGTGTTAATTGTAATGGCTTTTGTGGTGATCTAAGCACAGATTACTCTTGGCACTACAAAATCACCATCAGGTCAAACTTTGCTACATCGGAGTATATTGTAAAGATTGGCTAAAAAAAGTATCCAAAAGTATAATCACAATCAGTTGTAACCTAAAAAGAAGTATAACGGCAAAAGTTAAAGTGTGAAAACCCTCTATAATGCTGTGTAGAATAGTCTGGGATGCGTAAAAGAATGTAAACTTTTGATTCTTGAGTGCACAACAAAGTTTTTATGGGCAACATGCATGATTTTTGGTGCCCAGGCACCATTTCGTTTTTTGCGCGCATTAGTAGCGTAGAATGCGTCTGAATCTATTGACCTGTTTTACTACGGGTCATAGATTTAGTGCTTTCTAGCTACAAAGTGACACTTTTAAAGTGATCTACCTGTTCCAGCAGTAATGCGCCTGGATTTGCCGATAAAAAGGCATACATGTGTAATTTTGTACAATTGTAAGCCACACGGCCCCAGCACGACCCCGATCTCAGGCGCATTACAAAGTGCTGTGGGCGCTTTATATTGCACCTAATATTGGAGTGCGCCTGATTAAATATATAGCGAATGGAGCTGTGCCAGTTTTTGGGCTGAAAAGACGGCAGACTTCTGCCGCAGCCCCGTTCATACATGTCGCCCTACGTGTCTGGTTTTGCATACTTTATGACAAAAATGACTGGACAGAAAAGAACATCAGAAAGATCTAAAGTTCTTAATGTTGCAGGGAATACAAGAAGGCATGCATCATTGGTAAAATCTCTCTATACATATGGCGTCCATTGAACTCTGTTCAACAGTACATGAAACTTGCACGTCCCTGCATTAACCCCTTAACGACCTTGGGCGTATGAGTACGTCCCAGGGCCGCTAAGGGGCTTTGCAGGGGGATCGCTCCGCGACCCCCCCCACAGCCGCCGGGTGTTAGCGGCAAATCGCCGTCAACACCCGGCAGCAACAGCACCGGCGGGTGGCTCCGCCCGCTGGCGCTGTTTTACCCATCAGGCGCCGCGGCAAAAATGGCCGCGACGTCTGAATTAACGCCGATCGGTGCCGCGCACCGATCGGTGCGGTGATCGGCATAAGCGCAGCTATGCTGTACCGATCCGATCACCGGGCATTGTGGTGGGGAGCCTTGGGAAGGCTCCCGTCACTTACCCTGGCCGGTTTGCCCCACTTCCGTCCGCAGACAGGAAGTGGGGAAACCGCCATCTTTGTACACCCTAATGCATTGCCTATGCAATGCATTAGGTTGTATTAACAATCGCGCCACCTAGTGGTCAAGTACCACAGGTGGCCTCAATGTTACAGTAAAAAAAAAAAATAAATAAAGTTTTAAAGTACAAAAAAATAAAAAAAGTATTAAAAGTTCAAATCACCCCCCTTTCCCCATTTTACAAATAAAATCATTAAAATAATAAAAAAGTTACACATATTTGGTATCGCCGCGTCCGAAAAAGTCCGATCTATAAAAATATAACTTCTTTTATCCTGTACGCTGAAGACCGTAGAAGAGAAAAAATTCCAAATGCCAAAATTGCGTTTGTTTGGTCGTTTCACGTCCCAAAAAATTGGAATAGAAATGATCAAAAAAGTCGTATGCATTCCAAACTGCTAGCGATAAAAAGTACACTTCAGCCCGCAAAAAATGCCCCCTCACAGACGTCCGTAGGTGTTAGTACAAAAAAGTTATTGGTCGCACAAAATGGCGCCGTGGCGCAAATTTCAAAAATAGAAAATGTTTGGAATTTTTTTACGGTAACAAAACATAACGGAAACCCTACATGTTTGGTATTGCCAGATGCGTAACAACCTGTAGAATACAGATAACACATTATATTTACCAAAGATTGAACGCCGTAAAAGCAAAACCCCTGCCAACATTTTTTTTTCCCAATTTGTCCCACTTGGAATTTTTTTGCGGTTTCCCAGTATATTCTATAGTATAGTGAATAACACCATTAGAAAGTACATCTTGTCCCGCAAAATAAAAGCCCTCATGTGTCTATATAGGTGGAAAAATAAAGAAGTTATGGCTTTCAGAAGGCGAGGAGGGAAAAACGAACATGTCACCAAAAAAAACGCCGGGTCCTTAAGGAGTTAAAGTATGGATGTAGCAAAGTTTAACTTGACATTGATAATCACAGCTTTCTGTTTTAGCCCTTCTTAGATCACGGCAAAAGCTATTTAGAAGCATTGACGTCCATTGAACTCTGTTCAACAATACATGAAACTTGCACGTCCCAGCATTAAAGTATGGATGTAGCAAAGTTTAACTTGACATTGCTAATCACAGCTTTCAGTTTCTATCCCTTCTTAGATCACAGAGAAAGCTATTTAGAAGCATTGAAATAGTTAAGGTGTGTTGCCTTTTCTGTGCTACATCTGTATCCGCACAGGTTCACATGAGTGTAAATGAGCCAGAGATTGTACAAGAATCTGACATTACAGATTTCCGACTTCCTCTGGGTGCTGTGGAACATGCATCTCATTTTGTCTTATAATTCACCTTGTACAATGTGTTCTAAACTCTGTGCCCAACTTTAATAAGTTTAATCTGAAAGTGTTAGAGTGGAAAACAAAATGCAATTTGGCCTTTAAATGTCAAGCATCCAGTGCTCCCCTCCCCGAGTCCTCCCCTTTGACTGTTAAACTTTGATAGGACGACTGATATTCCTGAAAGACTGGATTAATATCAGCTGCATGTTGTACTCAGCGATGCCTTAAATAATCATCACATGGCTTTTGTAGCCTGTTCTGTGCTGTCAGCACTGGGTAGGCCATAATAGTATCAGATAAGGGCTGTTCAAAGTGACATGCTACTAACCGAGTTGTGAGGCACATGACTTTCTACAGTTAGTTATAATATGACCTTCAGCTGAACTTTGGCTTAGATTTTAAGAGCAGAGTGCAAATACTGTATACCTCAGTGCCGAAGACTCGCAACAGCAATAATTTACCAGATCATTAATTCCACTTTTAAATGAAGGCTGCAAGGCAGAACTAAATATGCAAATCTTCTCCAGTTTTACCTTAAACCCACATCTGTGCATAGAGCTATTTGTCTCCGATGCCATCCATTTCTAATAATCTAAAGAAGAATCACCGCAGTTCCAAGAAGTGCAGGAAAATCCCTTGTAAATACTGAGTTCATTACAGGGTGGACGGGGACACCCAGAGAGGGCTTCTGTGCATCTGTCTCTGAGCCGGCCCGTCACAAACACACACCACCCTGGTGACTTAGTGCAAGGTTCATTTAGAAAAAAATATTTTATACTTGTCTTTGCTCTATTGTTTTCCTATTATATCGTCTCACCACTTAACTCAAACAAAAGTCTGAAAGACATAGGAATGTTGTACTTCTCAAATTAGAAGAATGATAGTAATGCTATGTTCAGAGTTTTATATCTAAGAAAGTGTTCATATTAGAGCACTGTAGATGAAGATGTGCTATCCAGAGGTGTCTTAACAGCATTATAGGTCCCTGGATATAGCAGTGCAGTGGGCTCTGCCCAAATACATGCCATCACCCTAGGCCATGCCTCTAGCCACGCCCAAGCACACTCATATTATCTCGCCACTTATGTCTGGACACCAGCAGCCTTCAAGACTAATTGGCAGGGCAGGGAGCCTTTGCTCCCTTCTCCACCATGGTTTTTAACTGTTTGCACATCCTAAAAACATACAAACAGTTAAATTAATAAAGCCAACCAAGGAATTCAGGGTATGTTTCTTGTATTCCTGTGACATATATACACCGCTTGGGGCCCCTATACTTGTGGGGCCCCCGGGCAACTGCCTACTGTGCTCAATGGAAAAGATGGCCCTGGTGCTATCTGTAGCAGAATAGGCCGACCAGTGGTATTATGCTGGAATGTGTAGTGTATCCGGCAAATGAAAGACCACAAGGACAGAAGACTTTACTTATTCCACAATCTTTAGAAAGTCACAGTTACTGTTTAACATTAAAGGCGACATGTATGAAGGAAGGCGCATCGAAGTGAATTGTCGAGTCTCATTTTCAGTGTATAATGCGCCTGATGTATGAAAGTGGTTTTTGTGCGTTCACAAATGGTTTGTAAAGGTCGTTGCATCTCGTCTATGTGTTAGGCACATTATGGAACTTAGGCGCATAAGTAATGCGCCTAACATGTATAAAGGCTATAGACAGGCTGGAAATAAGAGAAGTCATTAGAATAGCATGTCAGCGAATAGAAGCTATGGGAGTGATCCTGCTTGGAGGACCACAGATCCCAGCAATACTTGTGCTGTGCTGGCTCTTGCTGTATGGAGAATAAAGGGTGAGAGCAGTAAAATTAAATTTAAAATGTAATGTAGTAAAAATTTTAAATATAAAAATCTGAACAACATAATCAATTGGTTTTTTAATGTAAAACACATTTTATGGGAGATAATATTATATTTTTGGGATATTATATATTTTGTATTAATTTATATGATCATATTTTTCATATAATTTTAATAATTACATTTGATATAGTTTGTTTATTATCAGAATTTACTTTTTATTATTGTTCTGGTGGTAGTTGAGCAATTTTGGACATTTTTGCCCCTTACAGCAAATCTATCTCCACTTCGACGACCACATTGAAATAGGTCTGCATATCGGAGCAGTAATGCGCCTAGTTTTGCTGAACCACATTCATAGATGTGTCCAATATTACCCGTGTGGTGCGACGCCCTTCCATAACGCCTCCAGAACGCCCCCAGAAAACCCCTTCATGTTAGGTGCATTAGAAAGTGTTGAGTCTTACAAACAATGCGCCTAACACATTCATTAGATGCATTAGAAATCATAGACTGCTCAGTTAGGTGCATTGTAAGCCAGAAAAAGGGTGAAAAACCCAATCATACATGTCGCCCTAAATTGTTTGAAAGTGCTCCGACTCCCATTTCCACATTCTCTTTTTGTCTGCAGGAACACCTCTCAGCCAAGCAGGAATATTCCTTACTTTCCCTGGCTGCACTTTAACTAACAATCTTTTAGGCCAGTAGGGAATAGCATGTGGTCCCTGGTGTCACTCTGTACTGCCCCCAGCCATCAGAACACAAATATGCTTTGTTTCTGTTCTTGACTTCAGAAAGTGATATTCATATTTTAAAAGCTTCATTCAACTAATGACATGTTATGGTGGGCACTGTATGGCTGACACTGTTAATATAGGCACTGTATTACTGGCACTGTATTACTGGCACTGTTATGGTGTGCAATGTATGGCTGGCACTGGTATGTTGTTCATTGTATGGCTGGCACTGGTATGGTGTTCATTGTATGACTGGTACTGTTATGGTGTGCATTGTATGGTGCTGTACTGGATATGGTGTTCATTGTATGGCTGGCACTGTATGGTAGGCACTGTATGGCTTGCACTGTTATGGTAGGCAATGTATGGCTGACACTTCTATGATGGGCACTGTATGGTTTGCACTGTATGGCTGCCACTATTATGGCAGGCACTCTATAGCTGGCCCTTTCATGGTGGGCACTGTATGACTGGCACTATATTGCTGTAAATGCTATTTTAAGCTAATGGAATACACTTAAGACTGTTCTTGTATTATATCTGGATTTCTTCCTGAAAGGAGTACTTATTTCTGAAGCAATCATGACAAATCCATGAGATATACAATAAAAATGCTTGATAGGTTCAAGACTCCAAAGAGAAGGAGATTGGAGTTGGAGAGGAGGCCATATATGTGTGCAGTGTTCTCTCAAGTTATAGTTGTGAAACAGTCGCTTCTTTAACCGCCAGAAAACTATGATGAAAACAGGCACCTCGTATAGTGTTGATCAAACCATTCGAGAAAAGTTAAGTTTGAGTCGAACTTCACGATTTTTTAGAACTCGAGCCGAACCGAACATTTTACTGTTAGTTCTAGTAAATGTTCGTGTTCTACATCGCGTCTGACACGCTATTTTATTAGTTTCAAGGCGCATTAAATCAGTGTAAAGGGAATCTGAAGGTACAATCCTCTCAACAATCTGGTGTCAGGTATACCTTGCATGTAAACATACAGTAATGCGCCTAAAAAGGTGCATTGTGCAAATTGCGGCACATAGCATATCATTGGAGGTGTATGTAATGCGCCTAATGAGAAGAATTGCGCATGGAGGCGCATAACATATTATTACAAGTGTATATATCTTAGGCGTATTTCATATTCTTGTAATGATAAGTTATGCGCCTCCATGCGTGATGTGCCTTCATAGATGCATTACATAATCAACCAATGAAATGCTATGTGCCGCGATTAGCACAAATCGCAACACATAGCATATCGGTGGAAGCGTATGTAATGCGCTTATCAAGGCACATTGCGCAAGGAGTCGCATAACTTATCATTAAAAGTATATGAAATGCGCCCAACACATACACTTGCAATGATTTGCTATGCCTATCCGTGTGCAATGCGCCTTGTTAGACGCATTACATACGCTTCCAGTGATAAGCTATGGGCTGCGATTTGCACTAATCGTGACACATAGCATATCATTGCTAGTGAATGTAATGCACCTATCAAGGTGCAATGCGCACGGAGGCGCATAACATATCATTACAAATTTATATGTGATAGGCGCATTACATAATCTTGTAATATGTTATGCGCCTCTGTTGCACAATGCACCTCCATAGGCGCGGTACATTCACTTCCAGTGATATGCTGTGCTATGGAGGCGCACAGCGTATTATTTTTTGGCGCATTTCGACTTGTCGTGCCTGGCGTATAATGTGCCTAGTGTTGGTGTACTGTTATGGATGGTAATTACAGCTTCTCCTCACCTGTATAGGTATAAAAATTAACCCGAACATCTTCTCCCATTGACTTCTCAAAGTTTGAGGTTCAACACAAACTCAAACTTTTTAGAGCTCACTCATCTCAAGCAGGGAAACTCTCCATTCTAAAGAGGTCAAGGCCCCTAATTTTTCATATTTAGAATTGAAGCTCCAAAAATATCTAAGTCAGGAAATACCTCTCTAAGATTTACTGTGGCCTCTGGGAGAGGTACCATCTGACAATGTGGTCCTTGAACCTAAAAATGCTGTGCACCCCTATTCTAGACCCAATAGTGTAGTTAAGGTCTTCGATATCCAGGAGACCAGTGGATCCCCATATTCTTTTACAATGGAGCTAGCATCTGGCAGACTGCTTCTTTTTTCTCACTGGTGTTTTTTCTTTTATTCTAACCTGCTCTTTCTGTCATAACTATTTATGTGAGAATGTTCTCCTCTGAGGCCCAGTGTGATGGGGCTGCCTGCCACTGTTCCACCACTGGCTAATGGTCAGATGACCTCTTGTGTTGGAACTTGCCAACTCCAACATTGAGCTTCCAACAAATAAATGCAACTTACAACTGAATAGCTATTCCACAGATGGTTAATTATAAATGCCTACAGCAACCTCCCTCTACCAGTTATCCCCTGGAACTCCTGTTTGGCTGCAGTGCTTCAGTACATGTGGCACTGCCACTTAAAGCACCCCATTTTTGATGTGCTATGTGTATATATATATATATATATATATATATATATATATATATATATATTATATATAATTGATATAGTATAAAAAAAGAAAATAGACAGGCGCACAAATAGTGAAGATGGTTTTGGACATTCAGATCACAAATAGCGTATATGCTTTACCTTCTTTAGTTGTGCAACACGGAAGCACAACACTCTGTATAGCGTGTTATAGTAAGGCTCCAATCCAAACGGCTGCCACAGGATCCATCAATACCCGAACTTCATAATGGTCGGGTTCAAGTTTCCCAAACAAATTGGCGCCGACAGTTCCTATTTTTTTGAATCTGTATATATATATATATATATATATATATATATATATATATATATATAATATAATATATAATATATGTAGTGGCAGACGACCTTTAGGCAGTCGCAGGGTTCTGCCACTAGGTACAGCAGGAGACCTGCTGCAGACATGCCACCGAAAACCTGGTTTCGGTGGGGGGAAGGCAACCATTTAGTGCCAGTAACCGTAGGTTACTGACACATGTAGGTAGTATGGCTGCTATGCGGCTAGTGATGGGTTGCCTTTCCCAGTGACAGTCATAGCGTTGGGTGGGAGGCCGTTTCCATGTTCCAGGACAGGATTTTAATTCTCTTAGCCTGCATTAATGTAAGCATTTTCCTGGTTTAGGATCCTCTATTATTGGGCAGAGTAAATAGCAGCTATAAAGAGTGACTTTCACCCTGGATGACTTCTCCTGTCCTGCATTAGACAGGCAATCTACTAATTTGAATGGGCTGTGTGTAATTGTTAATTTCCCCTTCGGAGGCACTGCTGGGAAAATGTACCCTTACAGACAGATTTCCCCACAAATTATGGGAAATCACTGGGGTTCCAGCAGGAGGACACCACTTTGTCAGTCTATTGTCAAGAGATCCTCATTACAAATAGAGATTGTCGAAAACTTTTAGAATCCTAATTGTTAAGACTCACTTTTACTTGGAAATCATTCTTTTTTTACTAGTGGTTTTGCTGCTGGGCATTCAGTATTTACCTATTCATAGCAGTCAATCTGAAAAGTGTGAGGTGTAGTTTAAAAACATATAAAGAGGCAGAGCAGCAATGTATTAGAATACAAGAGGTGGTGGTAGTTTTCAGGGTAATGCCTCATTAATTGTTTTTTTTTTTTTTTTGGCTGAAGGATTTACCATTTTTTGTAGTTTTTGTAATGTTGCTGATACACAGTGACAGAAAGAAATACTGAAAAACTATGGGCGACATAGTTTTTTGGTCTATTTTGCACCAAAACCGCTTTTGACGCCATATTCTTGTTGTAAATGAACTGTCGTACTCCAAAACTAGGTGCATTATATGCCGGGCACGACACTTTGTAATGCGTCTAAATATGGTGTGCTGTGCGCCCCCGTCAGGCAATGCGCCTTGATAGGCGCATTGCATATACCACCAATGATATGCTATGTGCTGTGAGTTGCGCAATGCGCCTTTTTTGACGCAATTCGCCTTTTTAGGCGCATTACGTTTTCTATGCAATGTATACGTGGCGCCAGTTTTTGGAAATAATCGGACTTTCTGGCATACTTTACACTGATTTAATGCGCCTAAAATCGTCATGGAAACGCCACTTTTCTGACATGTCGCCCCATGTTTTTAAATTCAACCAATTAACCTCTAATGGCTGAAAATAATATCAGTATGGATCATTTGGATCATGCATATAAACAGAAATGTGAATAACTCCATTTCATTGTATTAGCACTGCTTTTCAATGCAGAAAAACTGATTTATTACAGTTCTGAATTACAGACGTATGAATGAGCCTCAATGTCAGATTCATTTAGGATAGTTTGATGCAGTTGATTGTTTATTGGACAGTTGTGTACATAAAGCTATACACCTGTACTGGAATATGGTCATGCAGGGGTAGTATCATGAAGACACTCCTTTTCCGATTGGGTATGTGGACACCATACTGAGGGCCTCCTCTATTTAATATCAGATAATAGTGTCATCTGCAATGAGCACATTTTTACTAGCAAAGTTTATTTCTAATTTACAATAAATAAATGATTCTAGGCCGACACAGACATAAAATTCAATTACTAAGCTGTTAGTACAGCACCATCAAAACAAACACTGCAAAGTTATCAGGAATTCTTCTGAGATCTATAATACCAAATATTGTTCTCTTTCTTTGCAAAAGGTAATGGAAGCATTTTCTTCAGTAATAATTCCCAATTAATTAGCTCTTTAGGACAAATTCTCTCTGTTTGGGGACTCTCCAGCTACCACCACTAATTTCAAATTCACTTCTAAACTTTTTAAGTTGCACTTCTCAGTCTTCATCGAATTTCATTTAGCTCAAAAATGCTTAATATCAGCAAATTGGCCCCATTGGGAAACTGGTCTAAAGAAGTTGGAGTCGCTGAACACCTACCTTTCTTTCGTAATCAGTTCTTGTTTAAGTTTCGGAGTGTCGGTTCTGCATGCTGCTAACCACTTAATTTCGGATAAGGTTACAATAAAGGTAATTAAATGACTACGTACAGTCCTTCAGTTGCTCATTTTGTGCTGAAGAGCAACATTTCAGTTTTTAAAGTGTAAGATAAAATTGTTTAGTTTAACTTCCAAATGAGCTGCTTATCTTGTCTCCTGGCTTGTTCTGAAGCCTTAGGCAACTGTGCCCTGCAGGAAAACTTTCCTTGGCAATGGGGAGGATGAGATCATGAGATGCTCGTGAAGTTGTCATTTTCATACAGCGTGGGCATAGGCTGTTGAATAAACAGGAGCATCACAAATCCACCAGGCAACCTACATCTCCAGTATCATTTACTGTGCGGAATTCATCAGTATAGCGACTTCATCCCCCTATGACTGCATTGTGCATAAAGACTGAATGATCACTCCAGGCTCAGTGCGGCTTTTGAACAGATTGGAAATTATTTATTTAAGAAGGTTGTATATAACAGGCTGGGGAGAACTTATTTTTCTGAAATTGACATTTTTTTTTATTTGTGGAGGACATATAAGTGTTTAGGTTATAAGTGGTTGCAGTCCAACGCCCAACCCTTTATATTTCTCTATAGAAATATGAGTGTGTATACAGCACTATGCCGAAGTTTTGCTTTAAAACTTAGAAATGTTAATAGTTTATTTTTATCAATTAACAAAATCAGTATTTGGTGTGAGTGCCCCTTGCCTTCAAAATAGCATCAGTACTTGTACACAGGTTTTGAGGGAACTCGGAGTAGAGGTTGCTCAAAATATCTTGGAGACGTAAGCTCATATCTTCTGTGGATGTAGACTTCCTTGAATACTTCTGTCTTTTCATACAGTCTCAGACAGACTTGATGATGTTAAGATCAAGGTTTTATGGGGACCATATCATCACTTGCAGGACTTCAAGGAGAAAAAAAAGACGGCCACCCCAAATACTGATTTTGATTTCTTTGTTCATTTATTTAGCATTTTCCTGATGAAGATAAATTATTAACACTTATATTTTTGAAAGCATTCTTACTTTGCAGCATTTGATCGCTATGGCTATTGGCTGCACATAGTTCGTGAATGATGGATGTTTAGTGTGCAGCTGGGATGTATAGGCCGGCCACCGGGACAGAGCGGGAGCGTCACTGTGGTGATTATACTTTTTTCTATTTCTAATCATATCCCAGTGGACCAACAAGGTTTTGTAAGTCCCGGGCAACCCCTTTAAATCTAATAGGAGAGAGTTAGGCCCCAATGTAAAATACAGTTAGGTATTAAGGAAAATTAGACGAGCCCCCCCAGGGAGGAATGTATGAAGACTTTTCTTGTTGCCCATAGTAACCCCTTTCATTTTTTCAGAGCACTTTATGAAATGAAAGGGGAACTCTGATTGGTTGCTATGGACAACAAGGATAGTCTTAGACCAAGACAGTTTTCATACATCTGTCCCCCAGTTCTTTGGATAAGCATCCCTTATATATCTTTCATAAATCCATGTATCCAATGTTCTACAAGTGAAATCCTCTTTTTCTTCGCTAAGGTTCATTGATGGATTGTCTCAAGCCTATCCATTGCTCGGATAAACGTTGATGGCTTTCTATGATCTCTCACATTCTGCTTTCCTTTGCAGGCTGCCTTGTTCCTAGGATCCTGCCTTTTTGTAGGGACTCTGCTGTAGACCATACAGTTTCTGGGCCTTCACCAGTTGTAGCATCAGTTTAGGAGAGCAAGAGTCCTTCTCAGATTCAGTCACATTCTGGCCTCAGTGGCTGGGTCTCTCAGCTTGGGGTATAAGCATTTCCTCATGCATTGTATGCACCTTAAAGGGGTTGTATCGCTACAAAGATCATGTCTCAGATTATGAGGATAGTAAAAATAAGCACTTTGTAATTGGGTTGCATTACCTCAATCACTTGGTTTAGCAGATATGAGCTTTTCTGTAAATCTGTGTTCTGTTTCTGCTGCTGCTGGTCGGGACACGCCCCCTGGCTTGATCCTGCTCCTAGACACGCCCCTGCACTGTGATTGGCTGGCTGACATTTCATTCAGCCTTATGGGAAACGCCAACAGACACGAACCGCCCCGGCCACGCCCGCTGTGCTGTGATTGGCTGCCTGCACACTTTGTTTTCTCCCCTCTGAGATGTTAAAATCAATAATGAAACCAAGGGCTGCTGGCTGTAAACTCTTCCCCCAGCTCTAGGGTGAATGATCTGAGCAATGACTGCCTGTTTAAGTCACAGATCCCCTCATATAATAGAGTCTTATAGAGTCTCCTGCCAATTAACAGGGGAGAGGAGGGGGGGGGAGGGCAGTGTGAATTGCTCCATATAATCCCGTCTGCTGCCTGGTAACAGAGGGGAAAGAGTGGGGGGCAGTGTACACTCCTCACATGTCTCATCAGTTCAGGCTGTGTGTATAACTGCATATACCACAGTCATACAGTCTCCTGTCTGGTAACAGAAGGGGAGGAGGGAGGGAGCAGTGTACATTCCTCACATGTCTCATCAGTTCAGGCTGTGTGTATAACTGCATATACCACAGTCATACAGTCTCCTGTCTGGTAACAGAAGGGGAGGAGGAAGGGGGCAGTGTACACTCCTCACATGTCTCATCAGTTCAGGCTGACTGTATAACTGCTTATAGCCAAGCTGAGCCTGAAGCTCTGCAGACAGGTGACAAGCATGCAGGAGGCTGTATAGCTGTCCTCTGCAGACATCCTTCAGCTTCCACTGCACAGTCACAGTGAAGAAGTCACAGGTCTTCAGTGAGGAGATACACCTCCTGGGAGGAGAGACACGCCTGCTGAGAAGAGACTCACCCCTGGATTTCAAATTCAATCAAGAGAATTAGCTGAAGAGCCCGAACAGTTCAAACGATAACACCCCTTTAATGGCGGAAAAACAATCTATATGTATGACTACCAAATTCTATTTGTAAGCACCTCTGACATGATAGTACAGTGCCACATTATTCATCAAGACATTCACTCCGGGACATCTGACTCTTGTCTCAAAAAAGAATACTTAAAATGAAAACAACAAAAATGAACAATGCTTCCACCACCGCCATCTGTCATAGGATCAGAAGCACTGCCAAAACCAGAGGTCCATAGCCCCAATGACTGATGCACTACCATACCATCATGTCCAGAAACAAACCTCACCATGACGGTGCCACCACAGTGCAGCCTCCATATCCATGCACTGCACAAATTAGCAGAGAGAAAGACTCTTTGTAGCTGCTCTTTGTTCTGGCTTTTTACTGGAGTTCAGTTTGTATGTCCCTCTCTATTAATTCAGATTGTCCTAATGGGGGATTTGAAAATGAGTAAACCAGACATGCTATATTAATATCTTCAAGGTGATGTCACAACAAAGCGTGATTTGATTGTGAATAAATCAGTTTCCCCTCTGCCGCCCTCCCCATTTGCCCAAATTGGACATCTTGGGACTTTAATCACTGCAACATATTACATTCAGTCATCAAATTGCTCATGTTTCATGGTAAATTTACACAGGTGATATTTTCTTATTTTGGATTGGAGATGGACGGTGCTGTTAGTAGCACTGATAAGCAGCATTGTGTAGTAATGAGCTGTTAACCTGTTAAATTGTCAGAGCATAAAATGAATATAAAAGGTTTAACCAAGTTTTACAGTTTCTCCTTCTTACAATGAAAATGGATTGCTTTACATTCTGAACATGCTGTAGTCAGTTTACAAGTGCCATGAGCAGGTCTGAATTCCTAAAGTTCAAACCACTTAAGAAGAATGACATCCTCAATGTGAATTAGCTGACAAGGCAAAATAAGTCAAATGTTTTGTTTATTTTCCTGGTGAAATGGAGATAGGGAGCAGGATACTTGTTGTCAGCAGAATACTTGGGCCAATTACTCTAATTATAGCTAGATTCTACAGCTACCCAACTGCTTGTTGATGCAAGACTTAAAGGGGGTGTCCAGAATTAGAAAAACATGGCTGCTTTCTTTCAAAAATAGTACCCCTCCTGTCACAGGATGTGCCTGGTACTGGAGCTTATATTTACTATTTTGCCATAGGCAAACTTAAACTCTATCAGTTCTCAATCTATAAAACACTAAAACGTAACTTTTATTATGTATAACACTTAACCTTTATATACACTGTTTAAAAACCTGATTTCCAACCTCTCAATTTATCCCTTTCTACTTCTGAAGGAATAACTCCTTTTATATTATCAAGTCTGGTGGAACACCACCTATTAACAGGAAAACCTTATATATACAGTAATTTACTAACTCCAGTAAGGGATCACAAGCATCCTACTTGGGCAGTCATCCCTAATCTAATGGACATAAAATATATAAGGTTTCCTTGTGATACCCTCTGCAGCGGGTGACACGTAGAAAGAGGTGAGAAATTAAAATATCATGCCTGATCTCCCCAACATGTTTCACCAGCTAACCTGGCTTCATCAGGGGTTAGAGGTCCGATCACATGTGGTCTAAGCTCATTTCCTTTTATGTCATGTTAGGTACACACCCTATTCAGGTGCTCACCAATTAGCCATCAGAGAATCCACAAATCCCATTCCTGCTCTCCTGCATGCATACTGATACTATGTGCTGCCGCTGCCACCATGCTCCCATGAATAACATTCCTCAGACAAGTTCACCATCTCCATAGTGGGCTTGCTCCCTATCTTACCATGCCGCCCACGCCCGCGTACTGTATCAATGGAGATATCTGCCCTGACTGTGATGGACTACCGTCCAATTTCTCTCATATTATTGTGTCTGCGTGGCTCACCTAGAACGGACTAAGCAAAATAGGGATGAATTTGTGCAGTCATTTTGAGGGAGATGACAAAAAAACATGGTTACAGTCTCCGGTGGTAGGCTCATATCCCTGTGGCAACTGTTCATTCTGTCCATTTATATGGAAAACTAAAGAATTTGTTAATCCCATTGATAAGAGAAGATTTGAGATAAGACAATTCATCAACTGTAAAACCAGAGTGGTGATTTATGGGGCTATGTGTACCTGCCCCAAGATCTATGTGGGAAAAACCATACAGGAGTTTCTACGTCGGATCTCGAAACATCTGAGTACTATTAAAACTAGAGGCGATACCCCCCTAGCGACATAATCTCCAAAAAATTAGAGGTTAAGAGTTAGATATAATAAAAGTTACGTTTTAGTGTTTAATAGATAGAGAACTGATAGAGTTTGAGTTTGCCTATGGCAAAATAGTAAATATACCCCCCTAGCGAGACACATTTTGGAAGTACATAATGGTGAAATAGAGGTGCTAAAATTTTGGGGCATCTGTGTGAAAGAAAGGGCGATCTGGATGTAGTTTTGTTGCAGGAAGAGGCAAGAGGATATATAGACTCAATACATTGAACCCCAATGCCTAAATGAAGGCTTTCATTTTCACATTTTATTTAATCTTGCTGATCCTCTATAGAATTTTTGAAGAAACATAATATATGTGATTAAGTACGGTCAGTGGTACACAGCACGGTTGAATATATGACTATAGAAGCCTCAGAGTTCAGTTAGGTTTTTTTTTTCTCTCCTCCCCATCTCCCTCCTGCTTTCTTTGCCTCCATTGTCCCTCATTTTCCCTGTGTCTTGCAATGATTATAGGTATTGATCATGTGAGGCCACAGTTTCTATTTAACAAATTGGGATGTATGTACACTCACCGGCCACTTTATTAGGTACACCTGTCCAACTGCTCGTTAATACTTAATTTCTAAACAGCCAATCACATGGGGGCAACTCAGTGCATTTGGGCATGTAGACATGGTCAAGACAATCTCCTGCAGTTCAAACTGAGCATCAAAAGGGGAAGAAAGGTGATTTGAGTGCCTTTGAACGGGGCATGGTTGTTGGTGCCAGAAGGGCTGGTCTGAGTATTTCAAAAACTGCTGATCTCCTGGGATTTTCACACACAACCATCTCTAGGTTTAAGAGAATGGTCCAAAAAAGAAAAAACATCCAGTGAGCGGCAGTCCTGTGGGCGGAAATGCCTTGTTTAATGCCAGAGGTCAAAGGGAAAAGGGGAACTGGTTCGAGCTGATAGAAAGGCAACAGTGACTCAAATAGCCACCCGTTACAACCAAGGTAGGGAGAAGAGCATCTCTGAACCACAGTACGGGGAACTTTGAGGCAGATGGGCCCACAGCAGCAGAAGAACCACACCGGTGCCACTCCTTTCAGCTAAGAACAGGAAACTGAGGGTCCAATTTGCCCCAAACTCATCGAAATTGGTCAGTAAAGATTTGGGAAAAACGTTGCCTGGGCTGATGAGTCTTTGATTTTCTGCTGCGACATTCGATGGGAGGGTCAGAATTTGGCGTCACAACATGAAAGCATGGATCCATCCTGCCTTGTATCAACGGTTTTAGGCTGGTGGTGGTGGTGTCATGGTGTGGGAATATTTTCTTGGCACTCTTTGGGCCCCTTGGTACCAATTGAGCATCGTTGCAAACCTTGTGGAATCTATGCCACGAAGAATTGAGGCAGTTCTGAAGGCAAAAGGGGGTCCAACCCGTTACTAGCATGGTGTACCTAATAAAGTGGCCGGTGAGTGTATATTGCTTCTGTGCATGAAGAGTTTGTTAGCAACTATATAATATATACACTTACGTTGCTATGAAGAGACGCAGCTCGGCAGTAGATTACCATCTATTTATGTATAGATTTATTGTTTCTTCTCACTGCGTAGATTTTGTGCTAATTTTAACACAATATATGCAACACAAATGTATGCAAATACAATAGAGCATGAAGGTACTAACATTTTTGCATACTCCCATTGTAACGTAATGAATTAGGTAACTAGCCGTGACCTGTAAGAAAGAATCTTTAATGGGGAAGGTGGGAGCTGAAGTTGTGGAAGGGGGGGCGGGCTAACCATAGGGCCTGTAGCTTTATTAAAATTAATATGTATATTAGATACAGAGGAGGAGTGGTTTATAGGAAGAGACTAAGACAATAGTGTACAGTACAATGGAGTATGTATTCCCAATGAATATGCATATTAGACATGGAGGAGAAGGGGTTCATGGGAGGTGATAAAGCTGGTAGTGTGCTGTGGAATTTAACACCTATTCTGCTTAGTCCGTTCTAGGTGAGCCACGCAGACGCAATAATATGAGAGAAATTGGCCGGTAGTCCATTACAGTCAGGGCAGATATCTCCATTGATACAGTATGCGGGCGGCATGGTAAGATAGGGTGCAAGCCCGCTATGGAGATGGTGAATTTGTCCGAGGAATGTTGTTTATGGGAGCATGGTGGCAGCGGCAGCACATAGTATCAGTATGCATGCAGGAGAGCAAAAGGGGGAATGGGTTTTGTGGATTCTCTGATGGCTAATTGGTGAGCACCTGAATAGGGTGTGTACCTAACATTATATAAAAGGAAATGAGCTTAGACCACATGGGACCGGACCTCTAACCCCTGATGAAGCCAGTTTAGCTGGTGAAACATGTTGGGGAGGTCAGGCATGACATTTTAAATTGTGATTTCTCACCTCTGTCTATAAGTGTCACCCGCTGCAGATCGTATCACAAGAAAACCTTATATATTTTACGTCCATTAGATTAGGGATGATTGCCCAAGTAGGATGCTTGGGATCCTTTACTGGAGTTAGTAAATTACTGTATATATAAGGTTTTCCTGTTAATAGATGGTGTTCCACCAGACTTGATAATAGAAAAGGAGTTATTCCTTCAGAAGTAGAAAGGGATAAATTGAGAGGTTAGAAATCAGGTTTTTGAATAGTGTATATAGAGGTTAAGTGTTATACATAATAAAAGTTATGTTTTAGTGTTTTATAGATTGAGAACTGATAGAGTTTAAGTTTGCCTATGGCAAAATAGTAAATATAGTGACCAATAGTCACTCTATGTTCTCTTGCGAGATTCCCATTTTTTTGGAGACTATTTGGTATTGCAGCTTTGCTCCTTCAAAGTGAATACTAACTACATCCTGCGGTGGTATTTTTGGAAGAAAGCAGACATTTTCTCTAATCCTTGATAACCCTTTGTTTTATAAGACTCTTAAAAACCTCCCTACCACCAGCCACTGTGTTAAAATAGAAAATAACCCATACTTACCTCTCTTATCATTCCCCCTGTTTTAGCCCCTGTCCCGGGGCTTAGTGTTACCCCCCTGGGCCCCCCCAAAAATGTGATGGGGACGCCCTTTTGGATCACTGGTGCAGGCCAATTCACTGACCCTTTTTGGCACATGTGTAAAAACGGGATGTGTTGAGGGGCCAGAAGGGTTGGGAGGTTGTAAAATCATTTTGGGTCCATGGGAACCCTTTACATGGGTCCCTGAGGGGCCCCGGGGGGAAAAAACTGGGGCCTTGGGGAAGTTTCTGGAACAAATGGTGGAAGGGAGAGATAAAAAATTTGGGGTTTTTTTTTTTTTTTTAGCTCGTGGGGGTGTTTTGGAAAAAAATTTTTAAAAGTCTTGGAAAAAAACCCCTTTAAAGGGTTTTTTGAACCAAAAAGGCCCCCCATAAAAAAAAACTGCCCTTTCCCCTAATGATCCCCATATCTCTGGTTTTTAAAAAACATATCCCAAAAAAACTGCCCGAAATTTCACCAAAATTATTTGGAAAAAACCCAAAGGGGATTTCCCCTCCACTTTCATGTTGGTTTAATAAACTCCAAAAAAATATGATCATTTTTTTATTTAAGGTTGGGGCCCCCTTCTTGCCCCAAAGGGAAAAAAGGGGCCCCTTCAACCGCCCAAATTTGGGAAACGGTGTTTAGGGCATACTTCGGGTGGGGGGTGCTTGTAGAAAGGTTTCCCCTCTAGGGTTTGCCATGCCCCGATTAAAAACTTAAATTTTTTAAATTGGTATACATATTGGGGTAGGCCCGTTGGGGCCAAAAAAGTTTAAGTGGGGCCCGTTATTTCCCCCCACATTACAAAATTCCCCCCAAAAATGGGGTACACCCCTCCCCAAATTTTTTTAAAAAAATTTTTATTATATCTTCTCATGGGGGCAAAAATTTAATCAACAAAACCCGCCCTCCAAAGTCTAAAAAAAACAAAAAATTTTGGGGTACACCCCAAAAAATGAAAATGGTTAAAAAAATTTTGCCCCCAAATTTTCATTTTCCCTTACCCTGTCATGGGGGATAGTTAGGGTTTTCAAAGGTTTTTAAAATGTGATTAGGGAGAAGATGGGGTTAAAATTTTGGGGGCTATCCCTCCCAAACTCCCCCCATAATGGTTAATGGGGAAATTTCAATTTTTATGGCCAACCCCCCATTGGGCCAAAAAAAAATCCCCCTTGGGGGATCTGAAAAAAAAAAAATTTGTTGCCCCCCCAACCCTTAAAAAATGGCCTAGGGTTTTAAGGGAAGGGAAAGGAAAAAAAACCCTTTAAACTGAAACTGCCGCATGGGGGCCCAAGGGGCCATACAAACAGTTTTTGGGAAAGGGGGGGCAGGTTTTTACCCAGAAAAAGGGGGCCCCGCCTGGGTTTATGAAAGAAATTTAGTTTCCGTGCTCGTGGGCCCAAAACCAAAAAAAATGTCTTTTTAAAAAAAAGAAGCAAAAGGGCTGCCAGCTTTTTGCAGAGGTTAAAAAAGGGGGAGGGTTCAGCGTGTCAGGGGCCCCGACCATACCCCTTTTTATTTTTGCATTAGTCTGAATTGGTCTGCCCTGGGCTGTTGTCCCAGGAAGGAAAAACCTTTTTCTACCAAAATGATGCAAAAGGAAAAAAAAACAAAAAAACCCCCTTTTTAACTGAAGAGAAGCAGGGCTATGTTTCCCGGGGTCTTAAAAGGACCAAGATAAAATTTTGTTTGGTTTTAGATTTCTTTTAAGTGTGTTTTTTTGGGAGCAACCCCGCCCCCCAAGTTTGTTTCCCGCCTACCCGGGAAAAACCCTGGTGTTTTGGGAGTGGGCAAAGGCCCTTGGGGTGCATTTAATGCTGCCCGGCCCCGTGGTTTGCTACCCCTTCTTTTAAGGGGAAAAAACCCTTTAATACCAAAAAATGTACTATGGGCAATTGAAGCAGGGGGAAAGAGCACCTTTCCCCTTTGGGGGGAAAGGGCAATATTCCAAAATGATAACGCAAAAAAAAAAAAAACCTCCCCAAAAGGGGGCCCCCCTGCCTTGCCCCCAAAAAAAATGGGGTAAAAGGGGACTGGACTGGCCAAGCATTTTCCAGGGGCCGAAAAACCCCCTTGGGGCCCTCTTTTGGGAAACCCTCTATAAAAACAAAAAAAAATTAGTAGTGATGGGAGGGGTATTTTTAGATGGAAATCCCAATGGTTCAAATTTATTGCCCCCGAATTAAAAAAGGGTATGTTGGTTGTGTGAAAAAAAAATTTCCAAAAACAAATTTTCAAATTTCCCCGTAAGGGGAAAGGGGGAAAGTAAAATTTTTTAAAACTTTTGGGGTCTAGGGGCTTTAAAAAAATTTTAAATTGGCCTTTTTTCAAAGTGAAGAAAAAAAACGGAATTTGGGGAAACGGGGGAAAGTTTGAAAAAAACAGGGAAAAAAGGGGGATATTTAAATTAAAAAAATAAAATCCTGGTTTGTGGGTGAGCCCCTTTCGTTGAAATATTTGGGCATTTGGGTCGTTTGTTTGATATTTTGGCAATTTTTCAATAAAAAAAATTCCCATTGTTAAAAAATGGAATTTTTCGCCGGGTGACCATTTAAAAAATTAAAGGGGGGAGGAAAAATTTTCCTTCAATTTTTACCCCCCAAAGGAAAGGGGTTTGGGGAAAACTGGAAAATTTAAAAACCACAAAAAAAAGTCAAAAAGGAAGTGCTACCCTTTAAGGGAAAAACAACTTAGGTTATAAAAAAGCCCCCAGAAAAAAATAAAAGGGCCTTTTAATAAATTCCCGTTTTTGCACCCCCAGCTGCCCTTAAAAACCCTTTATGAAACCCCCAAAAAATTTAAAAAATTTTTTCCCAAGGGGGAAGGGGGGGGGAAAATATAAATTTTTTTTTTAAAAAAAAAACTTTTTTATTTTAAAAAATTGGGCCAAATTGGGGAATTTTTTTTTTTTTTCCCCTTTTTTTCCCGGAAAAAAAAAAAAGCCCGCAATTTGGGGGCCCCAAAAAAAATTTTCCCTTGGGCCCCCGGAATTTAAAAAAAAAATTTTTTTTTTTTTCCCGGGGAAAAAAAAAAAAGGGGGGTTTTTTCAACCCCATATTTTGTTAAAGGGGCATTTAAAAAATATTTTCTTTCCTGTTTCCGCGTTTGGGGGGCCATTAAAAACCCGTCTGGGGCCCAACAGATTAAAAAAATTGCGGAAAAAGGGGGTCCCTTTTAAAAACCACCATTTTAATTTTAAAAATGGGAAATTGGGGTATACCCGTCCTGGGCCAAAAGCCCTTTAGGCCCCCCAAAACCTTTCCCCCAAACCCCCCCCAAATTTAAAAAAATGCTTGGAAAAAAAGGGGTCCCTTTTAACCCCCAGTTCACCAAAAATTGGGCCCCCTATGCTATTTTGTTTTCCTTGGGGAAATTTCACTTTGTATATTTTTTGGTAACCCGACCCCTTTGGGTTTTCGAATTTATTTAGGGAAAATTTTATTTATTTTTTTACAAAATTTTTATCATTTTGTTTTTTTTTTTGTGTGATAAAATACAAAACATACACCCCCCCCTGAAGGGTATTTTTTAACCCCCGTTTAGTTTTGTTAATTTGTCCGCCAAAACCCCATAAATAATAAAAAAAAGTCTCCCAAACTCCCCTTCCAAAAAAAACTTCTTTGGAAAAAAAGACCAAATTTTCCCCCCTGGCTTTTGAAAAGTTTATTCGCCCAAACAAAAACAAGGTTTTCCCTTTTTCCTCCAAAAAACCCTTCCTTTTAGTGATTCGGGGGCAAAACTCCCTGGAGATTTAAAAAGATGGCGGGGGGCCCCATAGTGACTCCAAGGGCCCCGAAAATTTTTAAACCCCAAATTGTGCAATTTGTGTTTTCCAATTTCCCCGGGGCCCCTTTTTTAAATAAATTTAAAACCCCACAGAAATTTACCTTTTTCAAAAAACTGAATTTTTTTTTTGAGAAATTTGGAACCCTTCCCCGATTGCCCTAACGGGGAGCTAGTGCTGCCTTTCCCGGGCCCTCTGTTAAAACGGAGGGGTTTAGCTTTCCCCGGGCCAAAAATTACAGGGGGGTGCCGGGGGGAAAAGCCCCGGCAGCGTCTGTCATCTTTTTAACAGGGGAGGTTTAAGGGTGGGCCAGGGCCGGAGTTACAGTGGGGGGTGGTGGGAGGGCCCCGGGGTTTGGGGTTCCGGGCAAACTATTTACATGGGTAAAAAATTTTCCCCTTTTGAAGCAGCAAAAGGGAAAAAAGTGTGCTGAAGGGGAGTGGCCCGAAGTGTTTAGTTTGAAACCCCCAGGGGGTTCCCCCCCTTAAAAACAGTTAAGAACCCGGGGGGAGCGCCCTTTCCCCTCCGTATGAGGGTTTTCGGACCCAAATTTAGCTTCATTTTGGGAAAAAAATGGTGGTTTTAACGCTCCTGGTTTTTACCCCCGGTTGGCCCCATTTTCTTGGGCCCTTTTTTTCTTTATTTTACTCAACGTTTTGAAGGGGAAAATTGGGGTTTGGGTTTTTTGGTTTTTCTGTCCGTTTCTCCATTTTTTTCCTGCCCCCTTTAATAAACCTTTCTCTGGTTTAGGTCTTTTCCCGACCCCCCCTTGTAAAAATTTTGAGGGAATTTTTTTTCCCCGCTATTTTTGTAAAAGCAAGTTTTTTAGTAGTTTAATTCTAGAAAAAACAAAATTTTTTAAAAAAAGGGGTGGAAATTCCCCCCCCAAAGTCTTTGTTTTTCTTTTTTTAAAAAGTATTAAATGGGGGTTTTTCAATACCAAAGGGGTTTTAAAACTATTTTTAAAGGGGTTTTTTTTCAAAAAAAAAAGTCATTTTTTCCCAAAATTTGTTTTCCAAATTTTCAAATGTCCTACAAAAATTCCTGTTTCTGACGCCAAACCCTCACCCCTTTAGGGCCCCTCTTTACAATTGTTGAAAAACAAATGTCTGTTTGAAAAAAACATTTTTTTTTTTTAATTTGGACCTGTAGTATTAGGGTTTTCCCCGGGCACAGCCAAAAAAAGGCCCCCCCAAAAAATTTAAGCAAAGGGGCCCTTGAGCCAAATTTTTACAATTTTGGAAAAAAAAACAAATTTTCTTTTTGGAAAAAAAACATTTTTTTTTTTTTAATAGGGAACCTGTTTAGTATTTTGTTGGCCCCTGTCACAGCCCAAAAAAACCCCCAAAAAATTTCCAAAAGCATGGGCCCCTTTAGCCCCTTTTTTACAAAAATTTTGAAGAAAAAAAAAATTTTTTGTTAAAAAAAACAATTTTTTTTTTTTTAATTTGGGGCCTTTTAGTATAGTGCATCTCACAGCCCCAAAAGCCCACAAAAATTCAAAAACCCCTGGGCCCCCCTTGGGGCCCCCCTTTTGGGGGCCAAAATTGTTGGAAAAAAAAAAATGTCTGTTAGAAAAAAAAAAAAAAAATTTTTTTTAAAAGGACCCGTAGTATAGTGGCCCTTTTCCCCAAACAAAAAAAGGCCCCCAAAAAATTTAAAAACATGAACCTTGAGCCCCCCTTTTGGGCAATTGTTTAAAAATCCAAAAAAATCTGTTAGAAAAAAAAAAATTTTTTTGGGAAAAGGGCCCCAGTGTTGCCTTTCTTTTCAAAAGGGAGGGATGGGCCCAAAAAAAAAATTTAAAAAAAAATTGACTTTCCCGCCCCTGTTTAAAAAAATTTTGAGGGAGAAAATTTCCAAAATCAAAAAGCCACATTTCTGTTCCAAAGGGGGCCCTTTATTATTTTCTTTTATTCAAAGCAAAAAAGGGCCCCAAAAAAATTTTAAAATTTTGACTTTTTAAACCACTATTAAAATTGTGATGGGGAGAAAATGCCAAATTAAAAAAAGGGCCAAAAATTTTTTGCCCCCCAAAGGACCATTTTTTATAGCTTTTTAAACTCCAACCCGCCCCAAATTGGGGGCCCAAAAACCATTTGGGGCAATGCGGAAAAAACTTCTAAAAATTAAAAAAGGGGTAAATGGGAAATTAAAGGTTTTTGTCCTGAAAACCTTGCTGTCTTTTTTCAGTTTTCCTCACAGCCCAAAAAAAACCCGCAAAAAATTTAAAAATGTTGGGAAAAAAACCCCAGGAAATTAAAAAAAAATTTCAGTAAGAAAAGATCATTTTAAAAAAAAGTTTTTCCCAAAAAAGGGGCCATTTTGTTTTGGGAAGGGGGAATGTTTAAGTTTGGGGCCGGAAAACTAATCGGTGGGGCCCCAAACAATTGGGGGGCCAAAAAAAATCATCAGAGATCCATGCCTGATTTTATCTTGATGAAAAAATCAAAAGATTCCCCCAAATTTTCTGTGGGAAAAAACCCCGGGTGGGTTTTTTCTGTAATGACTCCTCCAGCTTTTTGTGAAAAGGGCCGCTTTGGGGTAAAGACGTGGCTGCTGGGGGAAAGGGCAAAAACCCCTATGGCGTGGCGAGCGGGGCCCCGGGGCCAATTTTATTCCCCTTTTTTGGGTTTCCCCGAAGTCTTTTGGGTCCCGGAAAAAACATTTCCCAAAAACCTTTGGGGGTTGGAGGAAAGATAGTAGTGTGCACCATGTCTTAAAAAATGGGTTCCCCTGTGTGTTGGATGTGTGGCCCTTGGGATTTCCCTGCGTTGGGGGAGGTGGTAAATAAAGAAATTTCCAGAGGTCTTCCCTTGGCTTCTGCCCCCCTTGCCTGCTGCTGCGCTTTGGGTTTTTTTGGCCCCTCTATTTTGTAAAGTGCTGTTTTTAAATTCCCCCGTGGGGCATTTGGAGGAAAAAGTGAAAAGGCCCGAAGCCCAAAAAAGGGGTGTTTTTTCCCGGGTTTATCAAAAGGGAAGGTCTCCTTTTTCCTTTCCCCTTTTTTCCTCTATTTGGGTGGGTGGAAGGAAAAATGCCCCGAGTTTTTGGGTTTTTTACCGGGGATCCCGGGGATAAACCAAACCCCGTAAAATGTTGTTTTATTTTTTTGGGCCCTTTAATTTCCCAGGGAAACATGTTGGGGGGGAAAAGGGGGGCAAACCCAAAACACTTATGGGAGAGATGGAAACCTTGATTTCCCCAAGGGGGTCTGGGGGGAGGGGGGATAAATAAAATTTAATTTTTCCCCCATTTTCCTTTCCCCCGGGCCCCAAATTTTGCGCCAAAACCCCTTTCAAGGGGAGGGACGTCGGTAAACCCTCGGTGTTAGGAATTTAACCCCCCTCCCCCTCCTCCTCCTCCCCCAGCCTCCCCGGCCCCCCAGCTTTTAACACAGCCCTAAAATTGGGCCCGGGGAAAGATGCAAACCCCAGACTTTATGCGCCGCCCTTTCAAATTTGCCCCCGGGCCCCGAAAACCCCTGCCCAATTGGGAAGGGGCCGGGTAAAATTTAGAAAAAAAGTCGGGGGCCCTTTTGGGTTTTGGGCGGGGGAGAAAAAAAAGGCCCCTTTAGTCCCCCTCCCGTGTCCGGGCTCCTCCCCCGTCGCGGCGGGACCTGTTGGGTTTTAGGGGTGTCCCCAAAGATCGGGTTTCCCGAAAATAAGATCACCAAACCCAAAGTTTTATTTCTGAAAAAGGGCATTTTTCCGGGAAAATGACCCCTTTTTTGGGGGCCCTTCTTCAAAAATGGTAAAAGGGTTTGGTTTTCAGAGTCTTTCCCCCCCTGCCTCCACTCTCGGTGGGCCCCCAAAAAACCCCCAGGTCCGCATCCCCCTGCCCTTTTCAGGCATTTTGTCACTTCGTTTCTGCGTAATGGGGCCCTTGCCCCTGCCCGCCCCAACCCAAACCCCCGGAAACATGTGGGAAAGGGGGGAATTTTTTGCGTGTTTTCCACGTCCCAAAAAATTTAGGGGGGTTTACGGGGTGGGGCCCCCAGGGGCGCTGCCAAAAAAAAGCCCAGGTGGGGGGCGAAAGGAGGGTGCGAAAAGGCGGGAAATGGAAAAATCAGGGCCCCGAGGCCCCCTTTTTCAG
The DNA here is from genome assembly GCA_025379985.1 of Phyllomedusa bahiana. NCBI lineage: Eukaryota > Metazoa > Chordata > Amphibia > Anura > Hylidae > Phyllomedusa > Phyllomedusa bahiana. The sequence goes on from JAODAL010000187.1 coordinate 362,821, forward strand.
GGAGGCGTCCAGAAACCCGGAAAAGTTTTTTAAAAATTTTTTTGGGCGGGCAAGGTTCAGAAATGTTTTCCAGGGCCCAAAGGAAAGTGTCCCCGCCTAAGATTTAAGGGCGGCCGAAAATTTTTGCCCGTTTTTCGCCACACCCCCCCTTGCCTGGCACAAAGGGGTTTTTTCACCCAAACCCACACTCGGTTTTGTTGGGAAAAAGCCATCCACGCCCCGACCCGTGTGTGGAGGTCTCCAAAAAAAAGATTTTTTTTCAAAAACGGGGGCCCGGTTTTCTTGGGCAAGTGGTTTCCAAACCGTGGAACCCTTTGGGGGAAAAAAATCCCCCACCTTTCCTGCCCCGGTTTTTAAAAAGCGTGGCCCCCCCGAGCCCGGGGAAGGGGCCCCCGTTTACCCCCAGGGGAAATCCACCCCGCCCCCCCCCAGTGGGGCCCGTTTTTAAAGGTATATTGGGGGGCCCTTGGGCCGTGGCCTTTTCTAGTCCCCTGGGTCCCGGGGGGGCTTTAAAGGAATTTTTTGGCCAAGAGGGAGCAATTTGGTTTAAAATTTTTGTTGGGGGCCCCCCCGGGCTGGGGCCAAAGGGGGGGGACGGTTTTTTGGGCAAAGGGTTTTTCCTGATTGGCTTTTGGGGATTTTGGGGGCCCGGGGGGGGCCCTTGGGGGGGCAGAAAAAAACCCTTTTTGTGGGAAACCGACGGAAAAAAACCTTTTTCCCGGCCCCAAAAACCGGGAATTTCCCATTCAGGCTTTTGGGCTTTGGGGGGGTTTTGGGGGTTTTTTTTGGGGGGAAGAATTTTTGGGTAGTAATGGGGTTTTAGGGAATGAGGGGAAAAAAAGGGGGGAGGGGGGGATTTTTGGGATTGGGGGGGGGTGGTGCCCCGGGGGGGGGGGCGGGGGGGGGAAGGGGGGGGTGCACCCGGGGGCATTATTGGGGGGGGGCTGGGGGAAAGGGGGGAAAAAGGGGGGCAGGAGGGGGGGGGGGGGAAAAGGGGGGAAAATTGGGGGGAAAGGGGGGAGGTTTGGGGAAAGGGGCCCCCCGGGGGGTTCCCCTGGATTGTTAGGTGTGGGGGGTGGGTTAAAAAAAGTTTTTTTAAAAGGGGGCCCCGGGGGGCTTTTTGGGGGGGGGAATTAGGGGATTTGGGGGGGATTTTGGGGGGCCCGGGCCGAGGGCGGGTTTTGGGTGGGGGAAGGGGGGCCGGGGAAAATTTGGGGAGGGGGGGGGGGGGGAAAAAGGGCCCCCCCGGCCCGGAGGGGGGGGGAAAAAAAAGGGAAAAGGGGTAAAAACGGGAGAGGGGTTTTAAGTAGGAGCCCCCGGGGTAAAAAAAGGGGGGTAAAAAGGGTTTCCCCGGGGGGGGTGGGGGGGAGGGGGAAAAGGGGTGAGGGGGAAAAAGGGAACTTTCGGCCCGGGGATTTTTATTGGGGGGGGTTTGTGGGGGGGGGGGGGACGGGTGGGGGGGGGGGGGGGTGGTGGTTTTTTGGGGGGGGGGTGGGGGACCCCCCCCCGGGGAAAAAAGGGCCCGGTTTGGGGGGGGGTCCAATGAAAAAAGGGGGGGGCGTGGGTTTGAGGGCCAAGGGGGCCCGCCGGGGCGGGGGCCGGAAAAGGGGCGCTGTTTGGGGGGTTTTTTTTTTTTTAATTTTTTTTTTTTTTTTTTTTTTTTTTTTTTAAATCTTTTTTTTTTTCCCCCCTTTTTTTTTAAAAAAAAACCCTTTTTCCTTTAAAATTTTTAAAACCTTGGTTATTTTTGGGGGCTCGGGGAAAAAGGCCGAATCGGAAGGGGTAAAAAATGGATTTTTAGACCCTTTCCCCGGGGGGGAAAAAATTTTGGGGGGTTAAAAACGGGGGGCCCCCGGATTCTGCGACCCTCTCCCTTTTTGAGGCGGGACCCGTACTAACACTACCCCATCGTCTTCCTCCTCGTCCAGTGATGAAGCGTTCGCAAGCAAATTCTGCTGAAAAGACCACGTTGGATCCGCAATGTCGTCATCATCATCATCAACACAGGTGACTTGGTCGTCCTGACATTCTGCATCCAGGAGCTGCGGGCTACAAGCAAGAGGGACTGCAAGGCATTGCCGACCCCCCCGGGATTTTTGCTGATTGACCGGCTTCCTTCTCCTCCTCTGATGGCATCAGTAACTGGGCGTCAGAGCAGAGAAAATCATCCTCTTTGGCCTCTTGATCTTTTAACATGCTTTCTGACCCCAACCGCATTTTGTCATCAAAGAGGTCTTCAGAAAATGGATTATCCACAGTGGTGGGTACACGAGTTGACATTTGGGCTGCCTTCGCTTCATGTTGGACGGATGCTGATGATGCTGATGAAGACATTTGTGGCCGTGACTGGGAGGACGAGGAGGTAAGACTGCTGGATGCAGGTTGCATTAACCACTGAAGAACAGATTGGCGATGCTGTTCGTTACTGAGATTCACAATGCCCTGACCCAGCGATGACAGGCCTGACGGTCCTGCAACCGACAATCCGCTGGCTTGCGTGTTATCGCCAGCAGTGGATACCTCTACCTCCATGCCCTACCCCCCTCTTTGCTCGCTTACCACCTGCATTTCGCTCCATGTTCAGAAAGATAAAATTTGAGAGGGTATGGAAGAGTTTTGGAACGTCTCTTATTAAAAGACGGCAAATCACAGCTATTCTCAAATCCCTCAAATAAAAACAAAATTGCTGGATTCAAATTTAACTGCAAGGTGGCTCTATCAACAAATCTGGACTGGGCAAAAGTGCAAAAAACACGTATCTGAAATGTATACGGATAATAAAAGGTATTTTTAGCACCTATCAATTCACCTGTGGTGACTACACAATTGCTGGATTCAAATTTAACTGCAAGGTACCTCTATCAACAAATCTGGACTGGGCAAAAGTGCAAAAAACAGGTATCTGAAATGTAATCGGATAATAAAAAGGTATTTTTGGCACCTATCATCCTGTGGGGACTACAAAATTGCTGGATTCAAATTTAACTGCAAGGCACCTCTATCAACAAAGATGAACTGGGCAAAATTGAAAAAGAACACCTATCTGAAATGTATACTGATAATCAAAGTGGAGTTTTGCACCTAACAAAGAGACCTGCAGTTATTAGAAAAGATCTGTATCCTAATATAAGTTCAGGCTGCCCAATATCCAAGTAATATTTCAACAGTAAACTGTTAATAATAAAGCTATTGCAATGCAATGTCTGCAATACAATATCCAGTTTTCTTTAAAGAGCTTGTCTGTGTTCGCCCGCGGTCCCCCCCCCCCCCCGCTCTCTCCCTGTGACTTTACAGCGGTAGATGCTCCTTTAAAATTCTCAGCCTATCTACCTAAAATCTGCAAATCTCTGATCAAACTGAGTTCTAAGGATCACAGCTAAAAGTAAAGCTGTCTCTGTGAACAAATAGAATAATTTCGCTGAGCTGTTTGCACAGAGGCAAACGTCCTACTGCTTTGAGATACCGACACACACTGATCATGAACAGGAAGGGCTGTTCTATGTAAAACGAGGTCATGTGATTTTTCCAGCCAATCGCAACCATACACATCCCAGTCATGACGTCGCACACACATCTCACCCTGCTCTATTCTGTAAGCTGATTTGCTGGCCGCCAAAATGACAGGAAGCGCCGAAAATGGAGCGATATTATAGATTATTACTAAATTATCGTGTGATCTAAAAAATCCGATCAACGTAAATACCGTGCCGATTTCAACTTTGTCGATAATAATCGCTCAACACTACTCCTGGTACCAATACTTTCACTGTCTTTGGTGGTCAGCTTCTTTATAGAGACTATCTTTCTACAAGGCATGTATGTTTTTAGGTTTAGTGGCCCTTTAAGTGGAAACCATTCACCTCCATGGACAATATACTCAGACTTATCTTGTAAATAACAAGATGAAAGTTCTGTGGGGCCTATAACCGCAATACATCCACTCTGATTGTTTGTTCATTTGCACAGTCTTTACTACAGAGACTATGTTCTTTATAATCCATGACCATTTGCCTGAAAGCTAGGTTGTCTACTAAACAAGGTCCTTCACCTTTATTCCAAATCAGCCAAAGAAAATGGATCTGACGGGTAGAAAATGAGAGATATGCTTGGTCAGTGACTGGCATCAACATGGTCACTGCCCCCAGCCCACAAAGGTATCAGTCAGACTGACTGCAGACTAAATGGCTTAAGTGCAGCTTGATCTGCAGAATGATAAGCAGACAGAAAGAGAGCAAGGGCGGTGAATAAAATGCCTGGTAAAAATAGCAACTTTTCAAAATAGAATCCTCCTTGTCTGGTTACATTATACTGACAACACAGACAATGCAGAAATATAACATTTGTAGTTTCTAGCTAAGAACCAATATCCACATATTCCTCAGCTCAATCATATACGTACAGTCTGTAAATCAGGGAAAGAACTGCTACAGAATGAGAAGGCAATAAGCAGGACTGAAGAATATCTGGACAGGATCCCGAACAGCTGCAAAATACTTCCCTGGAATATATCTCTCAGTAGGCAGCTGTTTGATTCATGTTGCAGCACAAAATTTACTTATAAACACTGCCTTCTACTATATTTTACATGAAATATCTGGGTTATCTATCTATCTATCTATCTATCTATCTATCTATCTATCTATCTATCTATCTATCTATCTATCTATATATCTATTTATCATCTATCTATATGTCTGTTTATCTTTGTAAAACGTCTACAATTCCACAAACAAATCACCTTAACCCCCAAAGTCCTCTCCCAAGACATAACGGGGTAGGACAAGACACAAGGATTATGACTCAATTTGCAGCAAAAAACTTTCTTGCAATTCTTGCATGTTTGTATGGTATTTAAAGGGGTTGTATCATTTCATTGAATGGTCTTCAGAATAAGGGGACAGTGAAAACAAGTAACTTTGTAATTGGATGTCATTAGCAAAGCTGTCTTGTTTTCACAGTGTCCCTTATCTTCTGTTTCTGTAAACAAACTTCTCCAGTGCTGATCAGATAGTCAGATCCCACCTCCCTGCATTTCATTAGCTGTCGGCTCTAATAATTTACATTCTGTTCAGCCCCCGGACAGCTGTATTCAGGGAGCTTGCATTCCTGCCTCTCACTCAGAATTAGGGGCCGTGAACAATTTCACTCTATACAGTTAGCTGCCTACTCATTGACACTGCAGCTGTCTCTATAATCAGAAAACAGGAGAATTGTGCCCGGTGCCTTAATGCTCCTGCATGTAATGGACCGAAAAAAAATTCACTCTATACAGTTAATTGCTCCTCATTGGCACTGCAGCTGTCTCTATAGTCAGAAAACAGCATTATTGTACCACAGTGCCTTAATGCTCCTGCTTGTTGGTGCCTTATGTAAACATGAAGGGAGACGGATCTGTGCTGGATTCAACTGTAGCAACCGTCCAGCTGTGAGAGATCAGTGCTGAGTTCAGACCGTTTAGACTGAATGCAGGTATGTAAACAGCTCTTAAAAACAATAACACTACATCGGGAGAGGACAGGGACCGGTGGAGGGGGGGGGGGACACACACACTGGAGCCAGCATGAACATTGAAGGGGGAATGATGTCATCTCTTTTCAGTTAAGAAACACTCAGCTGGGAGGGAAAGAAACGCCGCTGAATTTCAGGAAATGAGAGGATCAAGTTTCAAGAGAACAGCCAAACTGATGAAGCGATACATCCCCTTTAAGACACTTGTGCATCACTGGCAAGGTGGAGTATCTAAGCAGCAAGGGGCAATGTTCTCGTGGAAAACAAAAGGTCAGAGTGATACACTTGGTGCATCTTCAGACTGTCTAGTCTAAGTTTATACTGTGTATTAGACAGAATTAGGGATGATCGAACCCTAAAAAGTTTGCATTCGAGTCGAACCTCAAACTTTGAGAAGCTCGGTTCGCATTACATACACTACCAATGATATGCTATGGGCTGCAATTCACAATGCGCCTTTTTAGGCGCATTATGGTTACTATACAAGGTATACCTGAAGCCAGATTTTTGAGAGGATCATACTTTCAGGTGCACTTTACACTGATTACACCTTTACACCTAAAAACTATTAAAATAGCGTGTTGAACGTGATGTAGAATGCGAACATTTACTCAAATGAATAGCAAAATTTTCGACTCGAACTTAACTTTTCTCAAACGGTTCGATCAACACTAGACAGGATCAGTAAATCTGCCCCATTGTGTTTTATACCATGTTCTATTACTTATTTTTAACCCCTTACCTCCACAGCCTATTTTTTTTATTTGTCGTGTTCATTTTTTCCTCCCCGCCTTCTAAGAACTATAATATTTTTATTTTTCCATCTACATGGTCATTTGAGGGCTTGATTTTTTTCGGGACAAGATGTGCTTTTTTAACGGTGTCATTGACTGTACCATATGATATATTGGGAAACTGAAAAAAATTCTAAGTGGTGCAAAATAATGTTATGGCATTATTTTGTGGGGGTTATGTTTTTATGTTGTTCACTATTCAGAACAGTTCGATTCTTATGATAACAAATATGTAGCATTTTCGTCACGTTCTAGTACTTTTATAAAAAATTTAAAATGTTCCCTGTTTTTTAAGTTTGCACTGCAGCGCCAATTTCTGCAACCGATTACTTTTTTGTTTTTCCACCTATGGACTTGAGTGATGGTTTGTTGTTTGCAAGCTGAAGTGTAGTTTTTATTGGTACCATTTTGGGATACAAGCGACTTTGTGATCCATGATGTTTTTGAACTTTTAATATTATTTGTTTTTATTTTTAAACCTCTTTTTGTACTTCTCTTATCCTTGCAGCCTACCAAGTCTACTTGACCATTAGAGAGCATGATCACATGAACACCATTCTACGTTATATAGATAATGCAGAAGGGTGAACCAAAATGGTGTTCTTATTACTTACAAGAGTGATAAGGCTGCTTTCACACAGCGCAGTTCTGGTGCAGTTTTAACTGTGCTCCAATTAAACTGCCTTCATTACCAGCAAGCTTCTTTCAGTTGTCTAAATTGTTCATAAAGGTGTTTTAAGTAAGTAATCAATTCCTGTGTGAAGTCTTGTAGATTAAGGTGCTTTCACACAGCGCAGTTTTTGGTGCAGTTTTAACTGCGCTCCAATTAAACTGCCTTTATTACCAGCAAGCTTCTTTCACTTCTCTAAACTGTTTGGAAATTGAATAATCAATTAGTGAGTCTGTAATTCACAAAACTTAAAACACAGTAATTGAGAACTTACTTGAAACACCTTTCTGAACAATTTAGACAACTGAAAGAAGCTTGCTGGTAATAAATGCTGTTTCATTGGAGCACAGTCAAAACTGCACCAAAACTGCACTGTGTGAAAGCACCCTATGGGCATGTCCCCACAGCAAGGGTTTTCGGACGTTTTTTCAGCCGGTTTGCGGTTTTTCAGACTGCCTGAAAAACGGTCCGAAAATGAGCACAATTGTGCTCTATGGAAAACCCATGCAGCAGTCCCCACTGCACGGGTTTTACGTCGGACGGTTTTGCCGCTGGCGGTCCGCCTGCAAAACATTGAGCAAGCACATTCTTCCGTCCGGTTTTTGGATGGAATCTGTGCTTCTCAATGGGAGGGGGAGGGCTCTTCTCCGCTCATCACGGAGAAAAGCTGCCCCCCCCCTCCCACCCCGTGGCTGTGGGAACGGGCGCAAAACAGGTCAAATACCAGCCGGTATTTGTCCTATGCCGTGGGGATGCGCCCTATCAAACACACTAATTGATTACTCACTTTCCAAACAGTTTAGTTAAATGCAAAAAGCTTGCTGGTAATACAGGCACATAATTGGAGCGCAGTTAAAACTGCACCAAAACTGCGCTGTGTGAAAGCACCCTAACATAGCAGCTATGCAAGCCTTCACTAGGCTCCTGTCTGCCTTGGCAACCACTTGACACCCTGTAGGAGGGCCGATTAGAGAGAGGATTTGTGCAAAACCGATTCTCATTCAGTCAACGATTGTTGTGGCGTTTAAAGGGTTAAACAGCAGGGATCAGGACCAGCTAAAAACTCTGCCACTAGTGGCAGGTAAGGCCTTGTCCCTACTGCATGGATTTTCCGCCTGACGGTTTTTCAGACCACCGGCGGTCCGAAAAACATTGAACATGTTCATTCTTCCGCCCGGCTTCGGGCAGAATATGAACATGTCAATGGGAGGACTTTTCTCCGTAAGCAGCGCAAGTACAGTGCAAGTACAGCGCAAAAACAGTACAAATACCAGCCGGAATGTCCGACCTGTATTTGCTCTGTGCCGTGGAGACGCACCCTAACAGCTCTAATTAACAGCTAACAACTGCTGCATGTGGAGCTGGCTCAGCGAATGAGCCCACTCCATACACTGGAATAATGACGTACTCATACGCCAAATGCTGGTGAGGGATTAAACTAGTTATGGTAATCTGTCCAACAACAATTCTGTCACATCTGTTATGCTTCTAGTGTGAACAGAGCCATATATAATTAGAACAAGCTGTATGCAAAACATAGCTGATTTCTAATCAATAGTGATCTGAGATCACACAAGACATATGACAATTCTTTAATTAAACATCCTCTCCTGAGACAAGGACTTCCCCTGCTGTAAGGCCAACTATTATTGTTACTTATTTTAACCCTTCCTGACAGCCATTCATAATAAGACGACTCCTTGGGAGACATGTATGATCGGGTTTAAAACCTTTTTCTGACTTCAAATGTGCCTAAGTGAGCCGGCTACAATGTGTAAAGCGTTAAACAAATGTGTTAGGTGCATTGTTTGTAAGACTCGACACTTCTTATTACACCTAACATGAGGGGGCGTTCTGGGGGCGTGTTACACCACATGTAATATTAGACACATATATGAATGTGGTTTGGCAAAACTAGGCTCTTTACTATCTCAATGTGGTCTGCCTGAGCCTGAGGAGTCAAAGTGGAGCTAGATTTGCTATGAGGGCAAAAAATGTCCAATATTTATCAACTTACACCAGTACAGTAATAAAAGGTAATTTATGATAATTATCAAACTATATAAAAGTAAATTACTTAAAAAAAGATATCATATAAAATTAATATAAAAATATATAATATCCCAAAATTATAAAAATATTTAAATTTAATATAATCTAAAACTAATTTTACATTAAACAATCCACTGATGTTGCTGTTCAGATTTTTTAATTTTTACTACTTTAAATTTGAAATGTATTTTTGCTGCTCTCACCCTTTATTCTCCATAGAGCAAGAGCCAGCACACCATTGGTCTTGCTGGAACCTGTGGTCCACCAAGCAGGATCAGTACCATAGTTTCTATTCACTGCTATTCTAATGACTTTTCTCTTATTTCCAGCCTATCTATAGCCTTTATACATGTTAGGTGCATTATTAATCACCTAGGTTCCATACTGCACCTACCACATAGGCGAGGCACATCGAACTTTAGAAGTCATTTATAATCACACAAAAACCACTTTCATACATTCAGGTGCATTATACACGGACAACAAGACTCGACAATTCACTTTGAAGCTCCTTCCTTCATACATGTCTGCCCTGTTTTTTTACCTCCCTATCTTCCAAGATCCATAACTATTTTATTTTTACATCTACAAAGACATATGAGGGCTTCGTTTTGTGGGACAAGATGTATGTTTAGTGTTGAGATTTACAGTATAATAGAATATACTGGGAAACCAAAGAAAGAAATCTAAGTGGGTTAAAATGTAAAAAAACGTACTTTCACCATGTTTGTTGGTGTTTGGTTTTTACGGCACTCACTTTGGTAAAACAGTGTTAAACATTATGTGTTATCTGTACTCTGCAGGTTGATATGATTCCAGTGATTCCAAATATGTAGGGTTTTCATAATGTGTTATTACTGTTTTTGCAGTCTGAAGTGCACCTTTTATTGGTACAATTTTAGGATACATATGACTTTTTGTATAACTTTTTATTCCAATTTTTAGTGGTTGTGAAATGACCAAAGAACTGCAATTTTGGCGTTTAGAATTTTTCTACAGTGTTCAGAGTACGGAATAAATTATGTTTTATTTTAATATATTTTTTACAGATGTGGTGATACCAATTATGTGTATATTTATTGTATAAACAATGCCGAAGGGTGTACAAAGATGGCAGGAAGTAATAGAAACTTAAACATGGTAGCTTTAAGAACCTTCATTAGGCTTCTTGCTGTCATGTTAATGCATCAGCTCCCCACAATCTCACTGCGGGGGTGCCAGTCAGAGTGAGGAACGGTGCACAGCACTATTTCTCAGGTGTTTAACAGCAAGGAACTGAGCAGCTTCTGTTCCCTACTGCTAGTGGTGGGGGCCAGCTACAATTAGCAGCTAACACCAGCCTTTTTATAACAAGATCACAGAATAAGCCCGCTACATAAAACCTTAAAGGAACCATGAAATACCCATACGTCCTGTGTTGGTAAGGGGTCAAAGTGCCATTGATTCCAGGGTACTGTACATTCGTAAAAGGGTTTACATACATAACATAAGACCAAAGCAAGTATAATAATAACGCTAAATATCTATCAACTGTTACAGAGGGAGAAAGAACCCAACCCACAAGGCTTACAATCTTCTAGGAAGGAGCACTGAGGAGAAGGTAAGAGACAGCAGGACTGGTTCCATAGGCAAATAATGCATACAGCACCACCCAATGGGAAAATTCAGCCCCATTCATGCCTCCTTGCAACCATTTCTGCCTGGGATGAGATGGCGCTCCAGGTGGTTGTCTACTTCTGCCTACCCATCATCCCGGCCCTGAAAGGCGGACATGTTTTTCTGATGGTGTAGTATCAGAGTTATGGTTGCTTACAGGCTATCCTGAAGAAATGGGCTTTCAGGTCACTTTTGTAAGTTGTAAAGGTAGAGGAGAGGCAATTGTGGCAGGAGCAGCTGTGTGAGAATATGACAAGAGAACAGAGGTATCAGCAGATTAAAGCAGAAATGCATAGAGGAGACAGGTTATGAAGAGGCCTGTGAGCACTGTCCAATTTCCCGACCTCTTTGTATGAGTTTATTGCAGTATGTAGAAAGCTGAGTGATATCCATGGTCTGCTGGTTGACCAACTGGGTTACTTCACTCCATGGTTTTTAGTTAAGCCAACCTATGGTGCATTTCTTAAGGCTGCTCTTTAAGATTTGTAAAGGACAGGCTTTCATAGCATTGCTCCTTGTAGTATGTTGTGCCAAGCTTATGTATAATGCATTTTGCTTATTGTGTTTTCCATTCTACATCTGCACGTGCTATCTCGTCTTTCTATGAATATAGAGTTATCTAGGAAATTATCTTTACACATTGTTTTTTCTTGCGTACAAAGGTCTTTTAATCAGATGAAACCACTAAGACATTGTGTATGTCTATCAGGTAATCCCTTCCCTTTCCATTTATAAAGTCTATACAATGTATGTGAAACAATGCTCGACCTATGGAGAAAGATGAGATCCCACATGTGCCCTTTAACGCTGCCCAATGATAGATTGTAATCAGCCTGACTGTGTGCATTAACAAAGCTTTGATAGGTGAACATTTGCCACCATTCAATGTACGCATTATTATTTGAATTACAATGTCATTGTTGAAGAGACGATTGGTTCTGCATGCCTGGAGGTTATGTTACTGCTACTAATTGTGGTGAAACCTTGTGAAGTATACATAAAGAAACAAGTGCATGTCAGCAAATTAATGGCACGAGAACAATGCCTAGGATGTCCATTGATGTGAGCTGGATTTTAAAAGATTTCGGTCATTTATGATTGGCATATTTATAACACCTATGAAAACCAATACATTGTTCAAATAGGACAAAAGGATTAATTCACCCCAAAAAATATTTACATTAAGGTTAAACCTCATTTATTCACTTTGACATAAAGACATATATGAAAGAAGGTGCTTCAAACTAAATAATCACATCTCGTTTTCAGTGTATATTGCGCCTGGATGTTTGAAAGTGGTTTTTGTGCCATTATTAATGGCGTCTAAAGTTTGACGCGCCTTGTTTGTGTGTTTGGTGTATTATGGATTTTTGTTGCATTACTAATGTGCCAAACGTGTGTATAGGCTATAGATAGGCTGTAAATAAAAGGAAAGTCATTAGTATAGTTTGTCAGTGAATAGACACTATGGTACTGATCCTGCTTGGAGGACCACAGGTCCCAGCAATACCTGTGGTTTGCTGGCTCTTGCTGTATGTAGAATAAAGGGTGAGAGCAGCAAAAATACATTTCAAATTTAATATAGTAAAGATTAAAAAAGTTGAACAGATTCTATTCATTATAAATACATTTTAAAGGAGATATTTTTATATTGTTGGGATACTATATATTTTTATATTAATGATATATAATATTTTTATTACATTTAAATAATTAAATTTTATATAGTTTGATAATTATCAGAAATTACTCTTTATTATTGTACTGGTGTAAGTTAAGAAATAATGGAATTTTTTTTTCCTAACAGCAAATCTAGCTTCACTTCAACTTCTCAGACCACATTGAAATAGGTCTGTCTGTTCGAGCAGTAATGCGTCTAGTTTTACTGAACCGCATTCATATATATGATCAATATTATGAGTGTGGTGCGACACGCCTCCAGAACGCCTCCAAAATGCCCCTTCACGTTAGGCGCAATAAAAAGTGTTGAGTCTTGCAAACAATGCGCCTAACACATTCATTTGGCACATTAGACATCGCAGCCGGATCACTTTGGTGCATTTTACCCCAGAAAAGGATGAAAAACCCGATCAAACATGTCTACCAAAGTCTCTGTATGTTCACACATCAGATTATTCCATCTGAAAATAATCTGCTGTGTTTTCCTAGGAGACACCTTCCATTTCTACTGAAGATTGGTACCTAACACAAGTTTTATTCACCTCTGATTTGGACACGGGATAGCCCAATATAAATGGAGCTAACCTGTGTCCCTCCTGGGGCAGGGTTCCACTCAAACGAATGAACATGTTCATTCTTTTTTTTCACACCAGAGATTTGAAATCCATGGTGGGTAAAAAGTTTGCTGTGTGAACTACAGCATAGATTGCCCACTCAAATGAATGGCCATCAGATTATACAAGGATTGTGATGAGGAATCCACTGCAGAATCTTCATTGAATTCCTCAATAAAATCCATCATTTGAACATACCACTATCGCATTCATTTCTCCTGGAAGAAGACTTATATGTGTATTGCTGACTGCTGAGTAGGGAGGCACTGGTGCAGTACTATGGAAGCCAAGTTTAGGATTGAGGGTCACATGTATGAAAACTGTCTAAGTCTAAAACTCACTTTGTTACCCATAGCAACCAATCAGAGCACCCCTCTCATTACATATAGTGCTCTGGAAAAATGAAAGGGGAGCTCTGATTGGTTGCTATGGGCAATAAAGTGAGTTTTAGACCTAGACAGTTTTCATACATGTGGTCCTGAGTGTTAAAGAATAATTTCATAGATCGGGATTTCCAGCTCAATCCTGAGTAGCTCTCCAGATTCCTTTTACATTAAACTTCAGTGTCGTTTGGTGGTATACATTGATGGGTTTCCCTCAAATATACAGTGCAAAAGTTTTAATGTGGTGTATAACAAATACTGCAAAGTAAAATAGTAAGAATGTTTTCAAAAATAGAAGTGTTAATAACTAATTAACAAATAGCAAACTAACGATAAAAAAAACTCCTAATCCAAACCATCTTTTTTCTATTCTTCTAGGTATACTTGCACACAGTTTAAGAAGAAACTCAGCAGAGAGGTTGTTCCAAAACATCTTGGATAAGCACGGATTTTCTTTGGATGTAGGCTTACACAGATTCTTCTGTCTCTTTTTGTAATCCAAGACAGACTGGGTGATGATGAGGGCTCTGTGGGGCCATCACCACTTTCTAAAAGCAAAGGGTGGTCCCAACAAATATTGATTTGATTTATTCTCCTCATTAGATAGGCACCAGTTAGGTAGGAGTGTCTCAGGTAGTTTGCAGGTGGGCCCCAGATAGGCAGGTGGTTCCCAGTTAGGTAGGCCCTAAGTAGGTAGGTGGTAGATTGGCCTCAGGTAGTAGGTGGTCCTGAGATAGGTAGAATACATGTCAACCCCAGTTAGGTAGGCTATAAGTGGGCCTCAGGTAGCCAGGTGGGTAGGTGATGGGAAGGCCCCTCTTAGGTAGGTTGTAGGTAGGTGGGCCTCAGATAGATAGATGATAGTGGGACATATGTAGGTATGTAATGATGGGTTAGGGTTAAGTAGGGGCCCGCTACTGAAAGAAAATAAAAAAAAAAATAAACTCACCTTCCCATTCTCGCATCAAGCAGCAGGCCGACTTCAAGTGAGGCCGCCTACATTAGCACTAGAAGCTGACACCTTGTAGGCTGCTCCACTGTGTTCCACTAAGAAGAGCCGTAGCGAAATCAAGTATGTATGCCCATGGTTCCTGGGTCCTGCCCCTGAACTCTTTATTTTATGTTGGCAATAGGCTGTAGTGGTTCTATTTTTCTACAGATTTCCTATTGGATTATGTTGGACTCATCAGACTACATCAGACAAGTGTTGAATCCATTTCTTTAATTAAATGAAGGATGGTGTTGGGGAGTGTTTAGTTAAATAAAGTGTTGTTTTGTATCAGTATGTTTCTTTTACCATTTTATTCCAGTGTTACTAATGGAGGTGTCTGACAAATGCATCTCTATTTCTAGCACTGGGACTTTATTAGGGCCAGTGAGGTTTTTATTACCCCCAAGACCGACACTCACCCCCTCTCACTGTTAACCCACAATACAATGCACAAGTGGTGCTGGGAAGAGCCGGGTTATTGTCAGATGCAGACCATCTAATGTGAAGATCTGCTTCTGAGGCAGCTGCAGGCTGGTGTATTTAGTATATGAAGGGATCAATATCCATGGACCTCTTCATCTTGATGTTATCAACCTGCAGCTGTTGGTTCTACCTTGGTTCACTTCTGATGGTAATCCAGCTCGTCCCAGTCACCAAGTGCATTGGGTACTTAGAAAATAGTGAGAGGGTGTTAGTGTCAACCTTGGGGTGACAGAAAACACAGCTGGCTGACACCAAGCCCAAGCTCTAGTTACAGAGAGGCATTCCCAAGGAGTAGGGGTAGGCCACTTGTAGGTTGGTGGGAAGTAAAAAATAAAAACCAAAACCTCACCTCTTCCCATTCCCCCCGACAAGGTACAAGCTGACTTTTGTCAGTGAAGCCCAGCAAATTGGCACAATAACATGACATCATCATGTTAGGCTAAATAGCAAGGCCCTCTGCCTCTTAAGGATGCACAAAGAATTAAAAAAGCAGTTCAGACTTGGCTATTGGGGGCATGTGCCCGGGATCCCTGGGGCATGCCTCCAAGTGGAAAGGAAAGTGAATCTGGGACTTTGAAGGCTTGCTGCACTATGTCTTATTACATGGGCATGCAAAAAAAGTAAAAATGGAGCTTGGGGTTTTTACTGGCCCCCCTTCGTTTTGGGCCCCCTTTTACTCAAGGGGGTCCCTGGGTGACCAAAACCTTTTAAAACAAGAAAACCCAAAGGAGAGGAATTTGAGAACAGACAGAAAGAAAGAGCAAGAAGACAATAAGGAAGAAGGAAGGGGGAGAAAGCCCGCAGCCCGAAGAAACCAGTTGCCAAATTTTGGACAAGTAGGCTAATATAAAGCAAGCAACCCCCGTTTGGCTGCAAGGCAATTCCTGAGTGGACATTTGAGAGAAATGTAATGTGAAGAGAAATGTACCTTCCTGAGAAAGTAGTTGGTTGTGTATATGCATATGAAACTACAGTCAGCACTGTTAGTAAAGCCCCCCCAAGAACCCCCCCTGCTTTTTCCCCCCAGTTTAACACGAGCCCAGGGACAACCCCTTACAAATACCCCCACACCACCCCACCGGGATCCTTGGAATTTCCTCTGGCATTTTACATTGATATTACAGCATCTGTGAACATAGCCCCATTCCTTTGCAAGTCCTCACCTCCCAGTAATGAGAGATGAGGCCAACCCAGAAAAGGCCTTGTCTCTGCAGGAGTCCCCACAGAAACAGCTGGGGTTACTATGACTCAATGTTGCATAGATGTTTATCTAGAGCCAATACAATTTCAATACATTTTCCAAAGCATTTTTCTTCATCCGGTTAAACCCTGAAATATTAGAATTGTTGACATTTGTGAAACGCTTGATTCCAAACTGTTCCATTCTGTATATCTAATCTATAATGCAAGACCATGTTTAAAAGCAATATGAAGAAACAGATGACTTGTGCTCAGCATCCCCTGTGGGAAGTCTATTTTAAATATAATTTTTTTCTTAATGAAACCAAAACAGAAAAGATTTTCTCAATTTTAAAACCCTGAACCCCAATTTTTTACCAGAAAAGGGGTTTTTCCCTGGAATTTAAAGCCATTTAAAAAAGTCCTAGAAGTTTTCAATCAAGCTACAATCAAATGTGATTTTTAAAAAAACACGGGGGGGAAAAAAATTTCAATGCCACTCAAAAAAATTTCAAAGAGAAAACAAACTTTTCCCATCACCATCAAAAACACAGGGAGACATGTGTGGACCGAGGTTTTTAAATTTTTTCATCTATTTTTTTAGGTTTAAAAGCACCTGAATTATGAAAGTGGTTTTTGTGGGGTTTTATAAATGCCCGTCTAAAAATTCCCCCTTTGCCGGGCCCCGCCCCTTTTTGTTTGGGGGCAAATACGAAACTTTTGGAGCGTTTTTGTAAGGGGCCGAAAATGTATTAAAAAGGGTATAGAAAGGGTGGAAAATAAAAGAAAAGTCATTTGAATAGCAAAGTCAGTGAATAGAAAAATAGGGTTTTTATCCTTGGTGGATCACAGGTCCCAGCCGACCCTTTCGGGGCGGCTCTTTCCCGTATGTAGAATAAAGGGGAAAGCAGCAAAAATTTCATTTTTAAATTTAAATGTAAGAAAAATTTAAGTTTTTAAAAATTTTTGAACAACAACATCAGTGGGTTATTTAATGTAAAAAAAGTTTTAGATTCTATTAAATTTTAAAAAAATTTTTTAGGGGATATAAATTTAAATTTTTTTTTTAAAATAAATATTTTTATGTTAATTTTTTAAATTGAACTTTTTTATTTTAAAAAAAAAAAATTACTAGCGTTGGGGCGATTTTTATCGACAAAATTTAAAAACGGAAGGGTTTTTATGGTTTATCGAAATTTTCCAATCATGCGATTTAATTTAAATTAAAAAACTGTTTCATCAAACTATTAAAACGGCCCCTTTTTCGGCGCTTCCTGTAATTTTGGGCGGGCCCGCAAACAGATTACGGGAAAAGAGCCCGGGTTTAGATGGTGTGCGCCCTCAAGACCCGGGAAGTGTAAAGGTTGCGATTGGCTGGAAAAATCATATGACCTTTTTGTTTTACATAGAAAAAGCGTTTCCTGTTTCAGCCTCATGTCCTTTCCCGCGTCCCCCATAGGGTAAAGGGCCTGCGCTTCCCTGTTGGGCCCCACAGCGCAAACGAAATTAGTCCAAATTTTTTGCACAGAGAAACCCTAAATATTAGCTGGGGGATCCTTTCCCAAATTTTGTTAGATTAAGAATTTTAACATTTTATGTAGTTTGCTAGAAAATTTTTAAAGCAGCCTCTACCCCCTGTAAATTCACGGGGGGTGGGAAACTGGGGGGGGGGGGGGGGCCGCTGGGGGGAACACAGACCCAAACTCAAACTATAAAAAACAAATGGATAAAATTCACCAAACTTTGTGTAGACATTGTAGTGGGGAAAATCTTTTTTTAAATTAAAAAATTTTCTATTGAAAAAATTTCTGGATAAATTGGGGAGGCCCCGAACTAATAAAGGGTGAACATCATTTCTATAACTGCAGGCTCATTTTTAGCCCGCCAAAAACCTTCACTTTTATTAAACATTTACCTTTCAAAGATAGGGGGTTTTAATTTTACCCATTAAAACCCGTAAAAGGTTGGGTTATCCACCTTGGTACTTAAAATTTTCATCCCCGCAATCTTTTTAGTCACACAAATTTTTTTTTGTTGCCCAAAAAAACCCCTGTTCGTAAAAAAACATAAAAATTAGTGTTTTTTTTTACTTTTGCGCACCCACACTGTTTAATTTTCCCCCAGCATCTACTAAATCAAAAACACAACAATTTTATAATTTACCACAGTGAATTTAAAGGGGGCAAAAAATTTCCGTTTTTTTTTATACCCAAAAAAAAACATTAAAGGGGGTTTTTGAACCCTTTGCGCACCCACAAATGTTTATTGAAAAGCAGCATCCCAAAGTAAAAACTTAAAAAAACAATTCCTTTTAAATTTACCCCAGGGGGAATTGAAAGGGGGCAAAAAATACAGTTTTTTATATCAAAAAAATAACGGGGGGGGGTTTTCTGGTTTTTTTTTACTTTTTTCGCACCCAAACCCCCTTTTATTGACGCAGCTCTTTCGTAAAACTTTAAAAAAGCTATTCTATTTCACCACAGGTGAATTGAAAAGGGGCAAAAAATACAGTTTATTATATCAAAACATAAACCGTTTTCGGTTTTTTTTTT